>JADRCH010000174.1:1415582-1522351 GCA_019843965.1 Rhynchomys soricoides
CTCCAACTTTCATGCTTTACAGGGATCTTCCTTGAGTATAGAGTTCATTGAGCCATCACCCTACACACACAGCACACACACACCACACACACACATACACACCACACATACATACACACATACACACACACACATACACACACATACACAACACACATACACACACAACACACATACACACACCACACACACATACACACACACATACACACACATACACACACATACACAACACACATACACACACAACACACATATACACCACACACACACATACACAACACCCCCCCACACACACACCCCTGCTAAGATCACCCTCGCCCCATTTACTCTCATAGACTCCCCTTCCTTCTGGTGTCTGGTAGGTAAGTCTGGCCTGGCTAGCTTCCAGGCCACTGGATCTGGGTAAGAGTCCCATCACATTATAAGAAGACCAGCTTTCTGTGCCTGACACGTCTGTTCAAACATAGTGCCATGCAAACAGACTGCCCTCTGTCAGTTGGGTAAGGGAGGCAGAGTGGGCACACATGACCAGCCCTCAATACAAACCCAGGGCTCTGAGTCCACTGCCCTGCAGTCCGCAGCTGGGTTGTCACAGCTGGTTTCTGAGGAGCTGGGTGACCACCCTAGAGAAGATGCCCAGAAGCTATGCCTGGGTGTCTTTGTGCCTCAGGCCCATGCTGTTTTCCCACTATAAGGCTTCATCTGTAAGCATCAGTTTAGACTAAGCCCTGAGAGCCGCCCTGTAGGCTGGGGAGCTTGAGTGCTCAAACTTTCCTTTTTCTTAACTAAGACCACTACCCGCCCACCTGTGCCCACTTGGCAAGCCCTGGCCAGTGGTGCCCTCCCTCACCTTCAGTGGGCCTGTAGCCTTCTGCGGCTGTGCTCTGGCTAGTGATTGGCAGGTCTCTGCTGTTGGCAGGAGCAACCCGAAGCAAAGTCAGACCTGCAAACTTTTGCAGACTTGGACAGAGCCATTTAGAAGTTTTAAGAATGATCTCGGAGGTCTCAGGAATGTCTCTTCCCTCCACCATGAGGTCTTTCAGCAAGGATCAGGACACCCGGGGGCCCTCTAGGAGGGTGAGGAAGACAGCCTAATGATTAGTAGAGTGACAGCCAAAATGGTCTAGAAGAAAATACCAGGGGCTGGAAAGATGTCTCAGCGGTTAAGAGCACTGACTGCTCTTCCAGAGGTTCTGAGTTCAATTCCCAGCAACCACATGGTGGCTTGTAACCATTTGTAGTGAGATCTGGTGCCCTCTTCTGGTGTGTCTGAAGACAGTGACAATGTACTCATATACATAAGATAAATTAGTTTTGTTTTGTTTTTTTAAAAAAAGAAAGAAAGAAAGAAAATACCAGAGGGGAGAGGGGCTGGTGTATGTAAGACAGAGGTGGGGGTGGGGGTGGGGTCTCCAAGGATGTAGCAAGATGGCTGAGCACACCCAGGTAATGTTCCAGGAAGGGCCCGGGCCTGCTCAGAACCATAATAGTCCCGTGTGAGGCTGGAGCTATAACTGCAGTGGTTCTTTCCTTGCAGTCTCTCCGTCCTCAGTAACTCCAGTCCCAGGGGATCCCAGGCCATCCTCTGAGCTGTGTAAGCTCTAGGCATGCATGTGGTACACATACGCACATACACATAAAATACATAGGCAACACACACACATAAAATACATAGGTCTAGTTTCTTTTTTCCTTTTTTGTTATTTGAGACAGAGTTTCTTTGTATAGCCTGGGTTGTCCTGGAACTCTGTATACCAGGCTGGCCTTGAACTCACAGAGATCTGCCTGTCTCTGCTAGAATTAAAGGCATGCACTACCACCAGCTCCTAATTTCTTTTTAAATGCTTGTTTTGAGAGCTGAGGGAGCTCTACACCCTAGTGTCTCCACTGGCACGAAACTCAATGTTGACAGTCTTTGGTAGTGGGAGGAGGCTCCAGTTTGTGAAGTAGGCTCTGGCTCATGCCTGGCGGACAACAGGGGCTGAGGGTGCCTGGTGAGTAGATGCTGGCTGAGCATGTGGGCCAAGAGCCAGGAAGTGGCTGGACACTTCCTGCAGTTATCAAATGTGGTCTTCTAGTCCTTGGGAGGTATTGTTCTAAATATCTAGCATCGAGCTAAGTTAACAATGAACAAGAGGCTGTGTTAATGAAATCACCTGACCTCTGCCTCAGTCCCCTGCCCTCTTCCTACAGAGGACCAACAAGGACCTTCACTGGGTGTAATGGTTTTCTCAACTCTGCTAGGCAGGCCTCATAAGCAGGTTTGGGGTGTGGAGAATCCCATAAATTGGTGTGTTAATTATATGTGCCCTTGTCAAGCCTCTCCCATCTCAGGATGACTTTGTAGAGTTCGTGTGAAGGTTAAATGTGGTGACTCTGTGTGTGTGTGTGTGTGTGTGTGTGTGTGTGTGTGTGTGTGTGTTTCTTTTCCTGAGACAAAGTCTCTATGTAGCCCCAACTTGTTGCTTGGAATCTGCTATGTAGATCAGGCTATTCTCAAACTCACAGATATACCTGCCTCTACCTCCCAAATGCTGAGATTAAAAGTTTGTACCATCACAGTCTGCCTTATTTCAAATACTGTTAAACACCATTAAAATTAAGCCAGCAAATCTGTGTGGTGCACCTTAGATGGCTTTGTGGTCCCTGTAGGTCTGAAATCGGCCTCTGACTCTAAAGTACCAGGAACCTCATTGTGTGAGCTGCAGACATCCAGCTGATCACAGAGCTCATTGAGGAGGACCTCCCTGCTCTCTCAGGTGCTCTCCTCACCTAGAGAACCAATGGGGTTCCGGGCGTTTATCTCCAGACTGCACAGGAACACGCAGATGCTAGAGGTGCTGGGAAGCGAGCGAGCGAGCGTGTATGTATGTGTGTGTGTGTGCGCGTACACACACACACACACACACACACACACACACACACGCACCCACCATCCTCTACTGGTCCCGGCCTCTCCTCATCTACATCCTACAGAGCTGGAAGTTGTCATTGCTCTCTCTCTCTCTCATAAGGTGCTAGTCCAGGTATCTGGGTTGGAAAGCAGGAAGGCAGGAAAGGAAAAATCCAGTGAGGTTTCTGGAGAGAAGGTAAGAGAGCCAGGGGAAGAAGCTCCCCTTGGTTACTTGGGTAATTGGGGAGGGCTCTGAGGGTGTTCAGGAAACCATGGCCTAAGGTTATTCAGATATGAGGAGGCAGCAGCCTGCAGCCTATCCTGTCATCACTTCCCCATGAAACCCAGCAGGGTGAGCCTAGACACCAGCTAGGCTGCTGAGATGTCCAGTCAGCTCTGAGCACCACTGGCTCCTTGCTCAGGTCTTCAAGGCCCTGAGAACAGACTTCCAGACACATTCCCTGAAAGCTAAGCAAGGTCTCTGCACCTCAGCTGCTCTCCTCCAGCGGTTGCTCATGTTAGGGCTCCCTGGACAAATCTGTCCAAAAGAAGGACTTACTGGGGGGTGTGGTAGTACACACCTTTAGTCCCAGCACTCAGGAGGCAGAGGCAGGTGGATCTCTGAGAGTTCAAGGCCAGCCTGGTCTACAAAGTGAGCTCCAGGACAGTGAGGCTTACACAGAGAACCCCTGTCTCAAAACAAACAAAAATATCCCAAACAAAAACGAATGGTCACTTTCTAGGAGGATCAGAGATTTGGGGGACCACTCTGGAGGTGACATCCCAGCCACAAGATGGAGAAGAGCCCCGGGTGTCACTCTTGTTTTTTAGGAGGACTGGGAATTGGGAGCAGAGGAGATGGTCCTGCCTGATAGCCTGTGGGGTTTACAGAAGCAGCATTTACCCAAACAGCCCAGGATAGCCCCATTGCAGGCAGAGCGAAGCCAAGAACCCTGTGAGCCCAACAATGGACCCTTGTACCATCAGAAGCTTCCCAAGCATCACTTTGTCACTCAATGACCGCTTGGGACTGACCCTAGAGGAAGATGCTGATGTATTGGATTTGGCGGCCCTTGTAATGATCCTCAGGAAGAAGAGAGCATGTGATGCCCTCATGGTAGAAGAAGGAAGTAGCTGGTGCTAGGCCAGCCAGGTCACTGGATCCCCATGAGTGTGCCTCAGAAGGTACTGAACTTGCACTGTGGGCTCTGAGCTTGAGGTGGAGGCTCAGGCCCTAGCTGACCTGTTGCGCCAGGGAGGTTGAGGGCCAATCTACTAGGCTGCCTGCGCCTCAGTACCTATGCAGGGAGAACGTGGAGGAAGTGCTTGATAAATGTTTGTGGATGGAGAGTAGAAGTCTGTTTCTGGATGACTCAAAACCACTCTGAAGAGGTGGCCAGCAGGCTTGCCCCTCTGCCCAGGAGTCTCCTGCAGGCACGAATAGCCATGTTATGCCCATATATGGCCACAAGAGGTCGCCCTGCACCGCCAGCAGCAGAAAGTTGTTAGGTTGGTAGACTCACAGAAAGGGCAGGATGGTTGGGACAGGGCTGAGGAATTTACCTACAGAGGTCTGGGCTCTTAGCTAAGGTGGGTCTGCTCTTACTTGACATCATGAACTTTTCTTCTGTTACAGCAGGCCCAGCTGGGTCCAGCTTACTTGGATGATGTGAACATGGAACTGCGTGGCACTGGTGCTCCTGGGGCTCATGCCCTGCAGTTCTGGGGCTCCAAGCTCTAGAGCCAAGGCTGGTGCCAGGAACTTTGGCCCTAGAGAGAGGTGAGGGAACCATGCTATGCTGGGTCTTGAAAGCCAGGGTGGAGAGAGCTGCTGTTATCAAGAGCAATGGGGAACATTGAGTCTGGGGGTTACACCCAGGTCATCAGGCTAACGATACAAGTGAGGGCTTCAGTGAAGAGGTTGCTGCTCTCCGGTGCATGCAGCATGGCTTGCAGCCCAGCTCCATTTTTGGCTAGCAGGACAGGTTTTTATTGGTTTGGCTCTCTTAAAGGCCTGAGTTCTCAATCCCCATTCTGTTGCCTTGCAGCCTGTAAGACTCCCTGCCCACTGATCGAGGTTTTTCCTCCTGCCCATAACATATGAGTCTCACACCATCCATCATGGCTCTGCCTGCTCCCTACTCAGAGCATCTTCGACTGACAAGCTAGGACCCTCTTCATTTCCCCAGGGCCTCCTAAACCTCTCGATCCCAATTAAATGATTCCTGTATACAGCCCCTGGGGCCAGTGCCTCTTCGGAGGTCTCCCTTCCTCTTTGTTCCCTGGCACCCCCGCCATGGAGCTTTCTGTTCACATTAGCTGGGTTTATATTTAAGGCTCTGGCTGCTTCGTGATAGGAGTGGCCTTCACCAAGCATTCCAGGACCCAGCAGCACATGTGGCTTTTAGCAAGATGCAATGGAGGGAGAAGAAAGGTTGTTTGGGAGACCACAGGGGTCCAGAGAGCCTGGGAGCAACTGTGGTTCTATTCTGAATGTTGGATGCACTCAGATAAGAGGCAGAGAGCTGCTCTCTGCTCAGGCACTGGATCACCCCAGCCTGCCTGCTGGGCTGACTCTGTTGCTAGGAATCCTGGTCAACCTCACAGATGCTGACCCATCAGACATGTGATGGGCATAGCTGGTTGTGCATCCCTTCCTGGGAAGGAAGAACCCCATGTGTTTAACATGCCAGGTTCCTCTAGGGTTGATCTGTGAGTCAAGGACTGCTGTGCTTCCTCCGGCTAACTGTACTGAATGAAGAACAGCTGTGTCCACAGCCTTATGCTTGGTAAGGGATCCATACAGAACAGAAGGTTCCTTCCTCTGCTTCTACAAGCACCCCAGACCAAGTTCTCAAAGCCAGAAGAACCTGTCAGTGTAGTCAAGGAGGACTCCAGAAGTTTCACAAAGGGCTCCTGCTCGGACTGTGAGCCTGTCCTGCCTGGGGCCCCTAGCTCTGCCAGGTCTTCTTCCGGAGTCACCTTCAGAGTCCTGAACCCAGACCACCACCTGTCTACACCTCCATCTTTTCACCCCTCTATCCCTCCCCTTCCATCCACTCACCCCTCTACCCACATTTATCCATCCATCCATCCGTCCGTCTGTCCATCCATCATGTCTCCATCCACTCATTCTTTCACCTGGCTAGCCACCCAATTAACATTTTTTTATTCACTTGCTCATTAGTCACAATGCATATTTATTATTTTTAAATTTCATTTGTTTATTATTTATTTATTTATTATTTTGGTTTTTCAAGACAGAGTTTCTCTGTGTAGCGCTGCCTGTCCTGAAACGCTCTCTGTAGACCAGACTGGCCTAGAACTCAAAGATCTTCCTGCCTCTGCCTCCTGAGTGCTGGGATCAAAGGCGTGCACTCCTGACTGCATGTTTATTATTAGAGACAGGGAGGGACTTGTGCTTTAGTCCAGGCTGGCTTGGAAATCACTATGTATCCTAGGCTGGCCTTAAATTCCTGACAGTCCTGCTTAAGTTTCCTGAGTGCTGGTATAACGTGTGAGGAAGCACATGTGGCCCGCCCATGCATTGTGTGTGTGGAGCCCCGTGCCAGGCATTGGGACGCACAGAGCACGCAGCCCCAGAACTCCTTAGATAATGGAGTAAAACTAAGGCGCAGCAGGTGCAGATGCCCCGGTGGACGAAGACAAGGCACAGGGGACACAGAATCATTGGGCGGGGGCCACTACTGCAGGGAGCAGGGAGCGTGGGGTCTGTCAGACTCCTGCTGTATCCCGAGCCACTAGCTCGCAGTGAGAACCTGGCCGGAGCCTGCTCCACTCTGGTGTGTCGCAAGAAGTGTGTGAGTTGTTTCCTCCACGATGCTAAGGTTCTCGTGCGCTCTCCCTGCCTGTTACCCTAGGCTGTTTTGAGGCTAGAAGGACCCATAGCTGGGGTGGCTGCTTGATCAGTAGTAAAACCCCAACATGGGTGCGCATGCTCTGGGGGTCTGTCTCAGCTGGAGATGAAAGGTCAAGGTCTGGTCCCAGCTGCATGTGGTCTCTCTCTGTCACTGGTCCGGGGTGAGCATTGGTCACCCTGTCTTTGCTGATTTAGCTTGCAGAGCTTAGGTGGTAAAGGAGGAATGGAGATAGTAGCCATCTTGCCAGACTCAACCCAGCTTTCCAGACCCCCGCCCCTGTGCTTTGTGCCAGGGAATGGAGCCTGAGGCTCCACACCAGCAACGTGGACATCCTTCAACACTCATGGCCACCTCTTCCTGGGTCCCACAGTCTTCCTGGGGCAGGAGGATGATCCCTATTCTGCAGATGAGGTCACAGAGGTGCAGGAAACCTCTTCCAGCTGGCAGCAGCCACCTGAGCAGTTTTGAGCTGGGCTCTGGGCTCACAGGCTGACTACCTGAACCCTGCTCTGCCCTAACTCCTCACCTGTGAGAGAGATATAGGCAGCAGCATCCCAGAATGGACAGTAGAGCCAAACCAGACCCAGTGTACAGAATGCTCAGCACAGAGCCCAGCACATCCGTGCACCCAAGAGTCTAGAAGTCTTATCAATAATAATACAAACCTTGTGCCTCTGTGGCTTGCTCTCGCCACAGCCCCATAATCTTTCTAAGGATTGAAGACAGCAGCTGGCAGTGGGAGGAGGTTGCTTTAAATAGCGGATGAGAACAAAGGAAAAGTAGAACGGGGGGGTGGTTTGTGGCCTACGCCAACTCCCCCCTCCAAACTTGAGGGGGGGCCCCAGGGTCCCAAGCCACCAACCAGCCACCACCAGCCTCTTGTATGTCCTCAAGGATCTTGAGGAAGTGAGCCTTGCTATGCATCAGGCTTGCCTGCAGGGATAGGATAATCCTGGTTTGGACCAGGATGCCACCCCGGGGTAGACACTTCCTGCCTGGCTATAAGGTTGGCCTCTGAGAAGCAGGAAGTAGGTTGAGCTCCTGGGGTTTCTCTACTTACTTCCAAGACAACATGAAATATTTACTAGAAGATTCTCTGTAGGCCCCATGAACTTCAAAGGCTACACCCCTCCAGCTGCCCACTCTCCTAAAATTGCCATGGAGCCTGTGACCAATTCCTTGCCCTCTGCCTCCTTAGGGCCAGTCCCTTAGTGCCCTCCACTCTCCTGAGAGCCTGTATTTGGTCTTTGTGGTGCCCACAGGGCACTAGGATGCCATTCTCTGAGATGGCTGGTACCAGTCACTGCTCCTCCAGGCAGGGTCCTGGCTTCAAACTGTGTGTAACAAGGCTGTCCACTTCCCCTTGAAGACTCAGACTCATGCTCGGGGGCAGGAGGAAGGGACCATGGTGTTCCCTGTACCACAGATGGCAGTGAAGAACCACAACACAGGTGGATGTGGGCAGAGATAGCTAAGCAATAGGTGAGCCAGGGACATGGCTGGAATGTGGAGCCTCTCAGGAGGACAGAGAGCTGAGAATGAGCAGGTGTCAGGAGGACCTTAGCCTGGCAACCTAGGCCTGGCCCTGGCTGGAATCACTTCCTAGCTAGATCTTGGGCTAACCAGTCACTCTCTGAGCCTTAGTTCCTCTACATGTAGATGGGGGCAATTCTTGACTCAAAGGTTTGCTGAGGATTAAATGACATGTCACAAGGGAGGAAGCCCAGGGGCTCTCAAATGCAGGACTTTCGTAAAGGGAGAACCTTCCCCCTGAAAATGCTAAGGCCCAGTTGGGTGTGCCCTCTTCAGGGAGCCTCCCAGCCCCCCTCCATCTTCCTCTAGGCAGTGAGGAGTGCTCTCCTGAGCTCCATACTCTGTTCCTGGCCTGAGTTCCTCAGTGCTCCCAGCTCTGTATCCCACGGGCCAGCAAGGACTACGCTCTTTGAGGTCATGCCTTCTCTTCTTCAGCTGTCAGCCACCCTGAGGGGGAAATCCTGGCTGACCATGGCTGGCATGGACCTGAGAACACAGAGTTCCTGGGATCAAGAAAAGAGACTCCTCCATATAGCCTCAGTGAGCTGGTCAAAACAAACCTTTAAGAAATAGACATAGGATAAGTGGTGGTGGCACACACCTTTAATCGCAGCACTTGGGAGCCAGAGGCAGGCGGATTGGTGTGAGTTCGAAGCCAGCCTGGTCTACAGCATGAGTTCAAGGACAGCCAAAGCTACACAGAGAAACCCTGCTTCAAAAAACAAACAGAAAGAAACAAAGAGAAAAAGACAGACTTGAGGGGTTGGAGAGACGGCTCAGCAGTTGGGAACAAGGTTGCCTGAGTTTGGTTCCCACAGCATGGCTTACAGCTGTCCATTCTAAGGGATCTGATACCTTCTGACACACATACAAACATGCAGGCAAAACACCCATACACAGATGGAATAAAATAAATATCTAAGAAGAAAAATGAGGAAAGGAATAGGCCTGAAAAGAACTTTCCAGACTCCTCTCAAAATAGGGACATTGCTAAAATGGTTGACAGAGCTGGGTATGGTGGCACACGTACAGCCCTTGAGAGGTAGAGGCAGGAGGATGATTTCAAAGCCAGACTGGGCTACAAGACACAAACAAAAACAAATAATAGGGCCAGCAGTGTGGCTCAGTGAGTGGGTAAAGGCACTTGCCACTTGGCCTGAGTTTGGTCCTTGGGACTCCCATGGCCAAGGGACAGAACTGACTTCCATGCATTGTTCTCTGAGTGAACTCTCAGATGGTGTCACAATCCTAACTCTTCACACACACACACACACATACACACAGATATACACACACATGCACACACAGAGACACACACACAGACATACAGAGACATACACAGACACACATGCAAGCGTGCGCACACACACAAACACACACACAGATACATACACACACAGATGCACACACATGTACACACACAGAGAGACACACAGACAAAGACACACACAGACACACAGACACGCACGCACGCACGAGCACACACACAGATACACACACAGACATAGAGACACACACACAGACACAAACACACACACAGATACACACACAAATACACACATACATGCATACACAGAGACACACAGGCATACAGACAGACAGACAGACACACACACACACACACACACACACACTGAATGGTTGAAAGCAGCTGAGGAAAATCTGGCAGCGATGCAAATGAAGACTACACTAAATTGGTCTGTCCCAAGACTGCTGGTGTTGAAAGGACATTAGACAGGGATCGTGACATTGATGTTCTTGCCATTTTAAAAGGTTAGGGAGATGGCTCTGTAGTTAAAATCATTTGCTGCTCTTGCAGAAGATCCAAGTTTGCTTTGTAGCATCCACATGAGGCAGCTCATAATCACCTGTGATTCTGGCTGCAGGGGAGATGATGCCCTTTCTGGACTTTGCTGTACATCTGTGCTGGCACCTGCACATAACATGCAGATACACACATGTGCACATAACTAAAAATAAAGTAAATCTTTAAAGGGACCCTCTGACCTGGCTGTACAGCGCCATGGGGCAAATCTCTATCAGAAGGACAATGGGTGTGCACACACACCATGTAAGTCTGTAAGAAAGGTGGATGACACACCTGGGCAGTCCAGGAACTGTGAAAAGCCGGTGCTGGACACAATTGGATCGCCTTACACAGTTATGGCTATAAAGGTTTAGATCCTGACTGCTGATGGAACTTGTTCTTCCAAATACTGCATTCATTTAACCTGACCCAGTCCTCGGAGCCCAGAGGACGCAGTTAGCTGTTGATGCTGTGCAGTGTTTGGAGGAAGGTAAACACAAACCCAGGTGCAATGACCACGCCAGCTGTCGAGGAACAGCTTTTAATGGTTTGTCTCTGCTCCATTCAATCTATAATTGTTCTTGTGCTGGGGCGGACTGAGGAGCGAACATGACCTTGACTGTGGTGCCCTCTAAGGCCTTTTCTCCTTTTAGAAAAAAGTATTTATTGACTACACCATGAAGACAGAGGGCTAGGTGGTAACTACAGGAGCACCCTGTAGTGTGTGTGTGTGTGTGTGTGTGTGTGTGTGTGTGTGTACATGGAGGTCAGAGGACAACATAAGAGAGGAGGCAATTGTCTCTTACCAGCCGTGGGTCCTACAGAGATTGAGTTCAGGTTATCAGGTTTGGCAGCAGGCAACTCTACCTGCTTGGCCATTGAGCCTGCCTCCACCTTGTTATTTGTGACAGGGTCCCCCACTGGCCTGAAACTTGCTAACATAACTAAACTGGATGGCCAGAGAGACCCAGGGATCCTCCTGTCTCAGCCTCTTCACCTCACAGGTGCATGCTGCCACACCTGGCCGCCTTTTACACAGGTTCTGGGGATCAGACTCAGCTTGCCTGTGTGGCAAGCGCTTTACTGAGCCAGCTCCCTGTTGCTTGCTCTGTACAATTTAAGAGGAGGTTTGCAAATTGGATCCTTGGCTTCTGGGTTGCCCCAGACTAGATAGTTTTGGGAGTCATGTGTAGCACATGTTAGCCAAGCCATGAAAGTAATGATAAGTAAACACTTCCTCTATGTGCAGAATAGTTATGATAGTCTCTATGCTCGCCTTGTCCTGAACAGAAGCTAAGCTGTATCCTGGTCCCATTTTTGCTGTCATAATAAAATAGCCTCAGACAAGTTTTAGATCTGAATTCCGGGTTATAGTCACTGTGGGGAGGTCTCAGTGAGCTTAACGCAGCCAGTCCCATCTCAGCCATAGTCAATAGCAGGCAGCAGCATCTCCACTCTTACACATTCAGGACCCCTTCCCTAGCAGTGCTGCCGCCCACAGTGGGCTGGGTCTTCCCACATCCATTAACTCTCACAGACATGCCACAGGTCGTCCCAATGTGGACAATCCCTCACTGAGATTCTCTTCCCAGGTGGTTCTAGGTTATGTCAGCTAATGCTAACCATCAGAGGTGTCATTAAGTAGTAAACTATGGTTTTACGTGGGGGAGACAGGGAAGGGCACTAATTTCTAGCTTTAACATCCTTTTCAAACTTTACTCTTACACTTTAATTATGTTTCACTGTTAAGGGGGAGGGGGAGGAGGAGGGGGAGGAAAGACGGAGGAGGAGGAGGGTACTGCCCAGAGAAGTACCCTGCTATGGTACCCTATCACCTACCTGCCTGACAGTGGTCACACAATCACACTCCCTGGGAGCAGGAGGGGGCCACTGCAGTGACAGCAGTGACCATGGTGACATGGGATTGCTGCCTGTGGCCCTGAGATACTATGTGGGTTGGGCACTACATTAGCCTCATCCTGCCCAGGTGAGCCAGCGTGAGCCGGCAAGGGAAGTGTCACAGTAGTGGCCCAGTGCAAATCATTGGGGTGTCAACTGTGCAAATGCTCCAGCAACCTCTGGGAGCAGTGTCACACCCACTCTACAGACAAAGCTGCTGAGGCCTAGAATGTAAGAGGGACCAGATATGGAAACCTTGGACCCATAATCCCACCCACCACCCCACCTTGGCTGCTGGAAGCCAGCCTCATTTGCCAGCACCCACGTGCGGCAGATTAAGGGAAGAACAGATGCAAGGCAGGCGTTGATCAGCCGCAGCTATTCCAGGCTGGTGCCCCCTCACCGCCTCCTGAAGCACCCACACCTGGCTGCCCCTTCCAGTCCCATGCACAGGGCTGTCCATCTCTCTGGCAGCAACCCCAGTAGGGCCATGGAGCTTCTTCCCATCCAGTTCAGGAGGGCTAATTCCTGCTGCTCACATCTGCCCAGATGGCTGTGGTGACACTTGTCCAGGCCTGTGCCCTGTGCATATGCACACTCACCTTCCCCAGGCACATCATTGTCCAGTGGATCTGATGACTGGGCACGCAGGCAGAGTAGGGTAGATCCAGGAAAGTAAAGGACACCACAGACTAAGTTTAGTTTTTGGTCATTTTAATTGTAAAAACCAAGACGTTTATATAAATAAGACCGCTGTGTAAAATATGATTCACCTTCTACTAAAACCCTTCTTCCCACACTCAAAAAGAATCTAGAAAATCCAGCAAGGTAAGAAGTACAAATCGCATGCGGTCCCTGATGAAGTCCCTGGCAGGCCAGGTTTCCCTGCTAACGGGGCCTCACGGTGAGATCACTCCTGGCCCAGGTGTCTCACCAGGAGCTCAGCAACACTTTTGAGAAGTCGTTCTACACCATGGCCCTAGCTCTCAGCCATGCAGCTGATCTGGTGGAGGTGGTGTGAAAGGTTCATGTGGCCCGGGCTGGGAGAAGGGGACAGGAAGACTGTGTGATCCTCGTGCCAAAGCCAGGACTGTGGTCCAGTAAGGTGTGGTGGTCTGTTCAGCCCCAGGTCAGGCTGGGGAAGGGGAGGGAACTCCTTCCCTAATGACAAGGAGAGACTCGCCCTGTGTCTCATGAGAGGAGCCTCATCTTCTGCTGACTCCACATGGCCACTAACAACAAGGGCAGTAGATACTTCCCAGCAGTCCTGGGAGCAGAAGGGCTGGGAGGCTGCTGGGATGGAAGGTGGGACCAGTCCATTTCAAGGAGAAGCCTATGACTCACCCCTCACCTGCCACATCCCGCCCTCATGCACACAGAGATGCCTATCCACAGCTCAGAGCTCTGAGGGAGACATCGGAGAGCCTGGAGTGGAGAGGTCGCCAAGTTCACACTCTGGCTGCAGATCAGGAAACTGGTACACAAGGACAAAAGAAAAGAGCCAGGCTCTGCCTAGGGAGCCTGGGGAGCCCCCAGCCCAGAGGACAGGCAGGAGAGCTGCAGGGGTGCGGTCAGGAGCACTTCCACACACACACGGCCAGGGTTCCCCCGAAGTAGAGGTACAGGAGATTCTTCACCTCGTGGGTGATCTCAAACCCAAACCCCTCGCCGATCACCACATGCCAGGAGGAGCCGAACTTCTTGTCCATTGTCTCCTTGATCATCTTTGCAGCACTCTGGAAGGGAGGGTGCCAATCAGGGGCAGTGACAGGCACACGCCAGCTCCTACACCAGGAAGGGGAAGCGTGGCACTGAGCTCTACAGAAACAGGCTGCTGCCACAGCCTGACATCAGCCAGCCTGCACGATCACCATAGCTGTTTCTACACAGGTCTCTCCTGCAGGGGCACAGCACCTGGACACCTGCCAGTCAGGAAGGAACTGGAAGAGATGGTGGCGTGAGGGAGGCTGGGCTGAGGGCTGGCTGTGTCACTCTGGGTTCCAGGCCAGCACCAACACCCTCAGCTGTGAACCAGAGACAAGGGGCCCAAGGCTGTCGTGGAGACCAGAGGATATAAGAGTGGGGTGCTCAGTGTGAGGGGCAACGTGGGCCCTGCAGGCCGCCTTGAGAACAGCTTGTTTCCAGCAGGTGTGGTAGGTCTCAGAAAGATCCCAGTGTGCAATGGAACTCGATGGCACTCCACTTCCCATGAAGGCTCTTTTCAAAAGCTTCCTTCAGCATGAAGGTGTTGGAGACACTGAGCATCGTGTTCCCACCACCTTAATAGCTCAGGAAAGAGGCACCATCATCCCTAGCCTACAGACTAGGGCTCTGGGTTCAGAGCTGAGAAATGGTTTGTCTTGAGAACACAGCAGAGGAGGCCTGCAGATGGCATGTGGCCACACCACCACCCTCTTTCTCACCATGGCCTCATGAATGGCACTGCTGTGCTGAGACCTGTGGCCACAGTCCCAGGTCTTAGAGCAATACCTGTTGTGGAGCTGGGACTCCACCCTCTCTGAATGGATGGATGAATTTATGGATAATGCCTGGCAGGCCTCTGCTCATGGCTGGGATGGAGCTGAAGAAGAAGCCCTAGCCAACAGCTCACTTGAAGAGTCTAGGACAGAGGTGGTATGGAGACCCTGCTGGCTTCCTTCCCTCAGGGGCTGGTTGTGGCCCTTGGTACCCTGGCTAGAACCGCCCTCTTCTCTCACTGGCCTTCCAGAGTAGGGACCACCTCCAAACAAGGCTCTAGCTTTGTCCCAACAGGACTGTGGGCCTGGCTACAAGGAGCCACCCTATCACACACAGGGTCACCAGAGGCACGAGGGGCCACCTGCACTGATGCCAATACCTCGTTGTTGTTGGAGAATTTCTCACAGGCTGTGACACAAAGCTCCATGGTCTCCACTCGCATCTCCTCTGGCATGTCCGAGTGCTAGAGACAGGGCAGGGTAACAAACAGAGAGAGGCTTAGCCGTGACCTGGCCTTCCTGGCCAGCCTCTCAGTTTTAAGCTATGGCATGGACTCTAGGTGGCTTCCCTGGCCCAGCCTTGGGCAAGTGATTTATTCCTGGCTGGAGCCTCCAGGTCGGGCAGAACAGGCATGATGGCAATGAGCTACAGGCTCTGGAGCCCATGCCTCTCTGCCAGGGACATGTGTGGGAGGAGCCCCACCAGAGGAAGTAGGGCTCTCTTTCAGAGCCAGAAGGGATGGCTTGGCCATTCCTGGGGCCTCGCTCCCCTCTGTTCCTTGGCTCTTCTTTCTCAGGCAGTTTGCCAGGTTTCTCTTCCTCCCATATGGAGGCCTGGGCCTGTCTAAATCCTCTCCCTGTTCAGCCAAGTCTTTCCTCCACATAGCTGTACCTTGTATGTGTGTGTGTCGGGAGGAGGTGGGTCACCCCCTCCTTGGACTCTGGTCTCCCATGTCCCACTGCCCAGGTGAACCTTGCTCAGTTGTCTAAAATTTCTGGCCAATTTCCTTCATTTTCTTCCCCTGGCATCCAGATCCCACCCTTAGTGAACACCTTGACCAGAGCCAGCCTCACACCTCCACTACAGGGCTTGGCTACTGCATCTCTGTCACTGGGCAATGGCGGTCTTAGCACTTTCTTTTGAATCCACTCTCCTAAGAACAGCGAGTGTGACACTAACAACATGAACTCCTACATCTGTCCCCTCACTGCTCCTTGGACCTTGGGACAGAAGCCACTTTCCCCACCATGTTCCACAAGTGGCTGCCAGCCAGGCCTGCACAGGCTGACCCCACATCACTCTGACCCTCACACCTGCCACTCCTCAGGGGCTCACGTCGTCAGCAATGTTGGTGACCACAAACTTGTCCCACTCAGCCTCCTATGCTGGCTGCTTGAGGGATGATGCTTCCTCAGGTCCTTGCAAGGCCTGCCACCTAACTTGATGAGGGTCTCTGGTCTGACATCTTCCAGGCACTGGCCTCTGTACCACCTCACTTTTTCTTTAGAACACTGACTGCCCGCCATCATGCAGGCCAGACCATCATCTGCCTTGTTGGCCACCATCTCCACAGTGCCTAGACCATGCTTGGTACACAGCAGGTAGCCTGAACGTAACTGGTGATTGAATGAATGGATGAAAGAATGAATCACTGTGACTGTTAATGTTTGGGGTGGAGCCAGCAGAGCCCTGTTCTCCTCACTGCAAGCTCTGCCCACCCACAGGCAGTGGGGCCTGGTGGCCACTTTCCTCCCTCCTTAGGCTTACCCTGACCAGGGGGAAGGTCTGCAGCCGTTTATAGTCAGCCTCCTCTTTCTTCCCTTCAGTCTCTCCCATGATCCTCCCAGTGTGCCCTCAGGAGGAGAGCAGGGCTTTCAGGATGTGCTGGGCCCAGCAGTCACAGCGCCCGACAAGCTCGGGAAACAGGCCTTGCCAACTTGGCTGGAGCAGAAAATGTCTTTCCCCAAGGGGTGCTGCAGAAAACAGGAAAAGAAGGAGGGAAGAGTTGGCTTCAAAACCACACATCACAAATTAGAAATGTCTCAGTGACAATCTGACACCTCCCCATCTCAACGCCTCTGCCTCCTTTCCCAAATGGCCAGCATGTCTGCAGACGGAGGGTGAGTCAACCTGAGATGCTGCAAGAACACACTGTCATTGTCAAGACAGATACTAACTGTGGGCCAGGCCCAGGAAGGAGCTGAAAGCTACCAATTAGCAAGGACAGTTTCTGAGTGCCAATGACAGCCTGTCTGGTTCGAAGGAAGCCAAATGCACAGGTGACCATTGACAATGGGGGTCTGTCACAAAGTGAGGAGTCCTTTCTGCAGGACCCTGCTCTGCAGAATTGGAACAGTGCTGTGTGGTGGCCTTCTTGGCACACCAAGTGTCTTGATGGTCCCTGCCTACTCTCCCCAGAACTATTAGGTCCTGTCTAGTCTAGCTGGTCCAGGAGCTGGAAGGCCCAGGTGCTGGTACCAGTTCAGCCAATGCCAGCAGCACAGCCTGGGGCAAAGAAGTTCTCATCAGTGACCTGGCCACACTATGACAGGGAACTCAATGAGACAGGGTGTGTGAAGCAGGCAGCTGGGGGTCAGTTAGTCAGTGGCTGTTCCCTTCCTTTGACGTCCAGGTCACTCAATAATAGTTCTAGACCTTCCCTCACCCCACCTCACCCCACCTCACCCCACCCCCACCCAAGACAGGGTTTCTAGACTCTTTCTAGACACAAGCCCCTCCTCACCAGACCTGGGCATCTAATGACAGGCAGGGATTTTCACATTCAGATGGACTGCAACTTAGATGAGCTCTAGCCCTGCAGAAGCCAAGATGCTTCTTCATCATCCTAGAATGAAATCAAAGGGCTTCCTCTCTCGGGTGTACTGACATGCATGAGTGCAAACCACTGCGATGATGGACCATTCTCAGCAGTTCATGGAGGACAAATGAGGTCATGCATTATAGCAGCATGTCTGAAATCTAGATCTCAATTAGATTCCACTACAAGGCTGCTGAACTCCATGATGCCTAGCATAGTAACCAAGAGGTATAGACACAAATTTTAAGACAGTGGTTGTCCAGGCTGGCTTGGAACTTTTGGACTCAAATGATCCTCCTCTTTCAGTCTACAAACAGCTGGGAATACAGACACAGGCCGAGAGCAGGTGACATGGATGAACTGTCATGCACCAGCCCAGTCCCAGCACTCTGTCTTTGTGCAGCGTGCCATGCTGATGGCTGCAGAAGCTAGAGCCTGGGAGTGGAGGCAGGAGAGCCACCACCTCTGGCCTGAGGTCACTCACCTCAGGAGGCACTTGCTGCACATGTAACCTTGAGTGTGGCTCAGATGACCTGCAGTGATACCTGTGGTCCTAGGGTGACTGCGATTTGGTCTGGCTGAGCACTGTGATCTCTGGGTACTCTCTCCAGGCTGCACTATACTCTTAATTCACACCTCTCTGATGCTGCCACCACTGTTAGTGACCGCCTACCCCACCACCATTGGTGGATACCCTCGAGCGAGGCTCAAAGCTCGGCATGGACTCCACCATTCCACAACACTGGTACTTTCTGACTTCCCAGGGGACAGATGGCTCCCCTTATCTTCCAACTCTGGGCATTTGTACAACTTGGGTTTTAGCAGGTTTTGTTTGTCTCTACATATGAGCTGGATGTTTACCAGGCATAATCTCACTACACTTTTTGGTCAGGTTTCTTGTTCCACAAAACCCAATGGGCCACTCATCTCTGCTCACTGGCATTAAAGCCTGTCTCCCATCTTCTGCTCCCAGCTTTAGTAACGCCACTTCACTGGCTCCCAAGCCACCCTCATATGGCAGGGGGTGCCAGGGCTCTCCACTTTGTTTACCTCTGAAAATCCCAAGTGGGAAGGACTTACAGTGTGGAAGCAGATGCTCAGCATCTTCCACTTATGTGTTTCAACTCAAGTTGATTCATCCTCAGAGCTAAGAAGGGCTGCCAGGCAAGGGATGGGGCAGGGGTGGGGGACACAGAACCCATGGTGTACACCACCTTAAAGATCATCACGCCTACAGCCTCAAGGAGAATCCATGGAGGCTCACAGGACTTCAGGAGTACTACCAGATCCCACTCTTCAGGAAAGTTCCCAGCATAGTTCTAGGGAGCAACAGCATGGGGTGGAGAATGCCAAGTCAGAACATTTATGTCTAGGGACTGCAGGTATAGCAAAGCGCTTGCTTAGGAGGTAAAAGCCCCTGAGTTTGATCCTCGATGCTGCAAAATAGACATATAGGCCACAAACCAATGGCACATTGAGGTCTAGATGGCAGTTCTATAAGAGAATGGAGTTCTGCCTACTTCCTTGGCTTTGGAGGCCTGAACAAGGGGCTGCTGCCAGGCCTGGCTTTCTCCTCGAGAGGCTGACACAAGCCTCTTATGAATGGTGTGAGGCACCCGCTATTCTGTAGTTCTGGCTGCTCTGCCCCCTAGAGTTGTCCTTCCTCTAGCCAGGACTCAACCAACATTATTCAACCAAATATGCTATGGACCATGACTCAGGATCACACACAGCTTTTCCTAATCACTGCATATACTCCTGACAGTTCAGACAGGTAAGACTTAACAGAGGAAGGCCTACAGTCTGTTAGAGACGATGTGCTTCCACACAGAACGGGAAAAGAGATTCTTATGACCCTGTATCATTCTGGTGCAGCTCCAGTTCTTCAGCCACGATTAGCACACCCTGCTGAACAGATGCTACCCAAAATAGCACAACTGGGGTTTTAATAACCTTATCAATCTCCCGTGTGAATGAGCGCATGTCCAAGAGAGGCTGCATCAGACCAGATCACACTTTAATAATGTAAGTGTGCCACAGTCAGGGTACCAGAAGTTCAACTGCATGACATCTGGCTCATGGTGGTACTTGCTCCCCCCACAGGACTCCTTTAGTGGTCTATGTAACCTCAGCCAGGAGGTACACACAGGCTGCTCCATAGCCTTGTCAAAGCCAGTGCACCTGTTTGGAAGGCCCTTGTTTTTTTGACACTGACCTTAAACCACCATTTGTTACTCTGTTTCTGAGTATTTGAGGAGAATCTTTAAGAAGATATGGTCTCTGGAAAGTAAAGGCAAATGTATCTGCCAACTCTGTATGCATGCATGTGTGTGTGCTCATGTGCATCTGTGCAAACACTTAATGCTTGAGCATTCTTGGCCTTTAGGCTAATAACCCACTATATAACCAAGACACTACAGGACCCTTTTAGAGTGTGTCCAGTAGTTTTGGAAACAGTGTTTCCAAAGACAGGTTCTGCAGGTAGGTCTGAATTTATATCTGTTCAGATTCTGACAGATGCTCATCTGGACATGGGGACTGAACAGGCTCTACCTCACAGGAAGGATCAGCAGCTGTTGCTGGGGTGGCAGGAAGGGGACCTTTGCCATCTTTCTTCCCAGGAGCCCAGCACACCGTTACTTCCCCATTCCCACTGTGGGTCAGCCTCTGCTTTAGCAAAAGGAAAAGAGTCAGGAGGCCACCAGTGAGGCCTGGTTGGACTGGTGAGGCAGTGGCATGGCTACATTCCACCTCACCTTCACATTTGCTGCTTCATCTCAATTCGAGAGCTCCCCAGTGAACCGGCTCCAACTCTCAGGCCTTAAGGAGGGGAGAATAAAGCTCCAGAGCTCACAGGGCTCAGTAGCTGACCCGAGAGTGCACAGCCAACATCTGGAGGGCCAGGCTCTGAGTCCAGATCCAGCTTCCTAAGGTCACCTTCCAACAGGGGGCAGGTTCCATGACCACCACAGTCAGCAGAGTAATGAATGGGAGCCAGAATGCAGTTTGGTTCAGTATGACTAAGTGGCCAGTGTCGGTTAAACTTCTAGACTCTGACCCTGAGTACTTTATTTTAGGCATATTTAACAATAGCACAGCTTGGTGAAAACTTTCCTGGTGGTAATTAACTCAATCCCACATGCACAATAAAGCTTAAGGCATGACTGCATCAACTCTTTGTAGTGTACATGTGACATTTTCCATAATGATAGTTCTGTGTATTGACAAACTCATGATTAGGGTTTGGGGGAAGATCTAGTGTGATCTCAGCCACACAGATAAGACAACAGTCCCCAGGTTATTAGTCATGTCTGCTTCCAGCCTTCTCGGCAGGATACCAGGATAGGCATTCCTTCCTTTGAAGAAGTAACCTTGTGTATTTAATATTCCAAGTTCCCCTTGTGCTGATGCCTGCCTGCCTTGTGACCTTGTGACCAAAAGGACCTCTGTGGCTCCCACATCTCCCCCTTTTTAATGTTTTAAGGAGAAAATTGTGGCTGTAATAGAGGCCAAGGTTGAATGCCTTGCCTGCATGGCTAGTCTATTCTAAGCAAGCAAAGAGGATTAGTTACAAGACTAGCCGACAGAGGACGAAGGAAAGGGGAAAGCCATCTCAACCATGATAGCCATTCAGAGATCATGTGAGAGATGTTGGTTATCTCTTTATGCAGAGCATTAATTAAGTTAACCATTGCTAGTATAAGAAAAACCTGGCACATTAAAGCAATACGTGCTTTAAGTCAATCTTGGTAACCAAGATTATGCTTGAGCAGCAGCTAATCTACAGTAGCTCTTTGTAAAACTGTGGTTTCTCCAGGCCTCCCACATGCCCACACAGGGGACATGCATCAGGCACCTTGGTCATCACATTACTGCCTTTTCTGACATGTCCACCCTCTACCTCTACAAACAAATGAGAACAAAGCTGACAGGGTAAGGAGAAGGATCCAGGGACACCAACAGTCAGGTCAGGTGATGATCGGATCACCAAAGGCCTGGGTTACTCAGGTCAGGCCAGAGTGAGGAGCAAAGCCAAGGATGCCATTCTCCAATCTGACTGTAAGAGTATCAGACTTCTAGCATCTAGCTGGGTGTGGTGGCACATGCCTGCGATCTCAACACTCAGAGGCTAGCCTGGTCTATATTGTGAGTTTCAGACAACAAGGCAACAGACCGAGACCCTAGCTTCCCCCAACCCTAACCCACTTGGTTTTTCCAAGACAGGCTTTCTCTGAGTAGCCCTGACTGTTCTGATACTTGTTCTGTAGACCAGGCTGCCCTCAAACTCACAGAGATCCACCTGCCTCTGACTCCAGAGTGCTGGGAGTAAAGGTACAAACCACTAACACCTAGTATAAGATCTTGTCTTAAAAAACTTTTCTAAAAAGAAGGAAGGATAGAAGGAAGGCAGGCAGGCAGGCAGGCAGGCATAGGCAGGTAGGCATAGGAAGGCATAGGCAGGCAGGCAGGCATAGGCAGGAAAGCATAGGCAGGCACAGGCAGGCAGGCAGGCAGGCATAGGCAGGCAGGCAGGCAGGCAGGCAGGCAGGCAGGCAGACAGGCATAGGCAGGCAGGCAGGCAGGCAGGCAGGCATAGGCAGGCAGGCAGGCATAGGCAGGCATAGGCAGGCAGACACAGGCAGGCAGGCAGGCATAGGCAGGCACAGGCAGGCAGACACAGGCAGGCAGGCAGGCAGGCTGGCCAGCCATCATCTGCTGTAAACCAGAGAGAGACTGACAGTAAGGAGGGGATAACTTCAGTCCTTTAAAAAAAGCTACCTTTCTACATGTACAAAAGCGGTCTCGTTTGCTTTTAAAAGGTCTTTACTTTTTCTCAATCACACTGAGGCCCAGGGGAAACTTCATTATCCTTTGATCATGGAGAGAGGGGAGGAAGAGAAGCGAAGGAAGGAGAGGAGAGGTGGGATTAGAAGAAACATCTGTTGACTCGCTGAGCTAAGAGACTCAATTATCTTTGTCCAACACCTCGTGCTAAACGACAGTTACTCACACAGTGCACCCCCACGGACACGTCCCAAACATTTTCGTAGGAGACAAGTGTAATAAAAAGTCATGACCACGGCAGCCGTGGACTCTGCTTCCGGCACAGGTTACGCAGACTCCCGCCCCCCCTTCTTCCACACTTAGCAGAACAGATTTGAACAAAAGGAATTAAAGGTGACGTTATCACAGAATCAAACTGCATGCAGCATTGATTTATTTCTTAGGAAACGGTTGACAATTGCTAATCAGCAGTCACATCTTACAAGTGATCACAATCTTACCATGTATCCTGAGTCCAGACAAGACCCCCGCAGCTCGGATGCAGTCTCATTTACTGTCCCAGAATGAGTATTCCAGTGGCAGGCACATGGCAGGAGTCCAAAAGATATCCAAAATGTAATTAAAGTACATTTCAACTGCCTCTGGGGCGCGGGGGGCAGGCCATTCAAAGCCATCCAATAATACCAACTAAACCCTGCAGCTGAGATGGCTCAGCTTGGTTTACCACACAACCATGATGATTTGACTTCAGGTTCCCAGCATCCATGCAAACAGCTGAGTGGGGAGCTGGAAAGATGGCTCCATGGTAAGTTGGACACCTGAGTTCAACCCAGAACCCATGTGAAAGGAGAGACTCGGCTCCAAAAAGTTCTCCTTTGGCCTCCACATGCACACTGGGGGAGCATGTGCATGCTTGCACCCCCTCTTTCTCTCATTCATGAGTGCACACACTTAGAGGTGTTTGGGTGCTGTACTATGTGCCTGTAATCCTAGAGCTGGGGATGCAGAGACAGGAGGATCCTGGGGCTTGTTGCCAGTCAGTACAGTCAGTGAGTTATAGGTTTGAAGAGAGACCCTTTCTAAAAATATGTAAGGTGACATGTGACTGAGAAAAATACCAGTCATCAGTCTTTGACCTCCATATGCATGTACAAGCACGTGCACAGACACTCTTACACACGGAACATGTACACACACACACAACTTTTAAAAACATATATTTACTTAACATTGATCTTGAGCCAGAGCCCAAGAGAGGGATTCTACACATAGGCTCTCGAAACTTCATCACCCCCAAAACCAGTCAGACAGGCACTATTTATTCTCCCTGTGTTACTACTGAGGAGCACATGGCCTGAGCAAAGCAAAGCGACTTTCCATCCAGCTGAGACATGGAGGGCCAGAGCCCACCCCAAGTGTACATGACTTCAAGACCACGCTTTTGACAACTCCTCTATAACTAAGCAAGAGGCTGCACTGCTGTCAAAGAGTTTCCAGCATATATGAAAACGTCTATGGCAGAAAGACATGAAGGAGAAAGAAGAGAACGGGGAGAGGGGTGGAGGGGGGAGAAGAGGGGAGGGGAGGACATTGAGAGAAGCTCAGAGTCAAGAGCAGCACTGGAGTCAGCATGGCGAGTGAATCCAGTCACATGACTGGGCATGGGAGGAGACTCCAGACAGAGGAGCAATGCAGTGGTCGAAAGAAAAAGTTCAAATTGAGAAGGGAGAAAAAAGCTGGGGTTGGGTTGTGGAAGTGTAGAGGGCCCTAAAACCCAGGCATAAAAGCGTGGAGTTTGTTTTTGCTTTCACATAACACAGGGTGGCCTTGAACTCACTGAACAAGTGAGAATAACCTTGAAATCCTGATACTGCTGCTAATACCAAGCACTTGGGTTACAAGCATGCATGACCGTGCCTGGCTTTTGGAGCTCTCAGGGTGTCTGGTAGTACCGGTGTACTACCAGAGGTTGGGGACAGCAGCTGAAAAGCTACATCGATAGCCCAGATAACAAGCCTGAGAGACCAGAATGGCAGCCTCAGGAATGGGAAGACTGTGATATCCCCATGGAGACAAAATCAAGGTAACTTGAGAACTTCCTCAGTGGAAGGGGCCTACCAGAGCATGGAAGAAATCAGGTAAAACATATAGGCAGGTAGAGGCAAGCCAGCTTGATGCTAGCAGCTGGCAAAACGCAAATGGAGACATTTAGTCAGGAGTAAACGATGGCAGAGTCATGGATGGTTGGAAAAACGGAAGCTATGAATCCAACCCTCACATGCCCATACCAATCTCTCCCAGTTTCCTCACTCCAAGAGTCCCTAGCCACAAGGTACAGGGGAAAGAGCAGAGCAAGAGAGCAGGCCTGAGGTTCATCTGCAGACAGTGGATACTAAGTAGGCTGCACAGGAAAGCACTGGGCTCCTCCCAGGAGGAAAATCGTGAGGTAGTAGCAGACAAAAAGAACTTGGGGGGTGGAGGAAATGAATCCGTTTATAAAGTGCTTGCTACACAAGCACGAAGACCTGAGTTTTTTTCCCAGCACCCGTGTAAAAGGTTGGGTATGGCGGCCACACCTGTGACCCCAGCATTGGAGAGGCAGCTAGAAGGACTGATCCTTGGAATTCATTGGCCATGTAGCCCCATGGTGAGCTCTTGGCATCAATGAGAGATTGATTATTGTCTCAAACAATAAGTTGGAGAGTGATTGAGTAAAACACCAAATGTTGACTTCTGGCCTCCACATGAAACTGCACACACAGGAATGCACATACACACAGAAAAAGCAAGGTAGCAAGAATCTACACTGGACTGGCCCTTTGTACTTCAGTTACCAAAGGAGATGAGCTTCCGACTATTGGCTTTATAGATGCACTGACTGGTGGCCAGAGGGATCTCAAGTAAATCTTACAAATGGGAATCCAACTTAGGTTTGCCAAGGTCTTTGCATTACATAAAAGGTTAGGAGAACACATCCTAAGGGGCGCTGACAGTTGAGTCCAAGAACATCATTCTAGGACGTCAGAGTCCAAAAGGCCTTTGCGACTATTCAACCCAATTTCGCCTTCATAGATGGGAAGACTGAGTCGTCCCTGTAGGGCAATAATTAGCCTAGAATCCCAGAGTGTCGCCAAATCTCCAAACCAAGTGGTCTGGGACGAGGCGATTTAGACCGCCAGCCAGCAGCGAGGTGGTGCGAGGACAAAGTGCTGCGGGAGTCAGAACAGGGAGGATGCGAGGGCATGGGGCTAAACAGGACCCAAGATAAGTGAGGAGGAACGGCCTGCAGAGTGGTGGTGGTGCGCAATGTCACTGTCGAGCTCCGCGGTCCCCTACCTGGGACAAGGGGAGGTCCTGGGCCGGGAACCGCGGGCTGGGGATCTAGGTGGGGCCTCGCGTTGGGCCAGGCCTTGTCCGCCCCGCGCGTCCTCCCGCCCTCCCTCAGGGCCAGCCCTCCCCGCCGCGCTGCCCGCCGCACTCCGCGGCCTCACCTGCTCCCGCGGGGGCCAGAGCCGAGGCCGCAGCCAGCGCACCCCCGCCAGGGTTGTCAAGGAGCGAGCAAGAGTGTCTTAGCAACCATCACGGAAGTCCCGTCCCTTCACCGGACGTTGACAGCAATTTCAACTTATTATTGGTGTAGAGAAGTGCCAATTAATTCCGAAGGGGCCTAGGAGGCCGGAGCTTACGCGATGGGCGTGGCTTAAAGACCGAGGAGGTGGGGCTTCGCTCATAGTCGTCTTAAGCCTGCCGGAGCAGCAGCGAACAGGCGAAAGTAGTCTTTGGAGAGGAGCAAACTTCATAAATCTGTATTGCCCTGGGAGTTTTCGACATCAAAAATGATAAATGCAATTTGTTGGTGTCGTGACGCTGATCTGCTATTTTACAAGGACCTCAAGAACCTGATAACCAGAATTTATGTAGTATTTTAGTGCTTTACTGTCTCATTGATTCTCAACACAGTACTTACTGATAACAGCATCCGTAATCCCGTCTGAACCAATGTATAGAACTAGAGAGACTGAAGGAAAGAATCAAGGAATAACCTCGGAGAAGGAACCCAGATCTTTCTCTGGCGCAAACCCACCAGAGTCGCCTTGCCCTAGGGGCTGGGAGACACCTGTACCTTCAGATGCAGCTGTCTGGAACCTGCTTCTGATTCTTGGAAAGAAATGACCAAAGAACGTTAGAGCAATTTGCTGAGGGGAAGGTGAAGAGGAAGAACGGATCAAAGGGTCAGTGGAATACCCCCTAATTTAAACATTTACTCTATGTTTAACATATACTCATTATGAAGCCCCACTAGCTGGTGATTCTGGGGAAGGCACAGTCCAGCAGGTAGAGAGCCACGAGAAGAAATGGAAAGAAAATCATTTGTTCCACATGCTTCTATAGCAGAGATTGGCAAGGTACTGGCTCTTTTAAGTGTGAAACCGAGCTGGGCAGTGGTGGCGCACGCCTTTAATCCCAGCACTTGGGAGGCAGAGACAGGAGGATTTCTTAGTTCGAGGCCAGCCTGGTCTACAGAGTGAGTTCCAGGACAGCCAGGGCTATACAGAGAAACCCTGTCTCGAAAAACCAAAGTGTGAAACCGAGGTGGGCAGCGCCCAAGGTGACCAGAAGCAAACGGGACAGCAAGTTGCCTGGGGAAGTGGGGGAAGAGCAGAACAGGGGTAGCTCCAGGAGGCCTGGGTCAACATCCTAGGTCAGGTAGAGGTAAAGACTTAGAAGGAAGCAGGGTAGATGATGTAGGGGTTTGAGACACAAGTGCCCCCTGGTGTGAGGTGAGACTAGAGCCCAGTAGTTGCTGAATTGCTTCAGGGAGGGCGATAAGAAGGTGTGATCTGGGACACTGGATTAACCCTAACCCGAGTGTGCAGACGGAGAACAAACATGCTGGGCTACGCTGGGCTTGGTTTGAGACTTGGCAGCACGAATTCAGCTAAGCGCATGCCAGCTCCTAGCTTGCCTCCCTGGAAAGTTCTGACTGTGGCGGAGTCTTACTCAGTCTCCAAAATTCCTTAATTCTCTTTCCAACTTTCTCCAGGAGACGGAGGGCAGCTTTTGAGGGGGATGATGCTCTCGCTTCTGTCGCTTACACAAACGACTCCCCAAAGGGGTCCTTGTTTGCCATCTTCTCCTTCTCACCTCCCATTCATTCTTCTGCCCACGGCAATCTGGCTTCCACTCCCACGATGTCTCTGAAATTCCCTCTCTCATGGTTACCAGTGACCTTCTGAGAAGCAGCAGCAATTGATAGACCTTCTTCCCCACTGGCAGCACCAACCACAAAAACCTTTACCCGGTTCTCCACCAACGAGGTAGCACCTATAGATCTTTCTGCAGTGCAGATTCCAGGATCTCCTGCAACGGAATGGGGGAGCATGGGTTTTTTACAGGCTGCCTTGTGCTCACTAACAGTGAGCGCCACTGGGTAACAGGGCACCTCTGTCTTGAGTCCCCGAGATCTCTAAATCATTTTTGGCTTCCATCTTGGGTTCTTGCTTTGCTCCTTCACGTGAATGTGTTTTTCTGACATGTGGTTGTGGTTTGGATGTGAAATGTCACCCATGGGCTTATGGTTTGCACACTTGATCTCCAGTTGGTAACACTGTTGGGGCAGGTGGTAGAACCTTTGGGACAGAGCTGATAGGCAGCTGAGGAACAGGCCTTGGAGGTTACAGCCCGGCCTTGTCCTGCCCTGCTTCCTGTCCTCTTCTTGGCTACAGGAGCCATGTCCCCGGTCAACATGCTTTCCCTCTCTATTATAATGGACAATACATCTGGATTTTGAACCAGAAGAAACTTTTTTTTTTTTTTTTGGACAGGGCTTTTCTCTGTATCCCTGGCTGTTTTGAAACTTAGACCAGGCTGATCTGGAACTCAAAGATCTGCCTGTCTCTGCCTCCTGAGTGCTGGGACTAAAGGCATCTGCTACAATGCATGGTTACATGTCTTTGCTTAAATTGCTTCTACAAGATACTCTGTCACACTGACAAGAACAATAATACATCGTATCTGTTTGCTTGCTTTCTCATCCAGTGGGGTTCTAGTACTTGCCGGAACTGTAGATGGGGGGTGGGTACTCTGGAAATGTCCCCTTCTTCCAGGGAGTGGTGCTCTTGATGTGTGTCCTGTTGAGAAATGCTGGTTTAAGACTATCCCTTGGGGTTCTTGGGCCCACAGTTCCCTTTATCCTTGTCCTTTTAGATGGGCAGTTCTCAACCTGTGGGTCGTGACCCCCTTGGTGGCTATACTACCCTTTTACTGGGATCTCCTACGTCCATGGGAAAACACATTACCATTCGTAACAGTATCAAAATTACAGTTATGAAGTAACAATGAAGATAATGTTATGCTTGGGGCATCTCAACAGCTTGAGGAACTGTATTAAAGTGTCTCAGCATTAGGAAGGTTGAAGACCACTGTGCTAGATCCTAATTAATCTTATCTTTTACTTCCCAGGCTACGCCTCGTTGCACACGAGGCCCAGATGTCCAGCAGAATCCTGGCTACCTCTACCAGGGTGGCCTACAAGCTTCCCATTTGTAGCATGTTTCCAGCTTCTTCTGCCCATGTTCCCCATCTGGGTAAATGACTGCACTCCCCACTTAGTCGCCTCTATCAGACACCAAGCTGTCATCTTTCTACTTTCTCTACCATAGCCTACTCCAGCCGGTGACTGGGCTGCTAGTCCTCAGTCCCATCTCCTCACGGGGCAGTCCCAGCACAGCAATACAGCTGGAGCCATTGTTGTAGAAATTATTTCCATCCCAGGCTGCCATCTCTAGTCCTACCCTTCCCTAGTCCTCCATTGCAGTCAGCTTGCTCCTTCCCAAACCCACGTCACATCCTTGTTTGGCAGCTCCTTCCCTCACCCCACAGTGCACCATGAGATCATGTGCACTGTCCTAGGTTGGAAGTCAGGGCTCGCCTTCCTCCTGCTTCAAGCCCCTAAGTAGGAGAAACCCAACCCTCCAGGCTGTCCGTCTGCTGAAGGCTGCTTCTCACTGACCTCTGCTCCTGACCCTCTTAACTGTTGCTCCTTCTTCTCAACTTCCCAAGTGGTAAGATGACTGCCACGTGCCAACAGGCCTAGCTACAAGACCTTGCTTCGGAAAGACCAACTGTTGAATGTACTGAGTCTATCAATATTATTTTTGTTTTCCACTTTATTTTCTTCTTCCTAAAATTATTTACTTATTTTAATTAGTTAATTTTTATGTGTATGGGTATTCTGCCCACATACATGTTAGTGTACCACATCCGTGTCCGGTGCCTTTAAACTCCAGAAGTCAGATCTTCTGGAGCTGGAGTTACAGATGGTGGGTGCTGGGAATCAAACGGAGTCCCCAGGAAGAGCAGTCGGTGCTTTAACCACTGAGCCATCCCTCCAGCTCCATTTCACATTAATACTTTCTACTGTCTTATATTTATGCTGCCCTGCTCCTGTCTTTTGCTAGCTCTTCCTTTTCTAACTCCCGGGGATGGAGATTTTATTGCCTATCAGTTCTTCCTCCTTCCCAACCTTTCTGTTAAATAGACAAGCTTCCCTCTTACCTGGGCCTGGCTGCAGGTTGGTTTTACATCAGTTTGACACAATAGATTCAGCTCAACATTTGAGACAGAGAGAGCCTCAATTTTGAAACTGTTTCCAGAAGATCCCTGTGTGGGCAAGCCTGGAGGTAAAGTTCTTAATTGGTGATTGATGGGGAAGGGCCCATCCCATTGTGGGTGGGGCCATCTCTGGGCTGGTGGGCCTGGATTCGATAAGAAAACAGACTGAGCAAGCTATGGGGAGCAAGCAAATAAGCAGTACCCTTCCATGGCTTCTGCATCATCTCCTGCCTTTAGGTTTCTGCCCTGTGTGAGTTCCTGCTCTGGCTTCCCTCAATGAATGGTGTGACCCAAGATATGGAAGCAAATATAAACCCTTTCTTCCCCATTTGGCTATATTGTTTCATCACAGTAATAGAAACTAAGACATATGTGTTAGGGTTGTCTGTTTTCATTATCATTTACTTAAACTAAAGTGTTGTCTGATCAAAGATGACTTCTTCACTGGGTGTGGTGACTCACACCTGGAATCTCAGCATTTGGGAGGTTAAGGCAGAAGAAACTAGTGTTCAAGGTCAGCCTTGGCTGCATAGTGAGGCCTTGTCTCACCACCACCAACAAAAATAAATCTGTGCATTCCTTAAAGGTGTATTGTATCAAGCCACTGGGTGCTGGATGCCTTTGATTCCAGCACTTAGGAGGCAGAAGTGGCTACAAAGTAAGACCCTGATTCAAATAAAATAAAATAAAGTAAAACAAAACAAAAGTATATCACATGATTCACAAGCATTAGTAATAAATTCCTCTTTTACTAAAGTCTACTTTCATTCTCAGTATGATTTTCTAGACTTTTTGAGACTGGCTTTTGTTCATGCACAAAATGAGTTAGTATTTTGTATTTCTACCAATTCCATAACAAATAATGCCAAGGTCACTCAGTGACTTAAAGAGCACAGACTGATCATCTGCTGGCTCTGGAGGTCTGAAGTGAGTCTCACTGGGTTAAAGATCAAGACATCCCTAGGGCTGTGTTCCTTCCAGGTCTCAAGGGAGGCCATGGCCTTTCCTTTTTCAACCAGTTGTGAAAAATAACATAGAAGGCACTGTAGGCAGGGCTCAGTGGTGACAGCTCTTGCTGCTCTTCCAGAGGAGCCAAATTCAGTTCCCAGCACCTACATGCTGGCTCACAACTGCCTGCAACTTCAGCTCCAGGGGATCCTACACATCTCCCCACACCCCCAATCACACATAAATAAAAAATAAAAATAAATCTTAAAAAAAGAAATCCTATATGCCCTTCAGCAGTGTCCCCCGACAACGATATCATGCAAGTGTAAAGGACAGAGTCACCAGCATGGAGGTAGTGGCTTCCCTTATTTTATTTGTTCTTGTGATTATGTATGTGCAGATGTGTGAATCTGTGGGTCCTGGCTGGTTTTGTGTCAACCTGACAAGTTAGAGTCATCAGAGAGGAAAGAGCCTCAGTTGAGGAAATGCCTAAGGAATGCTCTCAATTAGTGATTGATGGGAAGGGCCTAGCTTATTGTGGGTGGGGCCATCCCTGGGCTGGTGGTCCTGGGTTCTATAAGAAAGCAAGCTGAGCAAGCCAGGGGAAGCAAGCCAGTAAGCAGCACTCTCCATGGCCTCTACATCAGCTCCTGCCCTGTTTGAGTTCTTGTCCTGACTTCTTTGGTGATGGACAGCAATGTGGAAGTGTAAGCTGAATAAACCCTTTCCTCCCCAACTTGCTTTTTAGCCATGGTATTTTGTTGCAGCAATTAAAAACCCTAAGACATGTTTGTGTGTGTGTTGTATACATGTGTGAGAATATACATGAGTGAGTGTGTGTGAATGTGTGTATGTGTATAGATGTGAGTGTTGTATTTATTTGTGTGTATATGAATTTGTGTATGTATGAATGTGTGTGATTGTTTAGCTTAATGCAATTTTATGCAATTTTATGGAATTTGTATATATAATATATATTATATACAAATATAAATATATTAAATATTATATATAAATATTATATATAAATATTATATATCTATATTCTCCTCCTAGCTCTGGATCATTCTCTTCCAAGGCCTATCTGAACATTGGCTTTGAACGCAGAACCATGTATAACAAAAGCACAGTGTGAGGGTCGAATGAGGTTTCCATCCTTCGGGAAGGATTGACTTTTGCATCTAGCCAGACATGAGAGACTGAGAGCAGCCCTTCCTTTGTGGGGCAATTGACTATTTCCCAAGCACTGTACTTCAAGAGTGTAACTTGTGGGGACCCCTGAAAACCTTTCCAGAGTACCTCATCTTGAACTCCTGCTTCTAACAGGAAGCTCTCACCTATTAGGTCCTCTAGTTTCTTGAACCTGCTGCTCTCCTGAGGCATCTCTTTTAAGTGGCCAGGTGCCCCTGGGGGGAGGTTGTAGCCCCGAGGCCAGGCTCACCTCCCCCTCCCCCCCGAAATACTCTTCTCTCTGGGATCTTTGTCCCCAAACTCTTGTCTGGTGCCTTACTAGGTGCTGCTGTGTGTTTGATGTCTCTGGGTTTTCTCAGTCTGCAAAAGGAACCCCCACTTGAACTTTGTTTCTTTGACATGTATTTTGATGTCCCTAAAGGGACTAAGGGACCCTTAAGTCATACACACACACACAATCTACCTCATGCAGTGTCCCTGTGTTCAGATGAATGTCTCCCAAAGGCCCCTGTGTCTAGATACATGTCTCCCAAAGGCCCATGTGTTTAGAGTGTGGTCCCCAGCTTGGCAGTATTGGGAGGACTTGGAACTTTGATGGGTGGGAACTTAGTAGGAAGCCCTTAGGGCATGGATAGCATGTCCTTAAAGGGAAGTGACCTCTTTCTGTGTCCTCCTCCTCCTTCCTGGCCATGAGGTGAGTGTTTGTTTGTTTGTTTGTTTATAGGAATGACAACTGCATCTAGGCGGTCTTCCCTCTTCTATTTGCAGAGCTGGTTTTCTATCTTCAATCTCTGCTTCTAATTTCCTTTTTGTTTTGTTCTTGATGAAGCTGTGTGTTTAATGATCAGCAGTTCCCCAGGGAAGTTTTAGGGAGAGCTTTCCCACCAGGATCTCTTGTTTTCTCTATCCGAATCTCACCTGCTTCTTCCACAGCACTTTCTACACAAACAGTTACCCTACCTAGTCATCCCTATACGTGATTATCAGTCATGTCCATTGAGGTGAGTGGTTTTATTTCTCACACACTGCTGCTCTGGGTTCAAACCCCACCCTTTTCTGAAGAGAAATGGTGGAGGGGTGGATGGCGGTTGGTGAAAGAGGAGGTAGGGGAGGAAGAGAACCGGTTGGGATGAAATAAATGAATGAGTAGATAGATAGATAGATAGATAGATAGATAACAAAGAGTGGAGCCAATCCATGGACTAAAATTTCCATGAGGTAAAAGAAACACTTTCTGTCTGTAAGTAGATCAGTTCAGATAGTTAATTACAGTGACTGAGGCTGACTCAAGCAGCACATTCCTTCTGGAATCCCAGCTGCATAAACACCTACATGCTATCACTTCCGACCTCCAATCCGGCAAAGCCTTTTCCTGGGTCTCAGTTCTCCTGTTACTTCCCTTGCTGAGCTTTTCAGCTACTATAGGCCAAATGCTGAGAGCAGTGAGCGTCTGGCACATGGTAAGCACTCGGTAGTTTTCAGTTACTATTATCCAGAAACTTCGTTCAGTAAGCACCTAGTCTGCACCAAGCACTGAAGAAGGAAAATCCGGTTCCGAAGCCATGGAGGTGATATACATTCTGTGGGACACTCGGGTGGCCCACGAAGCAAACAAAGTGTTTACAAAGAGAAGCACATACTGTGGCCACCAGGATAGAAGACCCTGGGCAGGCTTGGTCCCCAGATCTGGAATACAGGAAAAAGGCAGGACAAATGACAGATGACCAGGCAGCCAACTAGTCCAGGATAGCCAGTATGATGGTTTGAATAGGAATGGCCCCCATAGACTCATGTGCGTGAATGCTTGGCCCACAGGGACTGGCACTATTAGGAGGTGTGACCTTGTTTGAGGAAGTGTGTCACTGTGGAAGCCAACTTTGGGGTCTTATAAGCTCAAGTCTGACCAGCGTGGCAGTCTCCTTCTGCTGCTTGTAGGTCAAGATGTAGGACTCTCAGCTCCTCTAGTACCATGTCTGTCATGTTTCTAGCTGCACAGTACCATGTTTCCCACCACGATGATAAAGGACTAACCCTCTGAAACTGTAAGCCAGCCCCAACTAAAAGATTTCCTCTTTAAGAGTTGCTGTGGCTATGGTGTCTCCTCACAGTAGTAAAACCCTAACTAAGATTTCTGTGAGCGCTATGCAACAAACTAGATCAAAGTAGCAAGTGAAAGTCAGTCTGCTGGGAATGAGGAGAAGGAGCAGTCTGGTCCCAGGGAGATGCATGTATATTCCCTCTGTCTGGCACACGTCAGGAAACAGCAGGATGGCCAGTGTGTCCAGAATGTGATAGGCAAAGGGGGAGAGTGGCTGAGTGAGGGCTGAGAAGTGGATGGGCTGGGATGATGGAGGAGGTTTTTACTACACACTAAATATATCAGGGAGCTAGGCATGATGGCACATGCTTTGAATCACAACAAGCCAAAATGAAATAGTAAAACCAAGTCTTAAAAGGAAACATATGCTGGGTGCTGGGTGGCATGTGCCTTTAATCCCAGCACTCTGGAGGCAGAGGCAGGCGGATCTCTGAGTTTGAGGCTAGCCTGGTCTATGTAGTGAGTTCTAGGACAGCCAGGGCTATGTACTATGTAGAGGCCCTGTCTAAAACAAAACAACAACCCCACACACACACACACACACAGACCATAGAGGCTAAGATATCACCTGCAGTGGCACAATCTGGGCATGGTATACTGGAGACTGAACAGAAACAGACACCTCTAAACCCTCCATATCTCCATCTCTGCCTTCTGGCCCTCTCCTGCAGTAAGGCAGATGTTCTATCCTACGTGGGAGCTCAGAGGTCAAGTTCCTGGTCCCAGGCTTCTCAGAAGAAGCCTGCCCCAGCTCTGGGGTTAACAGTGGGCCCTGCCCTGAGATCAGCTGAACTGGCTGAACCAACCCTTTTCCCCTGGACACAGACAGCCGAGACCAGTGCCTACCCAACACCTGCTGTGTACCCGGGTCTCACAAATGAAGAAATAGAACTGAGCAAGTTCCAAACTCCTCCAGAGCCTACAGGCCTGCCACCACCCTTGGTTTATGCTGGGAGAGGAACCCGGGCCTTTGTAAATTCTAGGCAGGCAGCCTATGGAAGTGAGCTACCAGCCTGAACACCAGCTTTCCCAAGGAGTTTTGTAACACAAAGAACAAAGAAGACACATGGGATGGTCAAGAGGGGGTCTCTGCTCAAGGTGATGGGTGTTCTCTAATGGATGATGCTATTGAGAGTGATTGGCTCAGAGGGCACTGACTCCATTTACTACACTTATGAGAAATGTAGACTCCTAAGAGGAGAGGCCTGTTTGGAAGAATTAGTCACTGGGACATGCTTTTTTGAATGATGTATCCCCTCTCCCACTTCCTGGCCACCAAGGGTGAGCAGCTTTGTTCCTTCACACCCTTCTACCATGATGCTCTGCTTCACCACCCAGAAAAGACAGAGCCAGCTGACCATGGACTTGAAACCTGGCAACTATAAACCCAATAAAGGCCTGTTTAAGGGAGGAGACACGTGGTCACCTGCACATCTGCAGGAGTGACACAGCAGATGAGGAGTTGGGGATTCAGAAGACAAGTTCTTGAAAAGGTCAAATGGAAGGATCCAGTCTCTGAGAGAAGCAGACAATAGTTCATTTGGAGTGGCAGGCGGGAGCTGAGAACGAGGCTGGCACAATTCATTGTTAGGCTTGGAGACGGTACTGAGGGAAGACGGGCCCATCCTTCTCATGCTTAGATGAGATGAGAAGGAAGGTCATGTCAGGCATGAAGGGCTGGGGTAGAGGACTGGACGCTGATATGATGTATTGCTGTTTGGGAGAGCAAGGCCTTGAGCAGAGGCAGGAGGAAATGGCTGTTCCTTGGCAGTTTCTGGCTGTGGATCTGTGCTTGTTGATGCTTATGGATCCCCAGGCTTGCGTGCTGTGTTCTCCTGTGCAGGTGTGGAGCGGGTGGAAGGGAATTTCCCTGGATGGTGGGACATTGCCAGCCCAGTGGGACAAAGCCCGGAGAGGGTGTTTGTAAGGAAGGTGGTACAGGATGTGATCAATGTGATCAATGAGGCGTGTTGGCCAGCAGCTCAGTTTCCCGGTGAATCTGTCTGCAGCTCCCTGGGGATGTGTTTAAAAAACAAACCTGAGAGTGCACAGACGCTCTGAGTCCCCAGCAGACCGCGGCTGTGACTTTTCTGTGTGAAGTACATTTTCTTCAGGGCTTGGAAGTTTGGAAAGCTCTGTCCTGCTGATACACACAACTCCCAACCCTGCCCCTCAGCCCTGATATTCCAAAGGTCCCCACTTGAAATCAAGTTCAGCAGTGACAGTGTTGGTAAGGGCCCTAGTGCTTGTTTGAGTCTGGTCTAGAGTCAGAGAGGGGAGCCTAGACAAAACTTGGGGAGGGGAGGAAAAGCGGGAAGCTGAGAGGCTGTGCCTGATGTCATAGTTTCTCTTCCTGCACCCTCCAAGTCACCAAGGGATGCAGATCTCTGGAGGTCTGGGCATGTGACTCAGGAAGATTGGGTCCTAAGCAACACCAGGGACCCGGATCCTGGAACTGGGGCACAGGTGGGGAAGGGGTGTTAGGAATGAGGCCAAAGCCAAGTTAGAACTGGGGCACTTTCCACTTGGGACTTACTTCTACACAGCCTTCCTCAGGAATCCTGCGAACTTGTATGTCTGAGCCTAGCTCAGTGGAACTGGTCAGGCCAGGTGGGGGCATATATGGATGGGTGAGGCTTTGGGCCAGGCTAGGAGATGTTGCTTTGGAGGCAGATAGGGTGGCTCCCCTACCTCCCACATTAAAGAAGAGCCTCCTCCGAGTAAACCACACATTTATTTTGAACATTCAAATTTACAAAAACAAGAAATGGTAACAAAAGCCATGGCACAGATCACACACGCACTCACACACACAAAGCATCTCATGTCACTTATATACAAAATAGGGCGAGGTGGGGAAGGAGGGCAGGGGAGGGTACTCATTTCAGTGTCCTACCAGACGACTTCACATGCTCGCTGCTGGCTGCTCAGCCTGGGAAGGAGCCTGTTCTCCACCCAGCAGGTGCAGGGAAAAGGGAGGGTGGGAGGTGGGATCTGGGGGTGGGGGGGAGGCATGAGGAGGACACTAGTCCCTTATCTGGGAGGAGACCCTTCTCCAGTTTTCTCAGGCCAAAGTTGCTGGGACTAGTAGGTAGGAACCAGTTTGGGGGAAAGGGAGTAGCCATTGGGTCCTGGAGAAGAGAAGGACAGTCAGGGGAGCTTCGGGGGTCATTTGAACTCCCTGGCCAGGCCTCAGCTTCCTCATCTACAAGCCAAGTTAATCCAACCCCCCCCCCCCCCAGATCCTCACTATTCAGTCTGTGGTCCCTATTTATGTATAACTGTGGTAAGATAATCCCTTGAAACACAGGAGAGGCTGTTCCATGCCTCATGGGTGGGAATCTGGCAGAAATAAGCTTAGAGAACCTGACATAGGCCTTGCCCAGAACAGGGGCTGAGGAAGAACCACTTTCACCCTGCCTTTTCCGACTATACTCTGGAGGTACTCCTTTCTTGTCCTGAAGGCTGCGCTCAGTTTGAGGCTGAGGCTGGGTATAGGTTAGAGACCCCCCTCCCCCGCTCCTTCTGAACTCTGGAGGAGGTGGTGAGGTCCTTTAGGCAAATAATTTGCCTCCAAATGGAAATTGCACTGTTCCCAGTTGGCCAATTGACGTGGAGGGGTAAGTTACCTTACCTCTCCGAGTCTCATCCTTCTCTTCTGCATCACAGGGCTAAGAACAGTCTTGCCTTGTGCTGTGAGGATAAACCAGATGGTGCCGATCCAGCACTCTGTTCGGTCTCTACCTAAGACTATCTAACCAGCCTTAGCTCCATCCTCGGCAGACACAGGGGCAGCTCCGGGCCACAGCTGTCTTGTTGGATATGCTTGGGAATAGTGGAAGACAAAGTGCAGCTCCACATGCTCAGAGAATGTTCACAGCACAATAAGTGAGGGCAGGTGGGGACTTTGGAAATAGAGAGCCAGCCCTTCCTCAGTAATCTACACTCAGAGCCAGGATCCAGTGTATCCATCTCTTTCCTCCTGGGTGGGGGTGGGGAAGTTGAAGTTTAACCAGGGTGACCTGGCATGGGAATGTGACTGAGGTGACATTTGTCATCACCACTCAGACAAAGCAGAAAGGATAGGGATAGTGTATCTGGTGGGCTCCAATGACCAGACAGTTTCTGCTGCATCCTTCCTAAGACTCTGCCTTTCCAAGGCCTCTTCTAGAACAATAGCAAGAGCCCAGTGCGGGAGCCCGGTGTGGCTCAGAGTCCGCCAGGTCTAAGTTCTGAATCCAGCTGTCACCCAGCGACAACCAGTGTCTTCACGACAGACACTTGACCCAGCACCTGGGCTGATGTCATTGGTTGTTACTGGGCAACCAGGATCTCAGCAGGTCTGGGTGAAGCCTCGGCAGCTATCTCCAGGGGATGGGGATGGAGGTGCTGAGCAGTATAGTTGCTCTCAAAATGGAAACACAGATCTGCAGGCCAGAGGCCCTGGCATGGGCTGCAGCCTCTCCTGCATCATGTCTCAGGCTGAGTAGTCATGGAGAGCGCAGACAGGGACAAAAGGGGGGGGGGGAAGCAAGAGGCACCAGTGTCCACTGATTCAGCCGACCTGCTACTGTTCCAATACCTGGAAGCGGACCAACAGGACCCTGCATCCTCCGCTGCCTATTGGAACTCCATCTGTCTGGGTTCCCTCACCTCCTCTGTCAGTGTGACATTCTGGTACCCTGCTGGAAAGCATGTGTCCTCTCAAGTGCCTCCCTGCACAGGTATAAGCAAGGCTCAAAGGTCCTCAAGGACAGGCAGTGTGGTTCACAGGGAAGAGCACTTTGGAGGGACTCAGAGGCCCTGGGCCTGCCATGTTGTGCTGTTTGATCCTGGACAAGTTCATTGCCCTCTCTGTGCTCTTTCCCATCTTCTACCAGCAAGAGCTTACAATGGATGGCCTCTCTCAGCTCTCACATTCTTCTGTGCTCTTGGGGAAGTTGGTAGGAATTAGGAGAACGTAAGGCCCAGAGAGGGTAGGTTTTTATGGAAAGCCACACAGCAAGTCATAGGAACCAAGTGGTCCCCTCTCACTCAGTGCTCTGCTCTCCATCCCAGCATCCTCCATCATTTCCAGGGCCATGCAGAAAGAGGTGATACGGTGGCTAAGCCACCAGGTTCTGCCAGGGAAATGTCTCCTCAGTCATCGTGCCTCTGTTTTGGATGCTCTCAGGATAGGCTAGAGTGACCCAGCAGGTCCTGTCTTGGGCATGGAGGGGGTGGACAACCATGCTGGTGGGCAAAGTTGCCAGTGGGTACAGGCGGTGATTACAGCCCTTGGCCTCTGGGGTTTTGGTCCCTAGCTGTTAGGATAGGGGCTGGGAAGGGAACATCTTGGAAATTGAGGTGGGGCTTGAACCGACATTGAACCAACATTCAAACCACAACACACAGAGAAACTGGCGAGAGGAGGGAGGGGGAGGCAGTGGCAGTGGCAGTGGGTGTGATGTTCCCACAGCCCCTGTGGGCAACTGAGGAAGAGGGAGGAGGAGCCTCTGATCTCATACATCTCTGGCATCCCTTCTACAGCCTGATGTAGGCCCGAAGCATAGGGGATTCGAGGGTCAAAGGCCACCTCTACCCACGACTCCTCAGGGGATGTCCTTGGAGTTAGTGAGATCCGATCTGATCGGCGGGACAGTATACGAGAGGGGAAGACCAAGCCAACACATTGCCAGGAGGCGGGACTGCCTCATCCCTACATTAGATGGATTGATGTGAGATACTGGTCCCTATCCAGGTGGCTGAGGGGACATCCATCCAGGACGGGGCATTCTGGAGCAGTGGGGGCCCATGAGAAGTGGGAGGTATGACCAGGAGTGGGGTAGGAGGAAAGGCCAGCATGTGGACAAGCTGAGGAGGGCAGGGCCCCTTCAAAGTCCTGAAACTGACAGGCAAGGGAGGGGCCCTGAACGAGGTGGCCCCTCATGCCTTAGCCCTCCCCTTGCACACATCAAAGGCAGCCTTCTTCGCACCTCCAAAGGCCTCTACAAGCTTGTCTTCCCAGGGGAGGACATTGCCCATCAGTGGCCCGGTACAGTTGGCCATGCCCAGCACCTGGGCAGGTGTCAGAGCATGGTCCCACAGGTTGAACTGTGCAATGTCACCGACGAAGGCCTGTGTGGCGTCAAATCGGCCTCCCAAGGTATCCTGGGCCAAGATAGCAACAAAGAAAGGAGAGAAACACAGAATGAGGGAGGAAGGGAAGAGTAATCAAGCCAGGCCCTGAACCTGGCAAAGCCTGGTTCCCAAGGTTCTAGCCCCGCCCCCAAGGCTGCACCCTCGCAGGGCTCCAGCCTCATGCTCAAAACTCATGCTCTAGCTCCGCCCCAAGGTTTGGGTCTCATCCCAGGTTCCAGTTCTATCTGCTTCTTTAGCTCTCAGCTGCCCATCGGCAAATTGCGCAAATTGGTGGGTCAGACAGGATGCTGTTTTCTTTGTCAGGGCCCTGGAGTGGGCGGGGCAATGACTTGGGGAAGCGCTCTCCCTGAGTCTTACCTGTTCTTGGCCTAGGATAAGGATGCCGTGTGGCTTGATGGCGTGCCAGGCTGCCAGGTTCTCACCAGAACCCCGCAGTTCTCCGTCCTGGTATGCAGACCACAGTCCATCCCTAGTAGTCCAGGCGATGCAGATATGGTGCCAGTTGCTGTCTTTCAGGCTCAGAGGCAGCTGGGCCACCTGGATACAGTACCCAAACCCCATATCAGAGGCCCAAAGCTGGAGAAGTGGGATGATGAGGCGTCCAGCCTCTTAGCTTTCCTCCAGGGATGGAATCCAAGGCCTGACCTGCATTCCGACCACTGTCTTTCCTGTCCCACATGGCCCTACTAGCAACTTTCCTCAGCTGACAGGGACTACCTTTTTGGTTTTTAGGACTTCAAGGTCACACATGGTAGGGACAGTGTCCACAAATCCATTTCTCTTGCACACCTAAAATAGATCCCAGCACACAGTGGGGCTCATTCACTGGCATAGACAGAATGAGCCTTGGACTCAGAATGGATGGGTCCCAGTGTCTGGCCTTGACTCTGCCACTAGCCCCCTATCTGACCTTGGGGAGACTTCTTTCCTTCCAGTGCCTCATCTGTAAAGTTGAAGAGAGAATACCCAGTTGATACCTCTTCCTGTATCCAAAGCAGACATGGCTAATCAATCATGAGCTCAAGCTGGGACTCTGCTTATGGTGCCCTAGAAGCCCCTGTTGATGGTGTGGTGCTGGTCTGTGAAGTGGAAGCTACTTGTCTGTGGCTTTAAATGGCTCCTGTACCTCATACATGCTGAGATCATGACTTCATGAGGCACTCACTCTCTGATGCCTGCTGGGTACCAGGCCCTATTCCAGACTCAGAGGGTGGATCTAGGCGTGGCCTTGAACAAGCTGTGCCTGTATGGGACAGCAGGGCTTAAGGGACAGCATTGCCTCTAACTGTTCATGTCAGCTTGACTGGATGTGGAATCACACAGGAGACATGGCTCTGTGCACTACTGCCTGTGAGGGAGTTTCTAGAGAGATCTCACTGAGGGAAGGCCTACCCCAGATGTGGCTGATGGGCTGGGGTTCCAGACAGAATAAAAAAGAGGCTAGTTCAGAGTCCGAGTCCGTCAGCCTGTTTCTTGACTGTGGATACAATGTGACCAGCCTCCTCACACCCCTGCCGCGACAGCTACAGCTGCCCTTGCCAGTCCATCTTCCCCCAAACTGTGGTTAAACACTTTTGTCTGGTATTTTACCACAGCCAGAGACAGACTTCAGAGGAAAACGGAAAACCTGGGGACTGCAGGGGAGGTCTGGGGGTACGGGGAGGGGAGTGTGCTGACAAAGGCCCCCTGGAAGGACATGGAAGTGGCCGTGGCACCGAAAACCTGGCGCTCTGCTCGCAGCAGAGCAAGGGCGCTCAGGCTGGCAGGAACAAGGATGACTGAATGGTACCCTGTCCAAGGTGCTGAATTCTCCATCTCGAGAGCCTAGCGCTGCCCTCTGACTGGCCGCGAAGAGCAGAGCAGAACAGCCCTCCAGACATGGAGCCCGGTCATCCCTGTGATGTTTTGAACCTCAAGGCAGCACTCTGATCCCCCTGGGCCACTGCCTCCTGGACACCCGATGCGGCTCCCAGCTTCATAGCTTATGGGCTGGTCCCAGATGAGTGTGACCTGCATTTCCAGGGAGTCTCAAAAAAAGCCACCAGACATCCCCTAGGCTGAAACAATGCGGCAGGCGGCAGGCAGCTTTGGGAGAGAGGTTCTTCCTCTATTCACTTCACAGACGCCAGGCATATTGTAGGCCTGTCTTAGTCATGGGGACAGGTGGCCTGGACAGGCAGGGGATGACCTAAAGGCAGGACGGTGGGAGTAAAAAAGGAAGTTCGGGAACCAATGACAGATGAGGAAACTAAGTCACAGGGTGGTAAATGAGATCACCTAGTGAGCACATTAAATAGCCAGGACTCAAACATTGCCCTCAGAATGGAGTCTGATATGGGCACCATTCCTTCCATGGTGGGGAGGGCAGAAGGGCAAGCTTTGGAGATCACCAGCAGCCCTCTCTGGTAGTTACCTTCCTCTCCCTCTCCCTCCCCACCCAACCCCCCCTCTCTGTCTCTCTCTCTCTCTCTCTCTCTCTCTGTCTCTCTCTCTGTTTAGAATGTTCAAGATGAAGATGCCTGTAGGCTGGCCTCTAGCGGGCGACTTCCTGTTCCCCCTTCTTTACTGCCCTGCTTCTGGATTGTCTATATTCACAAAACTGAACTTGGCACACAGTAGGTGTTAAATAGTATAGTGAACAGGAGAGTGAAAGTGTCAATTCATACTCATTCAGCTCCTAGGTAGTGCAGGACACTGCGCCGTGGGAATCTGAGCACTCCCTTGAGGCCCTAAGCCCCGCCCAGTGTCCTAGACCCCGCCCACCTTGTCGTTGATCAGCAGCTCCATTGGCTCAAGGCCGGTCTCCAGCAGTACGATCTCGTTGGCCTGCCCCGGCACCGAGTAGGAGAAGGGAGTGCCCTGGCCGGAGCCACCAGACTTGGAGCGCAGCCACATGCAGGCAGTGAAGGCATAGAGTTCCGGCAGCGCCTTTCGCACGCGGGCATACATGTAGTTGTTGCGGATGGGGATGCTGACCTTGAAGGCATCTGGGGGACTGTAGGCCGAGGACCCTGGAAGGGACAGAGCGGGGGTCAGAAGACACTCCAATGAGGGCTAGTGGCTCCAGACCACCCGCGGGGTGGGGGTGTGCACCAAGTACTTTCATCTAGTCTACTTTTGCCTCTGGGCTGAGAGATGCGACTAAATTGGACCCAGGGCCTCTTGAATTCAGATATCCTGAGTTCAAATCTCACCATTAGTACTTTCTGACCTGTGAGTCTCTATGAGATAGAAGCAACCTCCTTGAGCCTCCATTTCTTTAGTAATACGGGGTAATGAATCATTCTCCATTCCACACTGTGAGGGTTGGTAGGCCCATAGGTTCATCAGATACTAGCTATAATCATTACTATTTACAGTTGTCGCCTACTTAAGAAGCATTGTGCGGTGCTCCTCACAAGCTTAGGAGAGCACAATCCTCGTTTTTCAGGTATGCTTTGGCACACAGGTTATTTTCTTTCCTCCCTCCTGCAGACAGTTAAGAGAGGGTGCACTTCCCCTGGTCCTCAGGGACATTAGTAGAGAATCAGTAGCTGGACTGAGTGGGGATGGAGGTCGCTGCCAGAGTCCAAGTAGACAACTGGGTGTCTCCTTAGAGCACCCCAGGCCCACTACTCCCCTACAGCTGAACCCACCATGGCCTCTTGGCTCCCACAGGTACTTTCTGCTTTTGCTCTCCAGAGCTAGCTCCAGACCGCCTCCTCCAGGAGGACACCCAGGTTTCTTTCTTCTGAACTTCTGTCCTGCACCTGAGCTGCTCCCTGCTTCCCGTCCCTCCAACTTGCCCTCACAAGGACCAGTGCGGGCTCATAAGTCCCTAACCCCGCCCCTCCATCTCTCAGGTGAAGACATCAAGGCCTGAGAGACAAATGACCTTTTAAGGTAGCAGAGCAAACCTGTGACAGACTTAGAACCCAGGGCTCTGACACCTACACCTACAGTATGAACCTCTGACCCCTAGCCGTTGCCAGGCCTGAGGCTTAAACAAATGGCAGAGGTTGATAGATGCTATCAACCTCAAGGGTGCTAACTGTGGATGGCTAAATGCATGGTATGGAGTCTGAAGGATCTGGTTTTTACAGGTCTAGACCATCCTCTTACCTGCAGTGTGACCTCTGATAAGTCATTTGATCTCTGTCAAACTCACTGTCTTTACCTGTGAAAACCTTTCGGTTAGTGAAGATTAAATCAGCCAGAGTGTCATTACCAGCCCCTGGGTCCAGCAGAGCTAGAAATGACAACTGTCGGCAGTGACTTTGAGAGTGACAGCAACCCCCCAGCAGGCTCTCCCTATCATGTTCTACAGCCTCTGGAAGTTCCAGCCAGAGACCAGGACCAGGCAGCTCAGCCATCTGCACCCCAGGACCTACCGTGCTCCAGCTCGGTCACGCGACCCTGCAGGGCATCCAGCTCCTTCTCCACTTCCTGTCGCTGCTGGTGGCTGCCATGACTGAGGGCAGCACGCTCCTTCTCCAGCGCCAACACCTTCGCCAGCAGCTGGCCTTCTAGCTCATCCATCTTGGAGTGCAGGGCGGTGGGCACGGCTGGGGCTGGCGCAGAGGAGAGGTTCCCACGGGCTGGGAGTTCCTGCTGCTCGAGAGAGACAGGAAGGACGGTGATGTCCTACAGTGGTGCCACCACCCTGCCAGCCACCACAGGTTAGCCTGGCTTCCGTAGGCAAAGCTGAGATAGTGAAGCTATGGCAGGCAGGGTATGTACAGGCAGAGCTTGCATGCAAAGAGAGCAAGGGCCCTCACAAACACAGTCGAGGGCAGGACTTCCTGGGACACACTTGTGACTGGTCTTCCGGATGGGACTCTAGTTATTCCATTATCTTGGGGCTGCAGTAACAATCCGAGACTCAAGTGACAGCCAAGGGTGCTTGGGAACCAACCCGCTGTATGACACTAGAGACACATGTAAACAAGTCTGAACTTATTTCCTCATGAGACAATTGCACCTTGGAATCATTCTGGGGAGGATTATGTGGCAAATACCAATAAACAGAGCCTGCTGGCTGCCAATGTCTTTGGCATTCAGAGTGTTCCAAGGCCAGCTCTGACACCCTGTGTCCAGCCCTGGATGAGAACAGTGTGCAGAGTCTTCTTTGTCCTCTCTTAAACTGGGCAGAATTGAGGCAGGAAGGATAGGCCACAGGTTCAGACTGGAAAGGACATTCTCTGGTGATCACATCACAGAAGTATCAGCAGAGCTTTGAGGGGCCAAATTGGGTGTGGCTTCCTTGGTCCTCCACAGTCCCAACTTCTGCAAGGCCCAATGTTTCCACATTCCCTAGGGGTCCAGGCAGTGAGTGATACCTAAGTCCCTGGCTTACGTCCCAAGACAGAAGCCCAGTAGTATCTCCAGCGTTTGGGGTAGCATCTGGCACACAGTAGGTACTCATGGAACACAGTGGGTGCTTGTGGCACACAGCAGGTGCTCATTTGTGTTTGGTCAATGAACAAATGGGAAGATTCTCTGAGCAGAGGTAAAGCCAAGTTTGAACTTGCCCCAGACCTCCAATCCTTTGAGGCAACCTTACACTCCATGTGGGAGTCACTCAGCAGAGTTGGGGACAGATGAGACACAAAGGGTACAGGGCTCCTCAGGAGGCTTCATGTGAGTATGTGGCTGCTGGTGGTGAGCAGGATGCAGAACTGTGTGAACCCTCTAGAGCTCCTCATGACTGTAGACTCCCTGTGATTCCCACTGAGCTTTTCTACCATGACAGATCCAGAGGGTGGCTGCGGCTTGTCTTCCATGGTATCTTTTGGCACAATTTATGCATCTGAAACCCTGTGTCTATACACATTCCAGCCAGGCTATGGGCCTCTCTCCTGTGCACCACAGCCCTCATGTGGGGTGTCACAGAGCCTCAGCCTACAGGCAGAATGGTGGTACCAGGCAGTCACCCTCTACCCTGCTCATGAGAGACAATACTAAAGCTGAGTTTGAACCCTACACATCCTTGGCCTGAGGCCACATTATTGGTTACCATGCAGCTCCTGTGCCCCAGAGCACATTAATGCCAGGGACACACTTATCCCCTTATCATAGAAAAGGTTAAGAGCATGTCCAGTGTCACCAAGCCAGTGACCAGCAAGGCCAGGGCTGGGTCACTGAAGCTGAAAGGGTCCCTACCTTGTTCTTAGAGGCAGGGGCAATGCCTTGAAGATTGGGGTGCTCAAAGGCTGCTGAGACACTGTCTTGTCTCTAGTTGGGGACTGGGTGTCCTCCATCCTCCTCTAGAGTGACCAGGACAGAACAATTTACTCCATAGGGTCTAGCTGCTTCCTTCAAGGGGACACACAGGTGGCCGGGGGTGGGGGGAGTGTACAAGCTGTCCTTGGTCAAAGTTACTGTTTAGTGGCACCAGGAGGCCAGGGAGGAGGGGGCTCAGGGGCTGGGCGGCAGCTTCCCCCACCCCAGCATGTGAATCAGAGAAATATGACGCCCCCACCCCGCTTCCATCTGCCACGGCACAGGCTGTGTGGCGTGGGCTCTGTGGGCCTCGTGCCAAGTGGGCCCCAGCCTGAGACAGTAGGGGGACAGCAGGGATGATGTCACGCTATCCCCCACTCAGTGCCTTATAGGGCAGGAAGGGAGGTCTGGACTCTAGGCGGGTTGTTGAGAGTCCGTGGTAGAGTTTATTATATCTGGGCCTAGAGCCAAAGCCCAGGATTCTAGGCTCAGCTCAGTGGCTCAGGAGCTAATGAGGATGAGGTGGAGCGGGAAGTTCCTAAGCCCCAACAGGGGACACCAAGGAAAGAGCATTGCTGACAGGGGTGGGGTGGGGTGGGGAGGGACTTCTCAGCTGCTCTTATCTCCAAAGGACTAAGTGTTGAGGCTCAGAGAGGGTGGGCTGCCTGCTTCAAGTCACGCAGCAGTCTTGTGCCCACTCTTCATACCAACCCTCACAGCTTGAGTCTCAGTTTGTTCTTCTGCCAAGTGGGTATGCAGTATTATCCTGTCTGCTAAGAAAGTCTAAAGGGATGATCCAAGCGGCCATAAAAACACCAGGAAAGGCAGGCTGTGTCACACTGTATAGGACAGCCTCACAGAGGGCCCCATAGGAGTAGTGTGACACGGCTGAGGTGTGGATAGAAGTGAAAAGCCAACTGCATCACCTCAGACAAGCAGGTGCTTCTTTTGTGTCAGAGATGAGGAAGAGCCTGACTTCAGGGCCCCTGCACAGTCTGTCCCTGCCTGCTCTGACCAGGTTCTGAGGACAGTAGTGTAGGCCTCCCTGTGCCAACTGTGCCCATATCCCATGAGTCCTGCCAGCTCTCACCCTGGCTCCACCAGCTGAGTGGCTTGCTATGGAAAGATGTCATGCCTCAGTTCCCCTACTGGCACAAGAGCAATATAATCTCAGGGCCCTCCGGGGGCCTGGGAGCTCTGTGGAGTGCTAACTATCATCACTGCCATCAAGCCTACCTCACTATGTCCTAAGGGGGCTGGAGCTACAGCTCTGTTGGCAGAGGATTCCAGCACTCCACAAACTGTATGGAGTGGTGCACATCCTGTGACCCCTCAGGAGGTGAAGTCGGGAGAATTAGAAATTTTAGGTTATCCTTGGCTACATATCAAGTTCAAGGCCAGCCTGGGTTACATGAGATCCATCTCAAAAACAGATAAACAAATAAATGTTTTGAAAGGATACATACTTCTCCATCCAGCCCTGAAACCATTTGTCAAGTTATTACGCTGAGAGAAAAGCTAGCCACAGGGAGGTCAGAGGTCTACACTGCCGGATGTCAGGTGACAGAGGGAAGGGGTGGTACAGGGAGAAAGTAGGGGTGAGATGGCTGATTCAGAAGGAAGTATCCATGCCCAACACCCCAAATCCATCTTACCCTGAGGCTTTAACACATGCTGTTCCTCCTGCCAGGAATACTCTTCCTGCCCCAGCCCATCTTCTCCAGAAAGAGAGAGAGAGAGAGAGAGAGAGAGAGAGAGAGAGAGAGAACACTTGCTCTCCCAGATGGCAGCTTCCCTGACATCCGAGCCAAGATGCTCCAAAAGAATGGAGTTCCAAGCTCTGCCGGGGCTTCTGAGCCCTCATCCACTCCTTCCATCATCCGCATGCACCCTGACAACATGGCGTCTGCGTAACCATCACCACTCCCAGCCGAGCGGTCTTCGAGGTGTTGGATTTCTCACTTACAGGATCTGTGGCCTTGAGCAAGCTGCTGGACCACTCTGACTCTCATGATCATCATCTGTGAGGGCCAGGTCATGTTTTAACACTTCCTTTATTTGGGGTGCAGGGGATGAGATGTAAGGTAGGACCTAAGTCTGGTGTGTCACAAGTGGCCCTCGGACAGTTATTACTGTTCCTGATATCTTTGATTGAGGGGAAACAGGGGCTTAATGGAGCTGGATGGCTGCATCAGAAAGCTAGCTGAGCCACTTGGCATGCTCCTGATGATACTGAACCTCCCCTGGTGTTCCCTGGCCCCATCCCAGTTCATTTTTGTCCTGGCAATAGTCTAGACTCAGCCCCACTGAGTTGTGTGGTCTTGAACAAGTCCCTCAGTCTCTCTGATGCTATTCTTGATGGTACAACTATGGAGGACACACAAGCTCAACTGTTGTCCTTGGCGTTCAGTGGGGATAAGATACTCAAGACATCCTGGGGACACCCTGTTAAGTTCATTCCTTTGTGAGCAGCCTAACCTTTGACCTTACCCACCATGGACAAAGAGTTCCAGAGTGGGACGGTGCCTGACATCATGAATTAGCAAACCATATATATTTAAACCATGAGAGTCCTGAGTCCTTTACACCCACCAGCTCCGAGAAGTTTGCAAATGACCAGGCCTGGTGGGGGAGGCTCACTCTCAGGTGGGTGTGGAAACTCTTACAGCCACTTTGGGAAAATGTGTCACAGTATCTACTGATGCTAAATATATGTCCCCACCAGTACCCAGCCATCCCACTGCTGGGGACAGGGCCAGCAGAAAGGAGGCTGATGGCCACCCAAAGAGACCATACACTGTTCACAGGAGCTTCACACTGGTCTCAGATGGAACTCGGTCTATCCTCAGACAATCGAGTGATGGTTCCTCTGCACAGTGACAAGTGGCCACACCTGACTCATGGCACTCAAAGCCGCTCAAGGTTCAAATACAAGCAAACTGGTCAATGGTGGCCATGGTCAGAACTGGGGAACCTCAGTGATTTGGGGAGGCCCAAGAGAGCCTTCAGTACCTACAAATATTCTAGTTGCTACCCTGGGAGCACTTTCCCAGAGGTGCCCACACATCTCTGCCCAGACCTGCCCACTGGGGATTTGTTACCTTTATAAATGAGACTTCTGAACCCTTACAGCCTGTGGGTGTATTTTTCTGTGGTAGACCACAGAAATAAAAAGTGACTGCGCTTCTGACACAGCAGGAAGGGCCTCTCTTCTTAGGAAGAAAAGAGGGTTTGTTTTTTATTTTTAAGGGCATGGGATGTCCCATCTCATTCAACATACTGGGTAATTGAGGATTAGACACAGAAGAGTTTCAGAGGTCACAGCATGACAGTGGCAGGCCCATGCTTTACAAAACAAGACTTCTTGCTGGGATGAAGGCCTACTATTTAGATAGAGACTCAGGCAAAGGGCCTTTCACACCCCAGCACACCCATTTTACAGATATGAAAACTGAGATCTGCAAAGGGAGTGTTCCAAGCAATAAGTGAGCCCCAAGCAGTGGGCCCCTCTGGGGCCATTTAGAGTTAGCAAGGTGTCTAGGAAGTATCTGGTCTACCATAGGTTTTTTGTTTGTTTGTTTGTTTTTTGAGATGGATGGTCATGTAGCCCAGGCTGGCCATGAACTTGCTATGTAGCTGAGGGTGACTTTGAAAGTCTCATCCATCTGCTTCTACCATCTAAGAGTACATCTAAGGATTACAGGTGTGTGCCACAATGTCCCATTTCTTCTAGAGACTGGACTTGGGGTTTTATGCCTGCTTGGCAAGCAATCTACCAATGAAACTTCACTCCAGCCCCTCCCTGGGGAGTCTTTACAAAGGGAAGCCCTGACAGGAGCAAGGGGCAGAGGTCTGCCTGTATTGCATTCCTTAGACTCTGAGCCTTCAGGTGTCCTCTCCCAAGACAGAAATGTGCATGGCCTATTTCACATGACAGAGACAGAAGGGCTAATGTATAATACATACTTCAAAGGGGCCAGCTGCTCCTGGCCGCCCCAGGGGAGCCTGCACACAGCAGGGCCAGCCTCTGAGACCTGGCCAGCACCATGCTCACTCTTAGTACGGAAAGATGGAGGTGGGCACTACCCTCACTTGTATCCCTCACTGTCTTGTAGGTGGGGAATGTCCAACCCCACCTAGTGTTGAGTCAACATGAAGAACCTGACAGAGCCCTGGAGCCAGGTATTAATAGGTCAAATCCAGGCTCTGATGCTGGGTGACCTGGAGCCAGTGTTTTAATCTCTCTGAGTCAGTTTGAGGTCAAGAGAGGAATAGTTTCTCCTCCATAGAGTGAAGGGAGAATTAAATGAGATGTTGTGAACTTCCCAATGCACAGTAAGTGCTTTGTAATACAGGCGATCACCATTAGAATATCAGTAAGTGTTGCTTCCCTGAATCCAGCATCCTCTGGAATTCCCATCAGGATGCTCTTCATTGTGGCTCTGCTCCAGGACGGGGGCAGGGCAGTGGCGGGCAGGGTTTATGTCAAAGAAAGAAACTAATCCTGAATTTTTACCCTACACGTACATTAGCACAGAAATGAGACTCTGGGACATGCCAGCATGGCTGGATGCCACGTAAGTGGACTCAGCTCCCGTGAAAAGTGGTGCTTGGAGGTGAACATCTCCTGACCTGAGGATGGCTCTCCTGAGACTCCAGCTAAAGGCTCCAGCTAAAGACTGAAGAGGAAACAGCTTTGCCACCACATGCAGAAGAGCAAAACCACAGGTAACCTATGCCCATCCAAGACGAGCAGGCTAGTGACGGATGAACGGGGGTCAGGGGTCTGTGGATGGTGGTTCTGCCCTGGCCTGTTACAGCGACTGCTAACGGACTGGTATCAGGGGGCGCAAAGGGAGAGAGAATAGAAGAATTAATTGAGAAATGTCTCTTCAAACCTGTTGACTTTTTTGTAATGAACAATGAAAGCAAGGAAGTTTTTTTAAAAAACAAACAAAACCCAAACCAAAAAAAAAACAATGTTTTTTCTGAAGTCCTCAAATATGGCTCCCACCTGAGGTAGGGTATGAGGAGAAGACCAACCTTCCCTGTCCACATATTGGACACTCTGGGGTGCAGAGGTGGGTGGCTAAGGGGGGGATGGTATGGTCAGGGAAGGACTGAGTCTTAGAGCAGGTGCTAATATGGGGACAGTTGGAGTGACCCAAGCAAAGGCAGGGAAGACCTGAGAATGAGGCCGGGGAGCCAGATCAGATTCAAGCAGGTGGCCAGGTTCAGGCTGAGGAGTGTGCCCCCATGAAGGACCCCAGGGTAGGCATTAGGAACACCTCAGATGTGTGTGGAGGAGAGAGACCAGCCAAGAGGCATCCAGCTGGGAGTGAGCATACAGAGATGCAAACAGGATCTGTGGGTCATGTGGAGTGGGCACTGGAAGCCCCTGGGTGTGGCTCAGCCCACCCAGGGGACCAGAGAGGAGAGCCAAGAAGGACCTTGAAGCAGACGGAGATGCTTCGATAGAGTAAGAAGGGGCAGGGGGAGATGCATCTAGAAGCCAAGAAGGAAAACACTGTGTGGCAAAAGAAAGTGGTCAGAAGACTGAAGGGGCAGCAAGACAAAGACTGGAAAATCCCTTCAGTTTACCACCTCTGGGGACATTAGCCAGAGTGAATTCAGGGGACTGCATCTGTGACAGCAGACCCTGTAAATCTGGAGCTTTCACCCACACTGAATGAGAAGAGAAGGGGAAACCAAGCAGTGGCTTAGAAGTGCATGAGTCCCCATTGAGAGTGGCAGTGTGGCCCCAAGACATTGACTCTGGCTGCTGCCAGGCTCAGAGACCAGACCTGGTAGCTTCATGTCTGTCTCACTCAACTAACAGAAGAAGAGGAGTGTGGAGAAGCCGGGGCTCCCCAAGTCTGGGAAGCCGACCTACTGCCAAGTCCCAGCTGCCAGGATCTCTTAGCCTCGGCAGGCTTGCCGCAGGGAAGCCCACCCTGCCAAGGAGCAGAGTCAGCACAGCCATGCCCATCACAGACGTGGGAGGGGCCACCTGTGCCATCTGTGGTGCCAGGGCTAGGGCAGCAAGGGAAAGTTGAGGGAAAATTCAAATGCTTTTCATGTTAGTACAATCTTAAGGGAGAATTTGCTCCGGTTTATGTATTTGTTAATATCTTTGCCACTAGAGCATCTGTCTGGTGAGACGTATAGTGTCACGGTGCCCATTGTACAGATGAGGAGACTGAGGCTGCCCTCCCCTGCAGCTTTTATCTGGTTGTTTTCCTGTTCTTGGCTTTAGGAACTTCACCCCTGGGCAGGGAAGCAGAGTGCTGGCCTGGTTGGCCTCCCTCTCTGCCACTCATCTCAGGAGGTTCAAACTAGATTTTCTCATCTCCATAGGTGGAGTGGAAGCCCTGGAGATGGTATAGGGAGGTTGTGGTCTGATACTCTGAAGGTGGGGCTGTGAGCAGCTGATTTCCTGGTGGTCTGATGGGATGGAGCCTCCAACCTTCCCACAGGTACCTCCTCCTGCACCCAGCTTGAACTTAGAGTCAAATGCATGCCCTCTCTGCCCATTTAATTCGTTCATGCTTTCACCTCGCCTTTGCCTTGCCCAGCTGCAGCCTGGGGGAGACAGCAGGGGCCACAGCATCTGCCCTATCTCTCCCCTCCTTCGAGGATCTATACCGTGTCTGGAAATAAGTCCATGCCTGGAAATGGCCAAGGCTTTCCTGGCTGTTGGTCCTGCCCCATCTGTCTTATCTATACTTCCCCAGGCTGGGAATTTGTAACAGGGAGGAAAGGGACCACAGGTATACAAATATACATATTTCAATGCCTTAGTATCATACACAAACCTGAGTAGGGTCCCTACTCCCCGGGCTCCTTGTATCTGACCTGGAAAAAGAGGCGGAGGGAGCCAAGTGGACCCCAATTGAGGAGACATCCGCTGATTTCCCCAAGAGTCCAGAGCTTCAGGTACATAAAGCTGGGCGTGGCCCAAGGATGAGTGGTGATGCAGGCGTGCAGGTTGGTGTTAATGAGGCACTCTTAGGCTTCCGAGGAGTACGGCTAACAGTACTCCTAACGCAGTGAGTACGGGATGGGAACTGCTCTAGGTTCCTGAGGAAGGACATCTAAGGAGAGCATCGTACGTGCCAAACATCCCCCCCACCTGCATCTCAATCAATTTCCACTACAAGTGGACGCCGTTCTCCCATTCTCGTGCCCCAATCACCACGCCAGGCTGCCACCCGCGATTCAGACCAGGACGCTCCCGTAGTGCTTTCCAGGGGCATGCTTCCGGTGACCGGACGGCAGCTCCAGGGACCCGGGACCCGCGCGCCGCAGGCATGGCAGAGCTCCTCTACCCCGTGTCCCGCGACGGCGCGCCACTCACCTCGATGCGCTCGATGCGGTCTCGCAGAGCGCGCACCGCGTCCTCCAGCTCCAGCAGCAGCGCGGGTGAGTCCCAGGCACCGTCGGCCATGGTGTCGCGGCGGGGCCCGGCGTCCTGGAGGCCGCGCGGCAGGCCGCTCTCGCAGCGGCCCAGCTTGCCGGTGAGCTCGCGTATGGTGTCCCGGTCTGCGCGAATGCGCGCCTCCTGCTGCAGCGCCGTCTGGCGCAGCTGCTCCGCGGTGCTCTGCAGCAGCAACAGCTCTGCGCGCTCGCCCGCCGCGTCCCCCTGCTCGGTCCCCGACGGGCAGGCGGCGGCCAGCGGCGTGCAGAGGAAGCGACTGAGCAGCGGCCCGGGAGGCGGCGGGAAGACGCTAGCCGCCGGCTCCCCGGGCAACACCGAGGGCCCGGCCGAGCCGCCTGCGCCGTGCAGGGCGCTCAGGCTGCGCTGCGGACCCGAGGCACCGGCGGCCGAGGCGGCCGAGGCGTTGTCGGTGCCGCCGGGCAGCGCGCGCGCGGGGCTGGCCGCCAGGGGCACGCTGGCGATGATGCAGATGACGGCACCGAGGAACGCCAGCATGCCCGCGGCCAGCAGCACAGCCAGGAACTTCAGCGTGAGGCGCGAAGGGGGCGCGCGAGGCCCCCGGCAGGCGCGGCGACGGGGTCGAGGCGCAGGGCCCGGGAGCGCGGTAGCTGGAACGGGAGCCGGAGCTGTCGCCGCGGCCGCTGCTGCCGCCGCTCTGAGCCCGCGCGGCGGGAGGAGGAGAAGGCGGGCGCGGCGGCCCCGCCCCACTCGCTCCCCCGGGGCCGGCCGAAGCCCAGCCCAGCACCCGTTCTGTGCCGGGAGCCCGCGTGTCTGCGCCACGCCCAGGGCTTCATCTCACGCGGAGGGAGGTGACTGGATGGCTACATGGTGGCTGGGTTCTAAGGCGACCCTGCGTTCTGGGCTCTTGGTCCTCTCTGGGTCCTCAGAATGCCCACAGGGGTCCCTGCGGGGCTCTGGCCTCAGCATGCTGCAGCCTCGATTTCAGTTAACAGTCAGCCTGAACATGTTACCGGTACAAATGAGGAAACTGAAGGCTCTGCGCTCAGCTTGATGCCGGCTCGGTTGTAGCTAAGCCTCAGCGTGAACATACTCCTGATAACAAAGAGGAAATTGAGACCCTTGGAGGCCAAGTGGCAGCCCAAGGTCACACAGCTAGAATGCATTTGAAACAGCATTTGAGGTGAGCCATGTCTGCCTGGACAGGGCTAGTAAGGTGGAAGCTAGCGAGAAAAGAGACAGTAGTCGGGAGTGAGGAGGCAATTTGACCTAATCTGTCTCTGCTGTGGTCGCTTGAGTGTCACCCACTACCTCCTCTTTCTAGAGGTCCAGGTTCGCTCCACTCCAAGCACCCCATTTGAGTCCCGAGGCCTGCAAGCAACAACATTCCCGGAGAACCCCCTAGCTCGCTGCAGCCTCTGTCAGAATGGCAGGTGGGAAGCAAGCTGGTGGGCGCCAAGACCAGGCGGGAGTGGGCTATGTGTGTGTAGGTTTTACTTTATCGTGTCTAAAATGTCTATATATATTCTGTTGCGAATTAACCTTGCAAAAAAAAAATTTTTTTTTAAATCTTCCCACCCTTTCCAGTCCAGCTTCAGTCCTACTGTTCTGCAGGCTGTCTCTGCCTGCGGTGGATTCCTGAGCTGGAAGAACCCTGGAAGGCTATGAAGGTTCATGCTGCAGCATGGGGCTCACAGCAATTGCTCACTAAGTCCTGAGCCAAGCCTTGACCATCTTAAAGTATCTGACTCCCACAGCTACCAGTGTGGACATGAGTGGGGACCAGGACATTACTGAGGAAGCAGCAGCCCCCAGAATCCTGAGGGACCTTACCTGGCCACTGACACCCGATGGGTGGTCCCTGGGCATCAGTTCCAACTCCCTTCACTCTCCAGGCATAGGGATTATGTCCCCTCTGTTCACCCACCTCCTAGAGTCAGGGATTGTTGTCCAGATATACAAGTAAGCCTGCAAGCACAGGCTTCCTGTGCTATCTGGCTTGCACAGGAAGCCTGCAAATGCAAGCTATGCTCATCATGAGCACCCAGAGCTGGGTTGATAATAATTAATAACCTGAAAACCCAGCCCAGGCAGCATGGCTCAGAGGAAGCATCTGCAGATCTTTGGAGCCAATGACAGGCATCAGGCTCCCTGAAGCCTTAGGGATACAGAAGACATCAGCACCCCAGCTGAGTCTAGTGTGTCCATGAAGACAGACAAGCAGACAAAATCCCCAGGGAAAATGTCCTTCAAGAGCCAGGAACGCCAGGAGAGGCCAAGAGGAAGCCACTCCCAGTAGCAGAACTGGGATTTGAGTGTCATCCGACAGCCGAGTAGACAAGTACAGAGGCCGGAGGTGAATCTTGTTTAAACTAGTCTATTCATTGCTTAGCATGACTATTAAGTCAATGGTATTAATAAGTCACCCCTCTACTTAAACACTTGCCACGAGTACCTCATCTCTTGTTGGGGACTATCTTTACATGGTAACAACCTTGGAAAACACCAAGTGTATCCTCTGAGCAGAGAACAGGTTTGCTTGCTGATCAGAGTACAATTCACATCTCTGGGACCACAGTGGGGTTGGTCAGCTGACACACCATCAAAAGAAGACCAGGGCTGTCTTTGTTCACAGTGTGTTGGTTGTACTGTAGACCTACTGTGTGTATATATCTAGAGTTCCTATATTGCTCCATGAAGGCACAGGGGGCTATTGCCTACATGTAGTAAATGCTGACTGCTTTGATGTGAAGTCTGTCTCTGCCTCACCCTGTCCCCTCTTGTCCCCCCCAATTCCCACCCCAGCCCCTCCCCAGAGGGGAGAATCTTGACTCTTCTCCAGCATCTGTAAAACCTGATGAATTGCCGGGCAGTGGTGGCGCACGCCTTTAATCCCAGCACTGGGGGGGGGGGGGGCAGAGGCAGGTGGATTTCTGAGTTTGAGGCCAGCCTGGTCTACAGAGTGAGTTCCAGGACAGCCAGGGCTATACAGAGAAACCCTGTCTCGAAGAAACAAAAACAAACAAACAAACAAACAAAAAACCGAATGAATTGATGGTTTGTCTTTCTGTGTAGCCCTTGCAGGCTTGGAACTCTGTCTCAAGTTCCTCAAGAGACCAGGTTGGCCTCAAACTCATAGACATCCCTCTGCCTCTGCTTCAGAGAGCTAGGATTAAAGGTGTGCACCATTACACCTGGCCCTAACTTGCCGGTTTGCAGGTGAGGTGGATCTCAGGCCTTTCTGGACACCTTCTGTGTCTCCCTCTATAAAATGAGACATATGAGAGTATACAAAATATAAAATGAGAATATACAAGAATTTCTCTCTGGGCTGGGGAGTGCTCAGCTCGCAGAGTGCTTGGCTAGCAGGCATGAAGCCCAGGTACCACATAAAGCCAGGAAGTGGTACATGTCTGTAATTGCAGCATTTGGGAGGTAAAAACAGGAGGGTCAAGAGCTCCAGGTCATCCTGGGCCTCATGAGACCCTGTTGAAAGACAGAGAGACAAAGAGAGAGGAAAAAGAAAAAGAAAAGAAAGGAGGACAGGGAGATACAGAGAGACAGAGACATGTACACACAGAGAAGCTGGCAGACAGACAGACAGACAGACACACACACACACACAAAGAAAGACACACAGAGACAGAGATACAGAGAGACACAGAGACAGAGACATGTACACACAGAGAGACAGGCACACACACCAAAGGAAGACACACAGAGACCGACAGACACACACACAATGACACACAGAGAGACAGACAGACAGATACACACACAAACATACAGAGAGGAGATAGATAGATAGATAGATAATCTGAGCATAATTTGGTTCTCCATCCTTGTACCCACGGCCTACAGCGATCTCAACCTTCGAATTCCCCAGGCACGGCAACACCTCCCAGCTCGCATTGGTCCTTGGAAGCCCAGGCTGCAGCATCTCTTCCTCCATTTCTCTCTAGCCCTGGCACTCAGCACAAGCCCCTTCCCAACCTCCAGTTGCTTCTTGGAGAATACTTCCCCACAGGCAGTGAGTGCCACTGCTCTGGGACCATCTCTTTTGGGATTGCCCCTCCTTAATCCTAACAAAGATCCTACAGGGATGGTCAGAGGGGTGTCAACAGAAAACCTCCCCAAGACCAATAGCACCCTTGGTTTTCCTCACAAGTCTTAGTTCATCCCTTCTTTATTTTCTCTTCTAGTCCTGGTACAGAACCCAAGGCCTGTGCGTGTTACACTGATGCTCTATCCTGGAACTCCTGGGATTTTTATTCCATTCTTAGGATGAGGAAATTTTGTCCCAAATCACACATATACTTATTAGGGTGTTTTGAGTTTGTTGTTGTTGTTTTGTTTTTTTCTGAGTATGGTGGCACACATCTTTAATCCTAGCACTTGGGAAGCAGAGGCAGGGGAATCTCTGTGACTGCCAGACCAACCTGGCCTATGCTGTGAATTTCAGGCCAGCTAGAGCTACAGAGTGAGACCCTGTATAGCAACAAAATCCAAAATCTAGCTGTGCTAGCACACACCTGTAAGTGTGATAGGGGTCTGGGCAGCTAGATGGAGAAAGAGAGCAAATGAGGAAGGCAAGCGTGCTGCTCTCTGGCTTCTACACATACATGCATACACATACATATGTAAACACATGGCACACTATGCCACAAATACAATAAAGAAAATGAACAGACAAATAAAAGTCCCACTAATTACTGTTGGTTAATTTAAAAGGAACAGGCACAGTACAGGTGAAAGAAATATCATCACATCCCTTCTAAAATCATAGGACACCAGTCAGTGGGCTGGCTTAGCAGGTACTTGCTGCCAAGCCCGACATTATGAGTTCAATCCCTGGGACCTACATCGTAGAAGGAGGCCGGCTGCCGAAAGCCGTCCTCTGACTTCCACACATGTGTTGTGGTATGCATGCCCCCCATAAGAATGTATGTACCGAATGTAATAAAAACTAAGCATGCGCAGTTACTAGATAGACTACTGGTAGTCTCCACAGCAGGCATGGACCAGAGCCAGGATTTGAATGTGGGCTTGAGGCCACCAACTCACACCAGATGGCCTGGGATTTTCCTCAGTTTCAGGGGTGAGTGTCCTGCACCCCAGGGAATCTCTCAGTCCTGGACAAATCATGAATGTGGTCCCGTCCTTGGATCCCCAGTCATTCTGCCACACGCCCTCCTTGTTGCCAGGAAGCGAACTGTGACCACACACCTTGTCCTCCTGTCAGCCCTGGGTGCCCTCCCTTGCAGCACCTTCTCAGTGCCTTCTGCCTTCATACAGGCTGGAACCAGCCTTCACAGCCCCATCTCCTGTCTCCAGAACCACTGCTACATGGGGATGCTCACACTCAAAGTGACTGGAGCCCATGTGCACCTTGGAGGGTGTGAGCAAAGCAACCCCTTCCTTGAAGGGGATGGGGAAGGAGCTGCCTCACCATTTAAGGACCAGGTCTAGTCTCTATGAGATCTGGTCTCTGGCAGGAGCTGTCTCTTCTCATCTGGACAGTGGGGTCACTGAGACCTGCTTGACAGGATGTAATGAGACGTAAGAGGCATTGCATAGACCTCTCTTCCAGGGGTCAGGATAGGCACAGTTTATTTTCTTTTTACTGTTTTATTTTATCCATCCATCCATCCATCCATCCACCTATCCATCATCCGTCCATCCATCCATCCATCCATCCACCTACCCACCTTCTTACCCAACTACATATCTTTCTATCTAGTGTGTGTGTGCATGCACACATGCATGTATCTACCTACCTACCTATCCATCCATCCATCCATCCACTGTCTGTCTGTCTACCTTCTTACCTACCTACATATCCTTCTGTTTATCTGTCTAATGTGTGTGTGCATGCACACATGCATGTATGGAGACCAGAAGACAATTTCAGGAGTTGACTCTCTTTTCCTTCTACCATGTGGATCCTGAGTAGCGAACTTAGGTCGGGTTTGGTGGCACATGTCTCTAACCACTGAGCAATCTTCTAGGTCCCAGGCTCCACTTCTTATCACATTGCTTTATATTTCCAGAGTGCAGTAGAGTGCCTGATGTCCAAGTGACTAATAAATGCTACCTGCTTCCTTATGTGTTCCCAGGCATGGGTTAGGTGCTCATTCTTAGTTCCCATTTTTTGGTGCCCTCTTGCCTCTTTATGACTGGATTCCTGGACTCGTTTATAAATTTGGCTCAACACGCTCCAGCCTCACCAGAGGAAAGCAGGACATTACTGGGGCCCAAAAAATGTTTGCACATTTGTAGTGGATGCTGGGATCAGGAGTTCCAATAGTAGGGAGGAAAATGAAGTGAGTGTGTGGAGAGCATGTCTCCTGAGAAAGCCAAAGATTTCCACACAGACTCTCTGCTTCCTGGAAGCAGCTAGAGAGACAACCTAGCCACAGCTTGGGCAAAAGGGGGACATCTGTTCCTGCAGGCTCTGGTGGGGCCCCAAAGCAGGAGGAAGAGTGTATTCTGCTGGCAGAGGCATTTGAGTTGTGCAGAGTCCTGGCCAGGGCCAGAGAAGAAAGGCCAGTAGGAACAGGGCCAGCAGGGCTGCCGTCTGTTGCTATGAGGGGCAGGCTGGGTTCCCAGTAGCTCCCAGATACTGGGCTCTTCCTCCCAAGTCTTACCTTGTGGGGTCTCAATCATGGCCAAACTTCAGCTATATGCTACCCAGTTTTTAGTCCACACCTGAGGAAGCTGAACTCAGGTTCAGTGTTTGTCCTGGGGTCCCATGGACAGTGGATGCCAAAGCTGGCATTTGAGTCTGGCAGTTGTCAATCAACATCTCCCATTGCCACCTGTCATCCCTGTCCTGTGTGGATGTCCTGAGAAATGGCTTCTTCCTGCATAGACACCTGAGCCCTGTTGGCTACACAACCACCACCACCCCTTTCCCACCTTAGTGGCCCTACACACGTGTCTGTCCCACTAATCGATGGCTTGTGTGGATATTTAAGTTTTTTCCGTTTGTTGTGGGGTGAGGGAGATAGATGTGTGTACACATCCAGGGGTCAGAAAACAACTTTTGGGAGTCAGTTCTCTCCCTGGCATATGGGTCTCAGGGATGGAATTCAGGCCATCACTCTTCCTGGCAGGCGCCTTTACCCACTGAGTCCTGAATGCACTTTTGAGGCCCAGAAGCTGGTTCCCCACATGTGGGTCTCTGGTCCTTGGGTAGATCCAGATGCATCTGCTTTCTACAGAAAGGGAGTTTGTGATCTAGGAAAGTGAATGGAGGGGGGCTGGGGTTCCTCAAATGCTGTATTCAAAGCCTCGCTCAAGCTTTGAGAGACTTTCATTCTTGTCTGTTAAATAGGTCTGAACAGCCCTAATTTGGCTACAGCAAGGCAGGGCCACGGGACCTTGCCTGGGTGGTCCTTCATATGTGCCTGGCAGCAACTTCCAATGCCATCTGGTTCCTCTTGTACCTAGGGTGAATCTAGAAATGGGGGCCAGGTTAGGAAAGCTCTCTGGCTGAAAAATGGGACAAGTTGGGGAGGGGGAGTTAGGGCAGGTGGGAAGCCCTGTGAGCAAGGTCCTTCTTGCTTCTATCCCTGAGCTAGTGACTCAAGTGACTTGAGCCTTAGGTCTCTCTTGTCTAAAGTCTGTCTACATCCTGCAAAAACTGCAGCCATTAGCAAACTATGCCCACGCATCATTTTTCAACTGGAAAAACAGGAAGCATGGAAGCCGGCAGTGATGACGCACACCTTTAATCCCAGCACTCGGGAGGCAGAGGCAGGCGGATTTCTGAGTTCGAGGCCAGCCTGGTCTACAGAGTGAGTTCCAGGACAGCCAGGGCTACACAGAGAAATCCTGTTTCAAAAAAAAAGAAAAGAAAAGAAAAGAAAGTGACTGTTACATTACAGGGTCTACAGGATAGGCACGTGACAAGGAGGGAGCTGTCCTGAGATGGCTGTTGCACTAGCTACTGCTTTGAGGCTCTCAATTAAAGCCTCACAAAATCCTTAGGAAACCCTGGGCCACTGCCATCATTCCTGAGTTGCAGATAGCCATATGAAGTATAGAGAGCTTAAGCAAGTGGCTTTGGGTTGCTTGGTGGCTCATTTGGGGCACTGATGTTCAAATTCACACTCATGCTGCTGGGATATTCTGTGTCTCTAGGCAGTAGCCAGACAACTACCCCATCTGGCCAGCCTGAGTTCACTGCCTGGTGCAGGATTTGAGGACATGGCTGAAGGGCCTGTTAAGAATATCCACAGAGCCTGGTGGTGGCACATGCCTTTAATCTCAGCACTTGAGAGGCAAGCAGGTCTCTATATGAGTTCAACGCCAGCCTGGTCTACAGTGTGAGTTCCAGGACAGCCAGGGCTACACAGAGAAACCCTGTTGTGAAAACCAAGAAGAGGGGAGGAAGGGGAAAGAGGAGGAGGAAGTGGAGGAAGAGGAAGAGGAGGAAGAAGAGAAGGAGGAAGGGGAAGGAGGAAGAAGAAGAGGAGGAGGAAGAAGAGGAGGAGGAGGAAGAGGAGGAAGAAGAAGAAGAGGAAGAGGAGGAAGGAGAGGAGGAGGAGGAAGAGGAGGAGGAGGAAGAGGAGGAGGAGGACGATGAAGAAGAGGAGGAGGAAGAGGAGGAGGAGGATGAAGAAGAGGAGGAGGAAGAGGAGGAAGAAGAAGAGGAGAAGGAGCAGCAGCAGCAGAAGCATAGAAGCCAGGCATAGTGGTGCACACCTTTAATCCCAGCACTTGGAAGGCAGAGTTAGGTGAATATCTGTGAGTTCAAGGCCAGCCTGGTTTACATAGTGAGTTCCAGGACAGCTGGAGTTACTTAGTGTACTGGCTGGTTTTGTGTCAACTTGACACAAGCTGGAGTTATCACAGAGGAAGGAGTTTTCAGTTGAGAAAATGCCTCCATGAGATCCAGCTGTAAGGCATTTTCTCAGTTAGTGATCAAGGGGGGAGGGCTCCTTGTGGGTGGTGCCATCCCTGGGCTGGTAGTCTTGGACTCTATAAGAAAACCAGCTGAGCAAGCCAGGGGAATCAAGCCTGTAAGTAATATCCCTCCGTGGCCTCTGCATCAGCTCCTGCTTCCTGATCTGCTTGAGTTCCAGTCCTGACTTCCTTTGGTGATGAACAGCAGCGTGGAGGTGTAAGCTGAATAAACTCTTTCCTCTCCAACTTGCTCCTTGGTCATGATGTTTGTGCAGGAATAGAAACCCTGACTAAGACACATAGTGAGACCCTCTCTCAACAAAACAAAACAAAACAAAACAAAAAGAGTATCTTAGATACCCAGGAAGACCTGTGCTAGGCCGTTGCAGGCACCAATGGTTTCACTCTTGCCCAGTGGCTACCTCTTTAGGCCAGTCAGTGCGGCCATCTTTCCAACCGATGATGAAATCTCAATCTCAATGTGTTCAGTGTCCTCTGGGTTTTACTAGATTCTTTCATGTGTAGGGGTGCATGTGCACACACATATATTCATAGGGAGGCCAAGGGTGTATTCTGATATCAATCTCTACCTTCTTTTGAGACAGGAAAGGGGGAGGGGAGGGAGAGGGTGAAGGGGAAGGAGGGAGGAAGGAGAAAGAGGGGGAGGGGGAAGGAGGGGAGAGGGAGGGAGAGGGGAGGGAGGGGGAGGGGGGCTCAGAGCTGTTCCTCTTAAGACCTGATCTGCCCTTCACCAGTTGCCTCTGCATTCTCCAGCATAGGAGTTTGGGATCAGGTGGAGGGTGGATAGGAAATCCCATTTGGCTTGGTTCTCCAGAGTTTAGATGTCCAGCACTCAAGAGGCAGAGGCAGGTGAATCTCTGTGAGTTTGAGGCCAGCCTGGTCTACAGAGTGAGTTCCAGAATAGCTAGAGCTACACAGAGAAATGCTGTCTTGAAAAACCAAAAGTTTTTTTAATTTAAATGTATGTATACATGTGTGCCTATGTCAATTTATGTGCACTTCATGCATATACTTAGAGAGCAGAAGAGGGCATCATATCTGCTGGAATGGAGTTACAGACCATTTTGAACCACCGTGTCAGTGCTGGGAACTGAACCCAGGTCCTCTGCAATAGCAGCAAACCTCAATCACCAAGCCATCTCTCCAGCCTCAAACCAGCCATGTTCTCCAGGGTTCACCCTGGGGCCTGGAAAAACATGTTCCTCAGTGACCCCCAAATATTGGGAGTCTCAGTTGAGCCCTAAGCAACCCATCCCTGATTCATGGGACAGTACATTTCAGACATGTTTCCTCATTTCCAAATTCCAGTCAACGCCTGCCATGCACTCGGTTCTTCCTCGAGAGACAGGGTTTGGGAAACAGTGGCATTAAGAAGTCCCTAAGAAGTTCCCGCCCCACTAATCTCCCTCCTCATCCATGGCTCCCTAGCTCTATGGCTACATGAGGTCAAGACATAAGAAGTAAGCATATTTTGCCCTGACCCTATGGGAGTTCACACTCTTGAGTGGGCACAGGGCATTCACTGGAGGTCTGGACTGGAAGGGGACAGCAGGTTGCAGAGGAAATGAGAGATCAGAGTGACATTTCCATACAGGGGTCACTTAGTCACAGCCGCTGGTGGCTGGCTGAGAAGGAATGAGTCACAGGCAGGAATAGGGTTTGGGCTTCCTAGGGAAAGGGGGTGAGTCACATAGCCTTGGGGGACCACATGTGGTGGGGAGCTAGATTTTGAATGTGGGACCTCAGGGGCTTGCAGTGAGGTAGAATGAGGCATTTGAGAGCCAGCGCTCTGAAGTAGGTCTTTTGGCTTCCATCTCAGCTGTACAGCTTAATCATGCTGTCGCTGGAGCAGGTGGCTCAACCTCTCTCCAGCTTCAACGGCTGCACCGTGGGGATTACTGGAAGACTTAAAAGTGCACACGTGTGCAAGTGTGTGTGTATGCGTGGAAGCCAGTCACCATCATCTGGTGTCTCCTGGACTGTTTTCCACTTTTATTTGTTTGTAAATTACATCCACTTATTTGTCTGTGTGCATGGATACATAGTCAAAGGACAACTTGCAGGAGTTGGTTCTGTCCTTGACCCATGGGGGACCTGGGGATCAAACTCAGGTTGTCTGCTGAGCCAGCTTGCTCCACTTTCATGGTTTGATACAGGGTCTCTCACTGACCCTGGAGCTTGGGAAATCAGCAAGGCTGGCTGGCCAATAAACTTCAGGGGCCTGCCTCTCTCTGACATTGCCCCAACACAGCCCTGGGCTTACAGTCACGTGCCACCATGCCTGGCTTTTTTATGGGTGCTGGGGGTGAACATGCTTTTGAGGCAGGCACTTCATAGCCTGAGCTATCTCCCCCATTTTGTAGATGGGTGAAACGAAGGCAGCTAACAGATAAGAGATGTGTCATGGCTTCAAGGCAGCGGGGCAGTCTGGCTCCAGGGATTCTGTCATGCCAGGATGGTGTGATGGTTTAGTATGACTGGTTGGGGCCTGGGTTTGGGGTTATCTCTCAGGAATCTGCCTGGCAGGATCTGGGAATTCTTGGGCATTGAAGGAGCGGTGTGCTGGGTAGTTCAACTTAGTGAGTCAATCTTTACAAATCTTGCGCTGCCCATGTTCGCTATCTTTAATGAGGAAGCCCTGTCCCCCACTTTCCAGGTGAAGAACAAAGCATGACCAGGCTACTGGCCTGGCTGAGGTCACAGAGGGCAGGGACTTCAGCCTGTTTCTCTACTATCTTCAAGCTGTTTGTGGTGATGTTGGGCAGTGTTAACTGGTGGTGCTCAAGCAGCTTGGACATCAAACCAGATGCCAGGAGCAGCCCCATCTGAACATAGATCTAGAAGGTATGTCTTCTTAGCCACTACCTCTTTCCATCCACCCAGATAACCCCATTTGCCAGGGTGACCTGTTTTCTTTCAAGGTAAAGGAACACTGAGGCCTGATGGGAGGTCACAACAGGTTCCCACCAGGCCACAAAGTCCTGGACACAGCTCTTAATGGTACCTGAGTTTGAAAAGCAGGAAGTAAAGAACCCTGGGAGGTACTCAGAACAGCAAGCCATCTGCTGAGGTGCCATTGCCCTAAAAGCAAGCCCGAGTGTGGCAGAGGTCTCCAAGGGAGTCAGAAAGGTGACATTTATGAGCCTCCATCAGGGACAGAGGCATGCTTGCCTTTCCAAAGTGTATCTTGGTTCCTTGCACACAGTCAGAGCCTCTGCTGTGACAGAGAATGGCTGAGATGCCAAATCCACCCCCAAAGGATGTTGCTCGTGGCTCTGTTTTAGACCATGAAGCAAGAGAGACCACAGGACATGGCAGGAGGTCTCATTATTTCCCAGAACACAGAATCCCTGCCACCCAGCTTGTCCTGCTTCCATGGGCCCTCTGCTCTGCCAATCACACCCCAGCCCCACTTACTCATAAAGGCCACTGCTGTGGCAACTGACCGTGACCACCGACCATCATTGTAAACAAAGGCACAGGCATTCGTCACTCTCTGAGCTCACAAAGCCTTTGGAAAAGGGCAGAAAAGACTTTGGTCCCAGGTTTCTCTAATGAAGGTCATATCCCAGCTGAGGGACAGGAGGGGTCCCAGTCCCATCCAGCATTAATTGGGATCAGATGTGGGCCTCCTGGGTGGTTTGTCTTCTCTTAGGCTTTGTCATAGCTGTCCTCAGATCTCACTGTCCCACTGAGACAGCACAAGTTTGGGGAGGCAGCAGAGGCAGGCAAATGACAGCAGTGACATACTTGCTGAATAGATGAAGTTGGGCTTGATTTGGGGAACTGACTTTGTTTCCAGTGTTTCAGTATAGAAAACACACAATATAAAGTTGACCATCTTTACTACATTAATGTAACTCATCAGGATTAAGCGTTTTTGTGATGTTTTCCCATTTTTTGTGTGCTTATATGTATACACATGTTGATGTGTGTATGTGTGTGTGTGTGTGTGTGTGTGTGTGTGTGTGTGTCAGGTGGAAACCAGAAGAAGGTGTTGGATCTTCTGGAGTTGGAGTTACAGGTAGTCATGAACCACCTGATATGGGCGCTGGGGACCAAACTCAGGTCCCCTGGAAAAGCAGAAAGTACTTTTAAGCAAAAAGCCATCTCTCCGGCCATGTTCTCTACCTTGTCTTTTGAGATGAGGTCTTCCACAGAACCTGGGGCTCACTGATTTAGCTACACTGGCTTTCAGTGAGCTCCAGGGATCCACCGGTGTTCACCTCTCCAGAGCTGGGGTTGCAAGTGCCCACCTCTGCATTCTGCAGACCTGGGTGCTAAGGATGGAAATAGATCCTCACACTCCCATGGCAAGCACTGTACTGCCTTAGCCATCTCCCGAGGCCCCTTGGTTTTTTTGTTGTTGTTGTTGTTGTTGTTGTTGTTGTTGGTGGTGGTGGTGGTGGGGTTTTTTGGTTTGTTTGTTTGAGATAAGATCTTAGTAGCCCAGGCTGTCCTCGAACTCTCTATGTAGCCAAAGCTGACCTTGAACACCTCCTGCCTCTACCTTCTATGGGATTATACCATGTACCAGCAGTTGTTAGAATGCCATATAGCCGCCACCAAGGCTCCATTCTACACAAAGCTCAGTATAAGCAGAGTCCCACAGAATCTGTCCTGTAGCTGCCTTGCTTTGCCTTAGCATCAGGTCCCCGAGGTCCATCCCTGCTGTTGAACGTATCAGAACGGTCTTCCTTATCGAGGCTGAGCAATGCTCTACCATAGCAGGTATCACATTTACTGTTCTCATCGCCCACCGATGGCCCTGGGGTTGCTTCTTCATTTTTGTTGTTGGTAACTGTGCTGCTCTTGGTATGAGGAACCACTGACCTCTCTTACTTTAACGTTAATCAGAAGTGGTTTCTGGCATCCTACAGTAATTCTACTTTGAAAATTTGAAGCATCTTTCATCCTGTTTTCTGAAGTGGTTGTGCTATTTAATATTCCATATTAATATTATGGATATTAAATTCCATAATGTCTCTGCAGTGCATGGGTGAGGAGATTTTGGAGGGCAGACCTTAGGGCTTATCTCATTGAGGATTTCTTTCTTTCTTTCTTTCTTTCTTTCTTTCTTTCTTTCTTTTCTTCTTCTTCTTCTTCTTCTTCTTCTTCTTCTTCTTCTTCTTCCTCCTCCTCCTCCTCCTCCTCCTCCTCCTCCTCCTCCTCCTTCTTCTTCTTCGACATTGTCATGTAGCCCAGGCTTGACCTGGAATTTGATATGTAACTGAGGAAGCTTCTGGTCTTCCTGCCTCCACCTCCTAAGTGCTGGGATCATAGGCCTGCGCCTCTGTGCCAGGTTGGTGCAGGGCTGTGACCAAACCCAGGGCCTGTGCATAACAGGAAAGCACACTCTACAACGAGCCACAGGCCCAGCCCTCACTGCAGCTTTGGCTGGCAGCTCCCTAATGGTTACTGATACAGACCAATCTGGGCTCACTGGCCCTCCACATAGTCAGTCCTCTTTGAAGAACTGTCTGTCTAAGTTCTTTGTCCTTTTTGTGGTTCATCTATTTTTATTTTGTTGAGACAATTTAGCTAAGTATCTCAGGCTAGCCTGGAACAATCAGTCTCCTACCTCAGCCTCTGGAATGCTAAGATTGTAGGTGTGCTTTACCATGCCTGGACCTTTGCCCAGTTTTGAATCAAGAAAAACATTTTTGTTATTAAAAATTAAGAGTTTTTTGTGTATTCTAAATATATTCTTTTATTAAAATATTTGACTTGCAATTTTGCTCATTTGTGGATTGCTACTTTACTGTCTACAACATTTAAAATTTTTTTAGACTTACATGTGGGAGTCTTTCACGTATGTGTACAATGTGTGTGCAGTACCATAGGAGGCCAGAAGATGGCACCAGATCCCCTGGAACCCTCTTCCAGGTGCTGAGAACCAAGCCTGGGTCCTCTGAACTAGCAGCCAGTACTCTTGACAGCTAAGCCATCTCTCTAGCCCTCAAGATTTTAAATATTTCATCTCAATACTGTGTACTAGGTGACTGTATTGCTGGAACTCCTTAAAATCTTTCTACTGCACCATGTGTCTGCCTTTTAAAAATCCATTTTTTTTCCCCAAACAGACAAAGTTTCATTCATTGAAAAGATGGTGGCTTAGTTGGTAAAACACTTGCCTAACACCCATCCCACACAGCACCACATAAACCAGATGTGGATTGCAGGAGTTCAAAACCATCTTTTGGCTACACAGCAAATCTGAGGGCAGCCTGTCTCAAAGGGGAACAGACTGTTCTTTTGCCATTGGCTAGTTTGAGCACCTTTGAAAAAATAATTTGTTGAGGATTGGTGCGGTGGCTTAGAAAGTAGAGGTGCTTGCCAGGCAAGCCAGAGGACCTAAAATTGTTCCCCAGGACCTCCATGGAGAGAATTCTCTCCCCAAAGTTGTCCTCTGACCTCTACATGCGCCCACAGCACACAATAAATAAGTAGATGTAAGCAAGTCACCTGACCTATGAATGAACATCTGCCTGGGCTCTCGGCTCTCCTTCGTTGGCCTAATCTTCATACCACAGTGCCCTGGATACTGCCATTGATTTTTAATCCAATAATGCAATCTGTGACACCGATTCTTAAAATTTTACTGAGATTTGCTTTATGTTCTCTTTGGGATAGACATGCTAAGTTTTGAAATCCTCAATGCATACTTAAAAATGTGTTGGGAGCCAGGCCTGGTAGTGTAGAGTCTATATCTCAGATTCAGGTATGGAGGTAGAAGGATCATTTTCAAAGCCCACCAGCATTACAGAGTGAGTTCATGGCTGGTCTGGGCAACTTAGTGAGAGAGACCCTGGGTCAAAACTGGGCCAGGGATATAGCTCACTGGTTGAGAACTTCCCTGAGTGACACTCAGGAGCTTCTGAGACCCCTGCCCTTTACTGCAAATAGAAAAATGTTGGGTCCCAGATCCTTTACCATGGTTTGTCTTTGCGCCTTTGCTGTGTACTGCCATCTGAGCTTGGGGTACTGCCACCATGACTACCAGGGGTTTCTTTAGAAGAACCCCATGTGGCCTATGCAGTGGGCACAGTGTTCCAGAGAGCCTTTTATCTGCTATTCTTACACAATCTCTGGTGTCACACAACACAGGGTAGTTTTTGATATTAATTTCTCAATTTGAGAGTTCTGGGGCTGTGTGAGAAACACAGGTTCACACTTTTAACTTCGCCAGGAAAGGTTTGGAGTTATAATTTCTCAAGAGAGGATTCTTTTTGTGTGTTTCTGGCAGAGTCAGAAATGAGCCAAGTTCCCAGGCACCACCTCTGTACAGGGGTGATCCTAGGCTTGGGCCCAGTTCAATACAGGCATCCCAGTTCTGAATCTCTGCTGGCCCAGTCCCAGGGCCCCATCCCTATACTGGGGCACAGTTCAAGCTCTTTAACTACCAAGAACTGAAGGGGCCAGTTCTGTTCCCACCAGCCTACAGAGTGCCCACAGGACAGCATCTGCCCATGGGACAGCATCTGCTTGCCTCTCAGATATTTTCTCTTTGTTTTTGGTCTCCAGGGACTTCTAAAAAAATCTATCTTAGAAACTTGAATATTTGAAAAGATGCCTGTGACTTTTTATGTAGTACCTCTAACATTTTGATTTGCTACAGAAGGTTCAAGTCTTTGCACTCCAGACCAGGCTCCACTCTCTGGACAGATTTAGGGGGCTCTCCCCAATATACCTTGCCTCTTCACCTGTGTGAGGTGTCTCTCATCACTGAGCTGCTCATAGCTATGGAAGTCATGAGCTTGGGAAGGGGACAGGGAGTGTAGGGGCTGACGCTGGCCCCCCCACCCCTGTTTCCCAGTACCCTCTAGAATTAACCCCTAAGTGCCTGGTTGTCTTCAGAAAATGACTGATGTGTAGTTATCTCAGAGCTGAGGGCCACTGGGGACAGACTTCAAGACTCTCTCCAGTGGAGCTTGGGTTGGCAGGAACTGGCTCAGCCTCAAATCTTTTCCTAGATATCACCCTGGGCCCTCTGTCTAATTCACCCTCAAGGAGTTCCAAAGAGAGTGTTCATTTCCCCAGATACCTCCTTGTAGGGGCCATAATGCCACCTCAGGTGTGTTTCTCTATCACTGATGGCCACCTTAGGTTTTTTGGGTTTTGTTTTGTTGGTGGTGGTTTGATGTTGTTGTTGTTGAGACAGGATTTCTCTGTGTAGCCCTGGCTGTCCTGGAACTCACTCTGTAGACCAGGCTGGCCTCACACTCAGAGATCTGCCTGCCTCCTCCTCCTGAGTGCTGGGTTTAAAGGTGTGCGCCACCACTGCCTGTCTTCTACCTTAGTTTTTGAGACAAGGTCTCTCATTGAACCTAGAACTCACAGATTAGTCTGGATAAACTGCCCAGCAAGCCCTTCAGATCCTCCTGTCTCCGCCTCTCTTGTCCTGGGATTACAGATGCACAGGACCACACCTGGCTATCTACATGGGGTTCGGGGTTCAAACTCAGTGCTTGTGTGACAAGTACTTTAGCCACTGCGTCATCTCCACAGCTACCTTCTCACTGGGCTCTTGGCCTGTGAGCAGTGCCAACTCCTACCTCTTTGCCTATACCTCACATTCCTAGTGGTTTTTATAGCTCTAGAAAATGCTAAAGGTGCTTGATCACCAAATCCCACACATTCCAAACATCCCAGACCCTAGCTACTTCCGGTCCTGTTGCCTTCCGTGTCTAGGTCTCATCCTCCCTACAGAGGTCACTTCAAATCTCACCCTAGAGTGGCATGGTCACACACACACACACACACACACACACACACACACACCAGGATTCTTCTGGGTTCCTGTCTTCCCTTACTCAGCTTGCCTGGGACTCAGGAGGTCAGGACCCAGCTTCTCTCCCCTGTCACTTCCTCTATGACACATCACTGAAGAGCAGGTGTCGGGGCCCCACCTCTGCAGGCTATGGGACCGTCTGAAGTATGGCCCTCACTGAGGCCAGCATTTGGATGAAGAATTGCATCATGGGATCCTCATCTAGCCTGGGAGGAGGGGCGTGGCAGTCTAATGCATCTTCTCTAACCATTCACTTCACACAGGTTTTCCAAATCAAACCCCACACCAATCCCACTCCTCACCTTGCCCTAAGTCTGAGTTTCACTGACCCTATCCTGGAATATGACCCTGACCTTGGGAAAGAGAACAGGGACGGGCCAGCACTGCCTACCTGCTACATACAAGATGGGAAATCAGGCCCTAGAGTAGGCTTGCTCTCAGCTCATGGTGCTGGGCCCCACCAAACCTTCATTTCCCCCAAGAGATGGAGAAATCACTCATTAATCCCCCAACAATAAAGTCACAGCTATCTAGCAGAGACATATGAAAGGGACACAGCGTTTAACTATTGTCCTGCCTCCAAAGGCAACTGTGGCCTCTGGCCTCTGGCCTCCACAGCTTGGGACTCAGTGCAAACAGACGCATCTAGAGAGGTGGGCTATTTTAGGCAAATGAACTAATTGGCCCTGTCACCTGCCTCTGCATACAACTCACAGGCCTGGGTTCTGGTAAGCAATTCAGATTAAGGTAGTTCATAAGAGTTACAAAATACAGGTGGTCCAGCACTCAAGAGGCAAGAGGCAAGTGGTTCTCTGATTTGGAGGCCAGCCTGGTCTACAGAGTGAGTTCCCGAGAGCCAGGCTTGGTGGTGCATGTTTGTAATTCCAGCACTTGGGAGGTAAAAGCAGGAGGATCAGGAGTTCAAGGCTAGCCTCAGCTACCTGAGACTTCCCTGCTGGGGGCTACCCAGAAGTGGAAAAGTGAGGTTCTCAAGATGCTGAGATGGTGACTAGGTGTCAGTGACACAAAGCAAATGCCACAAAGGCCCAGCGCTGCCTTTATGGCTGGACTCTTCTGCCTCACCCCCTGCGAGTGCTTCTGTAAGGTCTTTTTCTCCCTTTCACCCTGGATTCTTCAGCTCTCATCTCCATGGCCAGTCTTGGGCAGAGACACCCTCCCTCCCATTAGTCTTGCTAGCCACAAGCCAAGACCGCTGGTAGTGCTAAGAGACAGTCAGCCAAGATCTGCTTCTCAGATGATGGAGAACATCACTGTCCCATTAGTCAATTTGATAAGGTGGACCTATTGTGAGCCAAGGAAGTGCTCAAGCTGCCAGCAGACTAGAGAAGGCAACCATCCTCGAAGGAGGGGTCAGAAGAGACCACAGGACAATGCCAAGTGCAGTCAGGACAGAGCTCGGAGGACAGGTGGAATGGCCAGTCACTTGGACAATGGGAGCGGTCTTGAAGGACATGTGTTGGGGTGGGTGACAAGAGATGGGGGAAAGGATACCTTGTAGGCAGAGCTCCAGCACAGCTGAAGAGTTTGCAGACTCCCTGTTGGGAGGCAGGCAAGAATATAGATGTGTCGTCCATGGCTCTGGCTCTGCTAAAGGGGACAGGGAACATAGAGCTGCAAAGTGGGGAGGCATGTGAGACACTGGACATGGAGACATGATACTGGGGTGGGAAGAGGAGGGGGTGGTGACACTGCCAACACCTGACCAACAGATGTTCACAGGATGTGCTGGACAGAGCCTACAACAAGGACACTGTTGAAGGCTCAGGTCCTCAGGGATGGTTCATGTCACTCAGAAGTCACAAGAAGGAGGTTTCACCTCCTTTCCTGGGACCAGTGGCAAAAGCAGCCATGTACTCCTTCAGACCTGTGTGGCTCTAGGCTCTAGCGTGACAGCCTCATGGGCCCCTTGCTCTATGGGTGCTGACTCCTGGCCCTCCACCCCTGCCATGTGCCTATCAGCCATGAGCCACACTTCCGAGAGCAGCAGGCCTCAGTGATCCTGGCCAAGTGTGCTGCAGGCCTATAGTTCATTGTGGGTGGGGGTTGGGAGGACTTTGAAATGGTTGAGGATTGGCCCAGTGCTGACACCATCCATCCTCATGGTTAACTCTCTACCCTCTGGATTAAACTTTAAAAAGAGGTACATGTATGTGTATCCGTGTGCGGATGTGTGCATGTGACTGCAGGTGTCCTTGGAGGCCAGAGGCATCTGTGAGTTAAAGACAATCGACAGCCACCCTACGTGGGTGCTGTGACTGGAACTTGGGTCCTCTGCAAGAGCAGTAAGTGCTCGTAACTCTAGGCCACCTCTCCAGCCCTGTGTGTGTACACACCTGTGCATGAAGCATGTGTAAGTATGCCACGTCATGAGTGTGGAGAGAGGACAACTGTGCAGAGCTGGTTACTCTTCTTTCCCTTTTATGTGGGTTCTAGGACTTGACCTCAAGTTGCTAAGTTTCACAGCAAGTGCCCTGACTGTTGAGGCTCTGATGTCCCAGGGTAGTGGCTTACACCTATAACTCCAGAGTGTAACACCAGCGTGGGTTAGAGACCATTTCCAAAATAAATAAGAAAAGCTGCCATGGGGACCAGAAGAAACAAGGCACACACCCCGTCCAGGGGGCTGGGATATAGCTTCGGAATGTGACAATTTATTTGGGGGCGAAGGAGGTTTCACCCCCTTTCCTGGCATCGATACAATATTGAAGAGCAGCAGAACAAAACGTACAAGACAGAGTGATCAGCACGAGCCCGCCCTCCCCTGGCCCAGATCTATCGAACCCACATCCAAAATAAGCTCTTTCCCCGCAGGAAGGCCTCCCCGAGGGGCGGGGCAGACTGGGGGCCTGCCCCTTCATCCGTTAGCCAACTTCATTCCATTCCTGCCATTAACCACTGGAGGCAAAGTTTAGCCAGCTGGGAGCTGGATGGTTGAACCACAGACAAAGGCAAAGACACTTCATCTTTAAAATGCAAGAGAAAAGAGACAGTGCCCGTCCCCAAATATAGAGCTATGTACGTATATTTTATATATATATATATAGAATCCATTCGTGCAGTTCATCAAACGAGCTTCTTAAAAATTAAAAAAATTATAAGATACATATTTCTTTAGGCCTTTGTGTTTTTAAGTTAAAACCAACAAAAAGATGCCCGCTTCTCCCCCCTCAGCCCAGGTGTGCCCAGCATCTGACCCCCGCCACTTGGCCCCTTCAGAACCTCTGGCTCCATCACATGGTCAGTGCACTGCATACAACTGGAGTGGAACCCTGACTCCTTTAAGAACGGAAGGACCTGTAGGCTAGGAAGTGGGGTCCTGAGCCCCCATCTGACCAGGTGCCTATTTTTGCTTCTCAAATGTCTGTCAGAAGGGGAACCACACTCTCTGGGCTTTCTGAACCAAGAAGAGAAGCAGACAGAACAAAACTAAAAACCCTTAAATCTTATCTTTTAAAAAGTGATTCCTTGAACCACAGAAGCCCCAGAGAGGCCACCTTGGTCTAGTGCACCGGAACCCAAGGGTAGAACTGACCAGGTTGGGCTCCACCATCCATTGAAGTGCAAAAAAAAAAAAACAAAAACAACAACAACAAAAGAAAAGAAAAGAAAAACAAAGGAAGAAAAACAGAAAAACCAAACAAACCAGAAAAGTAAGAAGGGGTGGGTGTGCCCTCTCAGGTCCCCAGAGACCAGCCCATGTTGACTGGCCTAGTTTCTGCTAGGGCCAACCCTCCAACCTAGGCCTCCCAGCCCGAGTCCCACCTTTCCCTTTCAAGGCCAAGCCAGCCTGGGCTCTGAAGCCTCTATACTCCAGGGAAGTAGCTCAGCCTCCTTTGAAATGAGACAATGCCCTCCATTCCAACAGCTCCCACTGAAGCCAGGGAGGGAGGCTCCAGGCTGGGCAGCTGGAGGCCCCAGAGTGCTCCGTGCTGAGGCCTCACTGCCCTGTCCAGATTAGGGCAAGAACCACAGCAGGGATGGGTCCCTACCCTCCATCTCAAAACTCAAGAAAGACCCAGGACTCACCCACTCCTAGTTCCTGACAAGTAGGTGAGAAGGGTGCGCTTACAGGGCACGACCTGCAGGGGGCGTCATTTCACATACAAAAATAAAGCAAATTGGACTGCAACGTCTGCTTGGTAATTAGGCAAATGAAAAGCAGCAGGGGTGGGGGAGGGGACTGCAGTAGGCTGATGATGCAGGGCTGTGTAGGAATCTGTGCAGCCTCTGGGCCTCCTGCTCCAGACCACTCAGGAGAGGGAAGGGGTCTGCTCACTGGCAGGTCCACGCCTTCCCTGTGTCCATGCACCTTGAGGCCTTGTGCATGAGTGAGGACGGGGTTACTCCGTCAGTCACTTTCTGAAGCCTGCACCCCTTTCCTAGCCAGGGATACTCAAAGGTGCCCGGGTCGTTAGGGTGGCTGTGGAGCTACCGGAAACCACGTGACCCAGAGAGCTGAAGAGTAAAAGCCCATGGATGGGAAGCCTTCCTGGGGGAAAGGCAGAAACAGGCAGTCGGGTCCCTCCGAGTCCCACTACCGCCATTTGCCTGTCCCCTGCGTTTCCTGTTAGTTACCTTAGGATGGTTTGTCCTTTCTTTCAAGCAAGTGGAAGCATGATCCTATGTCACAGACTCACCCTGCCTGCTGTCAAGGAAGGAGGACAGCCGTGGCCACCTCTGTGGGGCTTTCTATCCCGAGGAACCCACCAGCTAGCTCAGGCCTCCACCCCACCCCAACATTGCCACCTCACCTGTGCAATCGCTGCGTTAATACGTTCTTCCTAAATAGCTTTCCCCCCACCTTACACTCTTAGGAGTCCCACAATGGTTTTTTTTTTTTTTTCTTCTTCTTCTTCTATTTTTTCTTTTCTTTTTTTTTCTTTTTAAAAATTTTTTTCTTTTTTTTTTCATTTTTTGCAAAACTAACTCTTTCACTTTCCTGTCATAAAATCACCTCTGAAAACACAACTTCTTTACAAAAAAAGGTCACAAATGACACAGACTCTCAGGAAAACACATTTCTATGGTCTCTGCAAACACCTGTAACTGGCACCCAGGTGGTGGCTCACCTGGGGAAGGGGGAGGGGGAAATCGCCCCTGGGGACAGAAGCGAAATACCAGCCCTTATTTGGGGGAAAAGCCAATTGGCACTTGGACGGTATGGGAGCTAACACAGGACAAGGTGGGACCAGACTGTGGCCCCCTCAAACCCTGTGAGGGCCCCTGTTTTATACCCTGGGGCAAGGAGGGCTGGGCTGTGCAGACCCTGGCAGGTGGATGGCAAGGAAGAGTATCTTCCCCTAAGACCAGAATACTTGTCCTTAGATCACCTGGTCTGCCTCTTCCCATGCTTCTGAGCAAGGTACCAAGGGCTGTGTACACCAGAAGCCAGCTCAGGCTGCACACAGAAACATGCCATTCAACACCCAGGTGAATCCCAGGCAGTGGCCAAGGGTAGGCCACTTGTGCTGCCTGGGGACCGGCACCTCCCTCTCTGCTGAACACAGACACCTCTGTGCTCTCTCTCCTCTGCCTACTCTCCTGGTGCCTGGCCTGAATCTGGGGCTTTGGTCTCTGCCATTGGCATGGGTGCCTCGGTTCTCTAGCAGCAGAGGGCAACAGAAGCTGCCCAAGGCACCCGACATCTTCCAACAGGCTAGACTGTTAGGAAGCCTCAGCAGTTAAAAGCAAACCAGAGGAGTGGGGGAAACTGAAGACCCCTGGGAGATCTCTGGGCCTCCTCTTTCCTCCACAAACATCTGCAACAAGAGGCTGCAGCTGGGCTCTTCCTCTACCACAGTCCCCACTGTGCCATGTCTGCAGTGAAGGTCTGACCTTCAAGATGACCATTCCAAGAAGGGCCTGAGGGTTCTATGTCCCCCAGCAACCTGGGACTGGAGAGGCCTGTGGCTTCCACAACAAACCACACAGACAGGACTGTGCCAGGCCTCACTAAGGCAAGGGAGGCCACGCCTTCAGCGACCCTGTTCTGAGGAACCATAAAGGGGGTTGCAGAGGAAACTAAGGCCCTGCACCCAACACACACACGGATCTACACAAGAATGAGCCAAGGGGCAACACACATGCACAGCCAGAAGTTTCCACAGCAGGTTCTTACAGCACCTTTGGTAGAAAATGGAAAGGGTTTTCAGATGCCCAGAGGCTGTGGCAGGGTGCTATGTCTGCCAGCCCCTCCACCTTCAAAGGGGGTTTGGATAGCAACAGTGTGTTGGGCAGGAGATCTGCAAAGGCCTGGTCCACATGTAGGCAAGCAGGGAAGGGGACCTCTGGCCCAGCTGCTGCCACCCTCAATGGTGTGGAGGGAAGAACCCATTTTGGCCTCATTCTTCACTCTGTGCCAGGTGGTAGTGAGACACTGTGCCCACCCTAGGAGGGATCTCCTGGGGGTCCTGCAGATGCCGAGATAGCACCGAGACCAGACACTGCACACAGAGCAAGAAGCAAGCTAGGAGAGGCAGGGTGGGATGTAGATAGGATAGGTGAACCCCAAGTTCTAGGGATCCCCCAGAAACCACCTAGTGGGCCCCACCTGCTCAGTCAGGGACAGTGCCAGGGACACCAGGGAGCAGCAGATCTTGCTTCCTGGGCCCTCCCTGGGCCCTAAGTCCAGGACTACCAGCCCCGTCCCTGGGTCAACACTGAGCCATCTGAGGCAAGCAAAGCACAGGCATACGGGTCCGAGGGCAGGGAGGGGGTGGGAGCAAAAGTATTGACTCCAGGAAGAAGGCCCCCCAAAGCCTCCCTCCTTCAGGAAGCCCCTCACTTACTTGGCCCAGTGCCACCCCCACCCCCTGTAGCACCTGCCACCCCAGCAGCCACCTTCTCGAAATCCTCAGGGCTGCAGAATTCCTTGATGGTCACGGTCAGGAGGTTGCTGGTGACATCTGTGACGACTACATTGGAGCATGGTGACATCTCGGGGCGCCAGTCCCCAGCCTCAGAGGAGCTAGCACCTGTGGGCTCCAGAGCTGTGTGTAGCTCCTGGCCCGCAGCAGCAGTGACATCAGGAGGCGCCCGTTGGCCGGTGGCAGCCACCTCAGGAGGGATGGACAGATCGAGCACCTCTGACTCTCGCCAGTTGGGTGCAGATCGGCTCATGGTCTCAGGGAGTAGCTTGGGTGGTGCATCGTCTGGGTCAGAGGACTGCAGTGTGGGTGAGGGGCAGCCGGAAGAGCTGGAGCTGTGTGCGTCAAAGGGGGCAGCAGCTGGGGTGGCCAGGAGCAGCCCAGGCCCTGAGGAGGCCACATCGGCTTTGCCCGCAGTAGAGGGCGCCAGAGGGGCTGGAGGGGGCTTGTAGAGCGCAAAGGTGCCAAACTTCATATGGCGGATCTGGGTGCGGAGCATGCTCTCGCTGAACTTCTTGCTCTTCCCAATGACCCGGTTTCGCGAGGGGACTTTTGGGCGGGCCAGTGCCCCGGTGCCCTGAGCAGTGCTGCCACCTCCCGGGCCCTTGTCAATCACCTTCAGGTTCAGGATGATGCGGTTCCGCTTGGGTTCCCGGGGCTTCACCTTGCGGTTGATGATTCGCACGGTCTCAGAAAAGGGCGAGATGGGTGGGCGCAGGCCAGGGCTACCCCCTTGTGGGTCTGGTCGTGGCAGGGGGCGGCGGGACATACGGTGGCAGCGGCGGATGTCTTTCTTGAGTCGGTGCACCGCAGCGCTGGAGTGCAGCTTGGGCGAGGAGGCGCTAGCGCTCGGCTTGACAGAGAAATGCACATCACTGATGCGGAGGGCCTCTGCCTGGGCCCGGGCCTGCGGGCAAAGGGGCGTGGGTGGGACCTCAAGACTTCCCGCGGTCCCTGGACACCCCTGTGCCAGGTAGCCCTGAGCTCTGTCAGTACATGTTCAGAAAGAGTACCCATAATAATCAGTGACTTCAGACTGAAAAGGAAAGGTCTGGGGAGTGCAGCTCGGAAGGCTTGCCTAGAATGCACAGGGCCCTAGGTTCTGTCCCAACACCAAATAAACCTGACATGGTGGGGCACACCTGTAAATGCAGGCAGGTGGACCGTAAGTTCAAGGTTATCTTCAGCTACACAGCATGTTTGAGGATAGCCTGGATTACAGAATACGCTTCTTAAAAACAAAACAAAACAAAAACCAGTCCAGAGAGGTGGTGGTATGTAACTTGTCTATAGGAGCCAGGTAATTCTTAAGGTCTTTTTACTGCCCCTATGTGAGTGAGTGTGTGTGTTTTCCACAGGGCCATTCTTGCTGACTCAGCAACAATGACAGAGACCTTGTGAGGAACCCTCTTCTCAGTTAAGGATACCAGGCAAGCCTGGGACTTTTCCAAGAGCTAATTCTTGGTGACACAGTAGATCCTCCCTGCTCCTACCTCCCAGTCCCATCCACCCTGACCATAGATGACCATGACTTTAAGAGAGGCTCTTGCTCCAGCCCCTCTCTGCCCTGATCCTAGGTAAGAGTGCATCCACACCAATCGTCCAAAGTCTACTCAGAAGCCAGTGTGAGAATCCAGCCTAGGCCTTTGGTGGGCACAAGACAATGGAACAGAGGCAAGTGTGATCTCCGAAAACCCCCAGGATTCAAGAGCAGCTCAGCTGATACCTTCTGAGAACCCCACCCCAAAAAGGCCCTTACAGCTCAGGTTCCACCCAAGCTAACCCCTTGCCAGATGACTTAGAACAGAGAGTAGACACTGACTTCTTCATGGCTAGCCTTTCCTTCACTAAGAATGAGAACCAGCTGCTCAGATCTACTCTGAATGACACCCCTTCCATGAGATGCTGCTTTCTACAGACACAGGCTGCCTAGCAAGAGGCAGCGACTTTACATAGTGCAGAGACAACAGAGACCAGACCCCTCCCAGATATTGAGAGAACCCCAGCAGTTCCTGAGGCCAGGGTGGGACATGGGGACAGACACCTGTGCAGGCCACACCCCAGTGCTCAGAGGATATAATGGAAATAGTGGGCAGCTGTGGCTGAGGACCAACTAGGGAAGGACAAGAATCCTGACTTTAACAGCAACTCTGGTCCCAGTGACTGGGGCAAAGCGTGGGGTTAGGTTGTGACACTTTAATCTAGTTGGAAGACTTTAGGGGCGCCAAGGAGGAACTCTTTCCCATGGCTAATATGTCAGGGCCCCCAGAAGGAATCTGTGTTCTGGGGATCTGAAGACTGCCTGGTTCTGTATTCAGGCTGGAGCATCTCTGTCAACATCACTGACACTAGGTGGCAGCACTGAGGCAGGTACAGCTAGCTCCCAGGGCTCCTCTATCCAGTCAGTTGAGTTCCACAAGGGGTCCCTTAAACCACTCCCAGGTACAGGGGGAGCTTAAGGAAATCTCTTCGGAAACAAGGACCTGCCATCTGCCCACACTGCATCCTGCCTCCACTCCCTGGTCTTCAGATCTCTTGGAGCTGGGGTTACAGGTGTTTGGGAGTCCGGAGCTCTGACCGAGCAACACTCTTAGCTGCTAAGCCATCTCTCCAGCCCCCACTGACTAGCCAGCTCCTACAGAGATTGAGCAGTGACAGATGGTCCTTGGAGTGGCAGGATGTGTGCAAACGGTGGACCTAAGATGACAGTCCAGACCTCACTCTCCTTTTCTGGGCTGTCCCAGTGAGCAACATTAGAACACCTGCTGACCACACATCTAGAGGCAGCCAGTACTTGGTAGGTATCAGGCTTCTGAGAAACCAGCTTTTCCTAAAACATGCTTTTAAATGGTCTATAAGAAACATCTCTTACTTTACAGTGTCTAAACAGTACTGCATCAGATATGGTTCTCGGGCTAGACAGGAGGCTCAGCGGTTAAGAGCAATGGCTGTTCTTTCAGAGGACCCAGGTTCAGTTCCCAGCACCCACATGGCAGCTCACAAATGCCTGCAACTCCAATTCTGGGGATCCACTTCTGGCCTCCATGGGCACCAGGCACAAACATAACATAGGCATATGCATACACACACACACACACAAGCACTCTCATATTAAACAAACAAAAAGATACATTTCTCCTCAGGTTGAGAGTTTTTTGACAGTAGGACCTGGGTCTGCTTAGTGAATTTCAAAATCACTGCAGGCCACATTCACTGCACTAACAGGACAGGTGGCTCCAGGGTTTGGGGAGTACTGCAGACAGCATCTAGACACCGCTGCTAGCTCTCTGTGGTGGTGGATAAGTTATTAACCTGTTTCCTTTTCCGGGGCGTGGAATGGGAATATGGCAGCCATCTCAAAAAGGCTCCAGGATGCTCAGGATTACTCCTTGCAGAAAAACATGAGTGTATTTTGCTGAACCGCCTCTCAATCAAGAAGCAACAGGTCAAGCATAAGCCACCTCTGCATCCCTTCACAAGGCTCCTCTATGTCCTGCTGCTTCCTAAATTCTGGATTAAGGTGCTGCAGCAGGCTGCTCCACCTCCTATACTAGCATCTCTGAGCCTTGTTTCCTATATATGTGTTCAACTTCCATCTGTGAAAGGAGATTAGTACTACCAACTCCACTGGGATGTTGAGAATATTAAAGGAGATGATTCGGGCGGAGGACTCTGGTGGGGCCCCAAACAACTCAGAAACTATTTTTAAGAAAAAGGCATTTTGAGAATCGATACTCAAGATCATTACCGTCTTGACCACTAGAGGGCGCTCCAGGGGCGCCGACAGGCTGTCAACAGAGCCCACCAGTCTTCCAGCTGCTCCGCCCACCCCTCCCCACCCTCAAGCTTCAGGGTTAAGGTTGCTGAGTTAATCCCCGAAGATGCACAGAGGGTAGGGGCTGGCAGCTGCGGTACAAGACTATAGGATTCTGGAAACCAACGTTTTTTTCCACGTTTGCATTTGGTCCAAGGCTAACTCTTTACACCCAGTCCTTTGGCTGGGGGAGGTGGCCGAGACAGCGGGACTGGTCCACCCCTCCCCCACTGCGCTTGGAGCTCTTTTGACAAACTGGAGATTACGAGGTTCTGCATCTTGCAGTCTCTTCTCCAAGGAACCCTTCCTGTGTTTCTAGTGCCAAATTTGGTGAGAAGACCTGGGGCACCGTTAGTCCTTTAGGGAAACTACGGAGGAGGCCACCGGCAGCCTCCGGTGTAAGTGGACATCACGGATCATCTTGCTTTCCTCTTCCCAGGTTCTGTTCTTCCTCATCAAAAAAACCAAAACAACAACAAAAACACCCCTAACTCTCCAAGATGGCTTCCCATGAAGTTCTTCGATCTCTTGCCAAACAGGCTATGTTCACCATGCCCCACCCCATCTTCACTGGAACCTCCAGAAATATCAGGATTGGGGGTAGAAAGGCTCAGGAGCCGAAAGCTGGTAGTCCAGTGTAGATAATCAAACTCAGGTTGAAGTAACTTAAGGTCAAATTCAAGTTGGGCCCCCAAGTGCTAAGGGAGAAGGCACAGAATACACCCTAAGAGAGGTGGGCAGCTACAGGGCACAGGAGACCGGTGTTTTGCCAGGAGGTAAGCTCCAAGACTCTAAATCACAAAACAGGCCAGTGTGTTCAAGGCTGGAGGAGATGAAGGGTCTCACAAGCAAAAAGAGGTTTCCCATCACGTCCTCTCCGGAGTATATCCCACCTGCTTCACTCACCGGCTCCTAAGAGCACAGTAGACCCCCCACCCCCAGTTCCTGGTTTCATCCCTGATTACCCCACTCCCAGGCCCCTCTGGCTGGGCTGGCTGCGGCCTGCTGCCAGGGACTTGTCAGGGACTCACAACCACCCCCTGCCCAGCTGGGGCCCCTCTGGAAAAGCCTGCCCGCCTAGGCAGTGGCGGATCTGTCCCTCCCTTACAGGCCCAGTGCTGCGCCCTGGCTGGGGGCCCGAGAGGGGGCTGCTGGGGCTGGGCCAGGTTACCTTTAGGAGGAAAGTTTTGGGTTTAGGTCCCCTCTTCTTGGGCCCATACAGCTCACGTTCCCTTTCCCTGCAGTCAAGAAACGCCAAAGATGAAAAAGAGTCCCTTCCTGGGCCCCACTCCCCGACCCAGTCCGTCTTTCCCGCTTCCCTGCGCGGCGCCCCACCGCGCCTGCCTGCCAGCTTCTCCAACTCACTTCTGCTCGAAGGCTGCGATGAGCCTCGAATCCAGAATGTTCTCTTCTGGCTCCCAAGTGCTGTACCTGCCGAGTCACGCGTACAGAAAAGCAAAATGAAAACCCAAGGGGCAGGGGCACACCGCGAGGGCTCAAGCACGCACCCCCTATCCAAGGCCCAGGTGTCTTCTTGCCGCCTCCCCGGTCCCCATGCCACCGACCCCACGACACTCACTTGATCGCCCACCCTTTCCATTTCACCAGGTACTCGATGCGTCCCTGAAAAACAAAAAGAAAAAAAAAAAATAGGGAGTGGGGGTGGGGAGGATGCAGGGACGCGAGGAGGCGCCAGCGCGGGGGTGGCTGAGGGAACCCGGCTAGCGGGACCGCTGCGCCCCGAGGACCCGCGGGCTCCGACACGGCCGCGGGGAACACAGGGCCGTCCGGGCCGAGGGCTCACCTTGCGGATTCGGCGTTTGATGATGGATTCGGCCGCGAAGACCCGCTCGCCTACTGCAGACAGCTCCATCTTGCTCAGCGGCACCCACAGCCCATAATACTCCCTGCTCCCGCGGCCGGTGCTGCACCGCTCGCGCACGCGCCCCAGCGCTCAGGCCCCCGGCGGGCGGGCGCTCGGCGGGGCGCGCGCTCGCGTTCCAGCTGCGGGCCGTCACGTGATGCTCTGAGCCTGAGCGCGGTTGCCAGGACCTCCCCCTCCCCCGGGGCGGTTGCTAGGGAAAATGAGCGCTCTCGGGGCGGGGGCGCGCGAAGGCTCTTAAAGGGGCCTGTGCTCTCCGCCGCAGTCCTGGCGGGAGACCGATAGATGCTTGACTGGTGCCAAGCCGAGTGAGGTGCAGTGCAATCTTACATTGTCCCCCTTCATCCTGCAGGCCCAGGATTCCTGCCACCTCCTACCCTCCTTGTAACTCCTCATGCCAGAATTGCCTTGCCCTCGACAGAGAGGTGCGATGAACCACGGAGTCTGCAGGCGCTGTGCATCCTCCTGCAGACGTTTGCAAACAGTTAAATATGATACAGCAGAAATGCATTCACTGCAGCTTTGCCAGGCCTTGTGGGGATTTCTTTAATACATCACTCCATCCATTATTTATGTATTCGTGGGAGTGTGGTTTTGTAACCGGTTCAGATAAGTTAAAACAAAAACGCCACCGCAGGGAAAGGGGGGGGGGAGGCGGAGGTGACCCAGGTCTGCGACCACGGTCGCAACACCTGCAAGTAGACCTTAGCGAGTGTATTTGTAAAGCAAAGAGGGAGAGGTCTCCGAAGAGGATCGCAGGGCACCCCAGATTGAGTCCAAAGCAGGCTTTCTTTGGGTCACTCAGCAGAGCCCGCCCTCGCGGTCAGATCTGTTTTCGGATTTTCAGGCCGCAAGCCACAGCACAATTCTACAGCCCACAACTGCAGGGATGACTCCGCCATTGCTCTTGGGAGGCGCAAGTGGGATCTGGAGCATTCCCTCTTGGATGTAGCCTGCCTCGTGAAACACACATCGCAAAACCTTCCATTCCGTTCGTTTGTTTTCAAATTATTTAATCGTATTTTCCATTAGGCCAGGGGTCTTGTTCTTTGCAAAGCAAAAATATTAACCACATATAAATAAGGAAAGGTTAAGGAACAATCCATAACCTGCATTAAGCCATTAGGATCGTCTAGCCCCGTTCTTTCCCTAAATCAGGCCTGCATGAATATGCACACACACGTCACCTACGTGTAAATATACATTCTATGTATTTAAGTGTTTACGAGCTGTAGGGTTGTACTATTTACACTGGAGCTGCTATCCTCCCTTAATGATATTGATTGGATATTAACACAGATTTTGTCCAGTCCATCTGTTGTCTAGGGCTGGGCTGGAGGGGGGGTGGAGTGGAGATTTGTAAGGGTCAGGATTGTCTTTTGATTTCATGATTGGCTTATTAGAATTGGGTGGGGTCAGAGGGTTATACAAATCTCTGGTGTAGCACCATTTCTTGAAGGTGCAAACTCACCAATGAAAATCCCAGCTTTCGGGTGGTTAAAGAGCACTGACTGCTCTTCCAGAGGTCCTGAGTTCAATTCTCAGCAACCACATGGTGGCTGACAACCATCTGTAATGGGATCTGATGCCCTCTTCTGGTGTGTCTAAAGACAGCTGCAGTATAGTCATATAAATAAAAAATAAATAAATCTTAAAAAGAAAAAGAAAATCTCAGTATTCCATCCCCGCACCCATGTAGATATGTATAGAAAGTACATTGACTGAAATCCTTCTGGTCCCCCTCAAGGTTTTATGCTACTGAGAAAATGCTCTTAGCTGACATGACAGCAAACCCAAGGTGAACTTGACCTGAGTAGAGAGCTGTTCTGCCCGGGTGGTTTGGATGAGCAGGTAGGTCAGATGTGTAGGTGTCAAGCTAAGGAGATCACAGGATGAAGAAGATGGCCACCCATCCACATACTGGATCATTCAACAGTCGTTGTGAGCCATTGTGGAAGCTTCAGGAAACAAAGTCAGTCCCGTGAGGAAATTGCCTTTCTCCCTTCATGACCACACAATGCAGACAGTTTCCCAACAGAGATGGATTCGAGTCACGTTGCTGCTGTAACAAACAGCCCCAAATATAGCAGCTTAACATGACATACTCTGGAGTGCACTGTCAGTGAGCTAAAGTCAAGGCTAGGGACCCTGAAGAGCGCCTGGCCTCAGCTGGCTTCTAGAAGCAGCTGTCAATCCTTTGGTGCACGGTTTTGTTGCTCGCTCCTTTAACCCTCTTTGTACTTTACCGCCACTGACTACCTACCTGCTTCTTCAAGAGGACCCCATGGTTACATTGGACCAAAATAACCTCTCCATGGCAGCAACCTAAATCTAATTATATCAGAACTGTGCCTTCTCACATGATCCCTGGTCCTCTCTAGGCCTTTGTCTCTCTGTTTCACTTTGTGTGCATGCACACACATGAGTTCGTGCACACTCATGTGGAAGCCAGAGGAAGCCATGAGTTTTTATCATTCTTCACCTTATTTTTTGAGGCAGGGTCTCAACTGAGCCTGAAGCTTGCTGATTAGTTGAACTGGCCAGTAAACCCCAGAGATCCTCAGTATCTCTGCCTTCACACACACACACACACACACACACACACACACACACACACCAGTGCTGAAATTGCAGCCTGTACAACTGCACCTGGCTTTTCACAAGGATGTTCTGAATCCAAATCCAGATCCTCATGTTTCTGTGGCCAGCACTTACAGACTGAGCCACCTCCCTGCCCCTCGCCTCAGATTTCAGTGATTTATAACACCTTTTGGTCATTGACTATTCTGAGAATGGTTATGTTCCATTGTTTTTCAATTGAAATATTGGATGCTATTCGTTAAAAAAAAAATGAGAAGTTTATAGGTGGTCCTTAAAAGCCTGTCTTCATAGTTGTCAACCTCTAGAGAAGGTTATCTCATCCTGAGGAGCAAAGTTTCTTCCACCTCTCACAAGCTGTTCTGATGTTCAATTCATTATAAGGGTTCATTAAAGGGGAAAGTACCCCTTTCCTGGCCTGCACAAGCCGCTGTCCACAGAGAAACGCCTCTCACCTCAGTGGTTCTCAACCTTCCTAATCTGTGATTCTTTAATTCAATTCCTCATGTTGTGGTGACCCCAACCGTAAAATTATTTTGTTACTACTTCATACCTGTAATCTTGCTACTGTTATGATATCTGATATGTAGGATTTCTGATATGTGACCCCAGAGGGGCCTCAACCCACGGTTGAGAACCACTGTCTTACCTGAAGCATGAACCATGTAAGTGTGGCTTTGAGTTGTCAGAATGTATTCCCTCCCCTCGTTCTGTTGGCTGGAATGTATTCCCTCCCCTCGCTCTGTTGGCTGGGCCCAGATGGTGGTTTTCCTTGCTTGTCTTGCCCAAAGTCATCATTGTGGGTACAATGAGAGGAACCAAAGCTGACTGGTCTCTTGTCTCCAAGTGAGCCCTTGCCCTTCCCTGGGAAGCTCTGAAAGACCAACTGGGAAAATCACACAACACTTTCATCCATGCATCTGCTTCCTAGTGTGCATATCCTGAGTAATTCCTTCCCTTCACATGGGGAAGAGCCTTGCAGAGCAGACTAGGATTCACTCCCATATTGGGTTCTCTGGGGAAAAGTAAAATGATTTTGCAGATGTGATTAAACTTCCTAATTGTTAACTCTTAATCGCACAAAGGGAAGTTAGCCTGGGCAGGCTTTCCTTAGATGACAGATCCAGCCAACAGAGCTGCCATCCTGCTGGCCTTGAGAAAGCAAATTGCCACACTTCAGAGAGAGTCAGTGTCAGGAATGGGGCATGGCTTCTAGAAATGGCAGACTTCCATTCTACAATCCCAAGCAATGAAATGTACCAGTAGTTCTGGAGCTTGCTGCCGGCCCCTGAGCTTGATGACGGTCTAGGAGACCAGAACACAGTCTCTGGTTTGCTGAACTGTGGGTAGAGATGTAATAAGCAGCATTGTGTTCAGCCACTCAGTTGTCGCTGACTCAGGGATGGGAAAATACACGCGCGCGCACACACGCGCACACACACTGAACAGGAGGCATGACAAGGTCACATGGTGAGGGGCCTATTGTGGTTTGAACACGCATGGACCCTATTGACTCACACATGTGAATACTTAGCCCCCAGTTGGTGGATTAGGACGTGTGGCCTTGTTGGAGGTCGTATGTCACTGAGGTTAGGCTTTGAGGTTTCAAAAGCTGGTACCAGGCCTAGTCTCACTCTGCCTCTTTCTTGTGGATAAGATGTGAGTTCTCAACTACTGTGCTATGCCTGTCTGCCACATCCCTCCTACCACGATGATCATGGACTCACTCTCTGAAACTGTAAGCAAGCCTCCAGTTAAATGTTTTCTTTATTAATGTTTAATAAGTTACCTTGGTCATGGTGTCTCTTCACAGCGACAGAACAGTGACTAAGACTCAGGGTTGTTATAATAATACAAGTAGTTATTATTATATATCATAATTAATATAGAAGAAAATATTAATGCCATAGACTATTATACAATGACATGTATAATATAAATATTACATTAATATGATTGTATTAACTACTAGTATATTAATAATATTACAATATTACAATATTATAATAACTCAGGGTTATTGTAATAGCACAAGTCCCAATTTGAGACAAAACTCACATTAAAAATGGTGAGGTCTCAGCCGGGCAGTGGTGGCACACGCCTTTAGTCCTAGCACTCTGGAGGCAGAGGCAGGTGGATCTCTGTGAGTTCGAAACCAGCCAAGTCTACAGATTGAGCTCCAGAACAGCCAGGGATGTCACACAGAGAAATCCTGCCTCAAAAAAACCAAAAACTAAAACACAAAAATGGTAAGGTCTCTGGGGGCAGGTGCCCCTTTTATGATGCAGTATTTTGGGGACACTTCTTTTGTGACATTTAGCTGCTGATGCTGTGTCCTTAGCCTTTGGCAATGTGAGTGCTTTAATTAAAGAGAAGGAGAAGTTGTGTGGAGACCCCTGTGCAGGAGGTGGGAGGGGCACCTGGGGAGAGAAAGTAGATGAGAGAGGGGAGGGAAGGCCTTGTCTGGGGTTAGCATGTCAGTCTAGAGTGACAAAGGCCCTCAGACCTGCTGACTTTGAGCAAGGTCAGAATCAGAAGAGAAAAAGGATCTGGGAGCCTGCAAGATGGTTCAGCAGGTAAACTGTGGCCAGAACGGTCCTGGAAGTGCCTGCTGCCAAGCCTGACCACCTGAATTTGATCCCCAGGACCCACATGGTGGAAGGAGAGAGCTGACTTCCATGGACTGCCCTCTGACCTCCACATGTGAGGCGCGGCACGTGTCCACCCAGAAAAACAATCACATAAATGTTTTTTAAAAATTAATAATTAAGTCAGGCAGTGGTGGCACATGCCTTTAACCCTAGCACTAGAGAAGCAGAGGCAGGCAGATCTCTGAATCTGAGACCAGTCTGGTCTACAGAGTGAGTTCCAGGACAGTCAGGACTACACAAAGAAACACTGTCTTGAAAAAGAAAAAAAATTGAGAAAGAGGATTTATAACTCCCCGGGACCGATGGCAGGTCCATCCATGGAAGGTCTGTCCCATAGTTGTCCCAAGGCAAGTACACTGCTGAGTAAGACGTCCCTTCCTAGGGACAGAGAGCAGAGCAGTGCTTGGGAATGTCAGTCCATCTCTCTGCACTCCCAGTGAGGTCCTGGGGGCTATGATATGTGCTCTGACCCAGTGGACCGACTCAGCCCAGCAGGGTACTATGCCCTCATCACCCTCACTGAAAACTGGAAGATGCTATACTTCTCATTTGCCTGCTAGCTACACAGTGCCACGGCTAACCCAGTGTTCAAGCAGTGAGCGGCCCTAGCTTGATCCTCCAAAGGGCCTGGTACACGGGCTATCCATCAGTGTAGTCCTCATGGTTTAAGACTGTGGGGGTGCAGACGAGGAAGGCTAACTTCCAGGCGCCTCTTGCTTCTGTCTTTGTGAACTTCAGTATTCTGGGTGTGGTCTTGGGAGGAGGATAACAAGCATCAGGAATGGGGTTAAAATGATCCAGGACATCTGGGCAGAGCATTTATATTACTGTGCAGCAGTGAGATATCCCATGGATCTTTTAAAACACTGTTGTATTTTATGTGTATGGGTGTTGTGCCTGCATGTATGTCTGTGTACCACATACTTACCAGCTGTATGCAGAAGCCAGAGGAGGGTACTGGGTCCTTTGCAACTGGTGTTACAGATGGATACGAGCTGCCATTGGGATGCTAGGAATTGAACCTGGGCCCTCTGGAAGAGCAGCCAGTGGTCCTCTTAACAGCTGGGCCACCTCTCTAGCACTTCAGCTCATGCATCTTTATGGACTCTGCAGATTCCAAACTGGCAGTCACCCCAGGCCTTTGGCATGTGCTCTTCCCTCTGTCATCGGAGTGAGACATCATGTGTATCTCCTTCCGATGGATGGGTGGCTTGTTTCTTTCTTTTCTTTTCTTTTGAGTTTATAACATAATTACATTATTTCCTCTTTTTTACCCTACTCTCTAATTCCTTCCATGGGCAGCTCCCCTCTTTTCATTCAATTTCTTTTTTTTTAATATTGTGTGTGCTCCTAAATATATAAATAAACCTGTTCAGTCGGCATGTTCCTTCTATTTGTGTTTCTGATCATTTGGTATTGGATAAGTGGTTGGTATCCTTGGTTGCCTTAGATGCAGGCTTTGTGTAGAATTGAGGCCTAGGGAACCCCCTTCACCACATTATCATGTCTACTGGTGTCTTCCCTGTTCAGCTCATGCTTAGGCAGCCATGTTGGTGAGAGTTCACGGGTGTAGCAGCTGACATTTTAGGAGTCAGTCTCTCAGGCTTCCTTCATGCATTTAGACTTTATTCAAAGGTTACCACTTTTTTGGTAGAAATAATTTCTTGTGCGACGTATGGAAGCTTCATCTGTCAATAAAAAAGCTAGTGGCCAATGAGCTGAGACAGGATTAGGAGGTGGGACATCGGCTGAGAGAGAAAGGCTTCTAGGAGACAGTCAGGCATGGGAGATTCGCCCCAGACACAGGAGAGGTTCACATGGAACTGAGGACCAGGTGACCAGCCACATGGTATGACCCAGAATAGAATAAATAGGTAATTGAGTTATGAGCTAGTCAAGGAACAAGCAAAGCTTTTAGCCTTGGCTGTTATTCATGAAATATAAGTCTCAGAGTCATAATTTCTGGAAACAAAGTAGATGAGTGGGAAAACATGAGGTTACAGATGGATTTAACTACACTTCTCCTTGATTTAAAATGTTATATTATTGGTGTGTGTGTGTGTGTGTGTGTGTGTGTGTGTGTGTGTATGTGTACATACATACCATGGTGCCTTGTGGAGGTTAGAGGGCAGCTTTTGAGGGTCACTTTTCTCTCTCCACCTTGTTGAAGCAGAGCCTATTATCTCTGCTGCTCTGTGTACTCTGAGGTAGCTGGCTCTCCAGCTTCCAGAAGCTTCTCCCCTCTCTGCCTCAATCCCACTATATTATAGATTCCTGCCCCCAATAGCCGTGTGGGTTCCCAGGAGTGTACTCCAGTCACCAGGCTTGTGTAGCGATGCTTTGACTTACTGAGCTGGCCTCAAAACCCCTCTTTCTTTCTTTAATGGAGTCTTACTACATTGCCCCAGCTCGTCTCAAACTCCTGGTCCCAAGCAATGTTCCCACCTCAGCTGCCTGAGTTGCAGGAACCATGGGCCAAATGCCCCTTCTTCAGAAAGTGTCTCTGACCACCTTCTTCTGTCAAGGATCTCGATTCTGCTCCCAGGTATTCTCGGTCCGCTTACCTTACCATATTCCCTTCCTACCTCCACATTCCCTGAGCATTTAATGTCTAACCCTTTCACCAGACCCCCAGGCTCCTGAGGGAAGGGACTTTGCCTGCCTGGCCCCCCTTCTTCACTGCTGCTGCCAGCACAGGACTTGAAAAAGACAGGTGTTTAGTTTGTATGTATGGTATGTGGGGATGGATCACCCAGGAGATTTTTAGAAGCTGGTCAGACTATCACTGCAACCTTCTCCCCCCCCCCCCCGCACCAAACTCTGGAAGCACGAAGTGGAAAGACACAAAGTGGATGAGGGAGACTAAAAGTATACCCAGCTGTGTAGCCTGGAGCTGGCAACCTCTCTAAGCCTCTGTTTTCTTCCACTGTAAAATGGAGAGTCTCTTCCGTCTTGTGAGGACACAGTATTTGGTTTCTAGGCATCTGGAATTCAGTCTGGCATGTGGTAGGTCTGTGGTGCTGGAAGCATGTGTATCTAAATGCCAGGCCCACTCAAGTATCAAGACACCACACACATGCACACACATACACACACACACACACACACGCACACACGCACACACAGAGACACATGTACTGAGGTACACATATAGGTGCTCTCTCTCTCTCTCTCTCTCACACACACACACACACACACACACACACACACTTGCACACACAGATACACACACCAAGGCACACATACAGGCTCTCACACACACTGTACTGACATAGCCTCGGTTTGCTATGTTCCCCACATGTTCTCCATGTGTTCTCCACATGTTGATGTTTTTCCTCTAGCTGGTGGTGCCATTTTGGAGGCCAAAGAAACTTTAGGATGTAGACCTTCACTTTTGAAAGTAGTCTCTAGGGGCAGATCTTTGAATATTATAGCCTGAGGGCTGGAGAGATGGCTCAATGGTTAAAAGCACTGGCTGCTCAGGTAGAGGTCCCCAACTCAGTTCTGAGCACCCCTCCAATTCAATTCTCAGCAGCCCACATGGCAGCTCACAACTATAGCCCAAGTTTCAAGGGATCCAGTGTCCTCTTCTGGTCTCTGTGGACACCAAACCCACATGTAGTACACAGATACATACACATATAAACAAACAAACAAGCAAGCAAATAAATAAACAAAGGGAAGCAACATGCTGGCCTCTGGTTTTGGCTTGGCTCTCTTCTTCCTGGTCCCCTGTGATGTGAACTGCCTTCATCACACACTCCTATGACCAAGATCTAAGACGTACACTGCTGCCTTCCTCATCATGATGGAGTAAACCCGTCTGAAACTGTGAGCCCAAACAAGTTGCTTCTTCCTATCAATTATTGTGGCTGCAAAAACAACGGATACACACACACACACTTACGTGTTTTTCTTACCCTGAAAGTCAGTGCATTGGATCCACTCTAAAGACCTTTGAAGAACACCACAGCCAACCCTTTGCATAGCCCACAGGATGCTCCAAGGATTTTTCTAAGTGCTTCTGATTTGTGTACAATATCTACTAATTCAATTTCCCAAAACAACCCCAGGAAGGAGTAGTGATAGTCCCTGTCACTTTGGAGGCCACTGGCTTCTGCTCTCATGTGGATCCCCATTGGAACAGAATTACCCTCTTCCTTCTCATTCTTCTATGCCTTCCCATCTGACACGCCCCACCCTGGGATGCAGCTCCACCAATGAAACTGACCAAAAGTGACCAATGTGAGTCACAGAAAATCTAAAACAGTTGAGTTTCCTCAAGATCATACCACGATATTATGTGCTGCTAAAGAAAGGTTGCCTATGTTTAGAAAGCCAGTACTGAAATTGTCTGGCAATAGGCCTGAATATGGTCATAGTTGGGCAAGGGACATGGGAAACACCAAGTTAGACAGAGGAGCCTTTTGGAAATGTAGTTTTGAGTCCTTCCTCAGTTTAAAAGCCTTCAAGGTGAAAAAGCCAAAATATCAGCTGTGGGGACCCTTCCTAGTGACTCACTAGTGTCTCTAGGACAAGCCAAGCTGACCCTAACCTGATACCCATTCCCAGGGTATCACTGAGTAGTGCCTGCCTCAGGGCCTTTGCTGCTAAGACTCCAAAAGCTGATATTGCCAGGTCTATGCAGCTGCCTCCCTTCCTCCTTTGGATAAGATCCTGAAGGACCCTGACCACCAATGTGAAGCATCTCCCAGTACTCAATACTGTAGGGTCACCCTCTGCAGGAAGCCATGCGTGGTCCTCCCAGATGGAGCTGGCCAGCCTTTCCCTGCCCCCCTTTGGTTACTTACCCAGTACCAGGAATTCTGTCTGGTCACTTGTCACCTCCTATAAATCATGAGCTCTCTGGGGACAGGAATCCTGGAACCCAGTTCCCCAGACAATGCTTGGCACTGGTCTCCAGGCAACTAACATTTTCTGCAACATGTATCTTATGTGATTCTAAGTGCTGGGGACATGGTAAACACAGATATCCTCAGCTCTTAAGTAACTTAGATTCTTACAGAGTGGCAGAAGGAGACTGGACATGTAAGGCAGGGGCAGACCATACAGGCAGGTCATATGTTGTAAAGGGACTGGATGGGTTTGTATGGTGTAGGTGACAGGTACGTGTGTTATAACCTTCTTCCAGGGTGTGGACTTTGAAGGAGCCACCCATGTCTGAGCTGACACTATGAGGGAGAAAGAAGATGTTGCTGCTGGGACCTGGGCAAGAAAGTTCCAGGCAGAGCGATAGTGAGTGCAAAGGCCCTGAGGCAGCCGGGCAGTGGTGGCGCACGCCTTTAATCCCAGCACTTGGGAGGCAGAGACAGGTGGATTTCTGAGTTCAAGGCCAGCCTGGTCTACAAAGTGAGTTCCAGGACAGCCAGGGCTACACAGAGAAACCCTGTCTCAAAAAACCAAAAAAAAAAAAAAAGGCCCTGAGGCAGCCCTGAAGGAGTCAGTAGGACCAGAGCTGAGTGGATGGGAGAAAGGAGGTGGAGGATGAGGCAGGGCCTGTCTCAGAGCCTTTCAGGCCCTGGAGGAGAGCTTGTTCCTTAGACTACAGTGAGGAGGCTCTTGGAGAGAACCCAGGACAAGGAGGGTCTGGCCCAGCAAGCTCCACACAGAGGCAGAGCTGAACTGCTGGTGAGGTTCCAAGTGGCCAGAAATATCTGCTTAGTCCATATACTGTAGCATGGCCTCCTCAATGTGTATTCTGGGAGTCAGGCAAATGGAAACAGCTCCTACAGAAACCTAAGCTGCGACAACAAGCTGTGCTCATGTGTGCGAGAGGCAAGAGTCCGCATGTGTGCGTGTGCGTGCATGTGTGTGTTAAGTATGCATGTGTGTGTGAATGTGTGTGTCTGTTAGTGCACATGTGCATGTGTGCATATATGTATATAGTGAATTTCTTTCTGCCTGCCAGTTGGGATACTGGTGGAACATTTAGACTATCACCGTGGTATGAAGAAGACTTTCTCCCATGCATTCTGGCTCAAGGAAACCAGAGGCCCCCTGAGGAGGACAGACAGAAACCTAGGTACAACAGCAAGCTGTGCTCATAAATGTGTGCTCAAAGATGAGCTCCTATCATTAGAGAAGCCAAAACCAGGGACGCTACAGAGAAAATCCAATAACACTCTGGTTTCAGCAGGCCCCTCGCCTCCCCCAGCCACCCACCTTTCCAGGGAATGTGGGCCAGGGGAGAAGCAGCTCACTCTTTCATCTCTCTACTACTCTGCATGAACTTGTCCTGTCTGTGCTCTCTGTTTCGCTGGCAAGCTTTCCAATGCAGCTATTTTCCTGTGTTTGGGGAGAGGCTATTCCTCCAGATCATTTTTTTCCACTTTAGATTAAGCCAGGCTCTTCCCGGAGTATAGGAGCTGTTGGGGCTGCTGGGAGCTGCTGGAGATGGGGCACCTTGGGCTCTATCTGTAAATCCAGTGATCATTCCATACCCAGCCCTGATTCGGAACTCAACACTGGACTATAGAGGCTGCTGCTGTCACCATGGTGCACACTACTATCTCTGGCCAGCATGCCAGTGGTCCTGTTCCCAGATGAGACCATGACACCTGGATAGAGGTGTACAATCTCCTACTGTGGGTTATGCAACCTTTGTTTTCCCTTTCTCATTCTCTGGGGTCTCCAGAGAACCCTTTGGATAAGTGATAACATCTAATATTATCAGGTTTGCCTCCCAAACACACAGCCCCCAAGAAGAATAGAAAAGCTCAGGCTAGGCTTGGGGACATGTGTGAGTGTCCCCAGGAGGGACTCTGTAGGCATGAGCTTCACTCAGGTAAGTGGAGAGGCCAGACAAAGACAAGAGACTGTGCCCAGCTGTCGTGACATCAATTTAGAAGCAACTGATGTGACATAGTCCTTACTGTGGGATACTGGCCCTTGCTTCAGTCACCACCATCATGGATGACCATCCATCTCCAAGCACTGACACCTTGTGTTTCTGGGGCTGTGTGTTGAAGATTTCCTACAGAGCCTCCAACTGGGGAGTCCCTCAAGGACCTCCACTCCAGAAGTCCCCATGTGTCCAGCAGGCCTCTGCCTGAATGAGCTGTGTCTTAAGGTTTTATTGCTGTGAAGAGACACCATGACCATGGTAATACTTATAAAGGACTACATTTAATTGTGGCTGGCTTACAGTTTTAGAGGTTCAGTCCATTCATCATCATGGCAGGAAGCATGGCAGGGTGCATGCATACATGGTGCCTGAGAAGCCTAGAGTTCTACATCATCATCTGCAGGCAGCAGAAGGAGACTGCGTGTCACACTGCACAAAGCTTAATTTGGGACTGGCTTACAGTTTCGCCTTTATGGGGGCCCCCAGGATTAAATTTAAGCCAATAGCCTTGCAAAGCAAGTACATTTACCATGGAACAATCTTACGGGCCCCAAGACTGTGAGGAAAGAAGAAATGAGAGAGGGAGAAAGTAAGAGAAAGGAAAGGGAAAGAGAGACCTGGTGTGGTAGAACCCACCCACAGTCCTAGCAATCGGGAGGCAGACGCAGGAGAATCAGGAGTTCAAGGTCATCCTTTGCTATAAAGTGAGAACTCATATATAAAGAATAACAGGCACGTGGGGCTGGAGAGGTGGATCGGGGGTAAGAGCCCTGGCGGCTTTGCAGAGGGCCTGCGTTTAGTTCCCAGCACCCACCTGTGATCTACAACCACCTGTAACGTCAGGGATCCAGTGCCCTCTTCTGGTCTCTACAGATACTGCACTTATGTGCACAACCAAACACAGAAACACAGATACACACACATAATCAAAAATAATAAGAAGAAATCTTTCTTCCTTATGGAAGACCTTTTAACTACTGTCTTAGTCAGGGTTTAAAACATCATGACCAAGAAGCAAGTTGGGGAGGAAAGGATTTATTCAGCTTACACTTCCACATTGCTGTTCATCACCAAAGGAAGTCAGGACTGGAACTCAAGCAGGTCAGGAAGCAGGAGCTGATGCAGAGGCCATGGAGGGATGTTTCTTACTGGATTACTTCCCTGGCTTGTTCAGCTGGCTTTCTAATAGAGCCCAAGACTACCAGCCCAGGCATGGCACCACCCACAAGGGGCCCTCCCACCCTTGATCACTAACTGAGAAAATGCCTTACAGCTGGATCTCATGGAGGCATTTCCTCAAGGGAGGCTCCTTTCTCTGTGATAACTCCAGCTTGTGTCAAGTTGACACACAAAACCAGCCAAGTACAACTATACCTGGCAAGATATGAAAATATCCTCATTTCTGTGAACTGTTTGATTGGTGTCTTAGTTACTTTTCTCTTGCTGTGATAATCCACCATGACCAAGGTACTTTCCAGAAGGAAGGGTTTAATTGAGGCTTACAACTCTGGGTAGATAGGAGCCCCACTGTCATGGCGGGGAGCATGGAAGCAGGCAGGTAAACACAGCACTGTAGCGACATCTGTAGCTCACATCTGACCAACAGACAGGAAGCAGAGAGCGCCACTGGGGATGGCAGGAGGCTATTGAAACTTCTTGCCCACCCCCAGTGACACATGACACACTTCCTTCAACAAAGCTACACCTCCTAATCCTTCCCAACTGGGGACCAAGTATTCAAATCTGTGAGACTATGGGGCCATTCAAGTTCAAATCACCACAGTGGGCAAACCACACAGTACCTTCCATTTTCCTACAGTGAAGTTTTCAGGTGCTGCCTTCAAGGGTCCTTGAGCTGCACATTTGGGAGTAGAGCTAGCTTTCCTTCCAATGCTTGCTGGACTCGAGTTAATAGTGACAAGGCAGGGTAGGGCAAGCAGTGTTAGGTCCTGCTTGTCCATGTTTCAAATTTGATACTGGGCTAGAAAGTTCAGTGGTAAAGTACTTGCCCAGCATGCCTGAGGTCCTGTGTTCTATCCCAACCCAAAAGGAATAGGGAAACGAGGTTGTCTTAGTTAGAATTTTATTGCTATAAAGAGACACCATGACCATGGCAGCTCTTACAAAGGAGAACATTTAATTGGGACTGGCTTACAGTTTCAGAGGTTCAGTCCATTATCATCATGGTGGGAAGCAAGGTGGTGTGCAGGCAGACATGGTGCCAGAGGGGCCAAGAGTTCTACATCTTGATCCACAGGCAATAGAAGGAATGGACTGTATTCTACACTGGAGGTAACTGAGCATATATAAAACCTCAAAGCCTGTCTCTACAGTGACACACTTCCTCCAACAGGACCACACCTCCTAATAGTGCCACTCCCTATGGGCCAAGCATTCAAGCACAGGAGTCTATGAGGGCCATAGCAGTTCAAACCACCACAGGCTGCCTGCTAGTCTTTGCCCAAGGGAACAAACAGCATTCAGTGTTAGTTTGCTGAGCCTTGTGGTGACTGTGACTCAGATATATCACAGCTGCAGTCCCAGAGTATTCCACAGAAAAGTAGGACATTCCCCAAGGGACACTGTGAGCCACAACCTCAACTCCTGGGCTGGGGACAGTGTCCCCTGGGTCCTGCGTGATCTGTGGCCTGTCAGCATGTGTGGAGCAGAAAGCTGTGACAAAAGCCCACTTCCCATGTGAGCTCAAGAGGCTTCTGTACCCTTTCAGCCCCACACAAATAGAAATGAGTTTCTCCAATAACCTCAAACCCCATAGCACATCGACCGCTAGTGTGGGGTTCCCTGATGCCCTCCAAGTGGTTTTTGTGTACAGAAAAGATTTATTCCTTGGTTTGCTTAGGTTTTAAAAATTAATATTTAATTTACTAAAGTTAAACATCACAGGAAAAACCTCCTTTATCATTTAGCTTCATTTTTAATTCGGCATATAAAATGTTTTATTTTCATTATGGGTCTAGAAGGTTTCAATAACCACTATTTTTTCAAGTAATTGCCTTTTAAGAGGCCTTGATTAATTTGGTCTGGTTTGCCAATGTTAACTCCTTTAAGCATCCCTGCTGGGGCGGTGCATCCTGTATCTGTTTAGCTTTTTAAGTGTTAGGCCAACAGGCCTCCTCACCGTCAGGTGAATCTTATAAATCTAATGTACTTAGCTGATAAATACTGTGAACTTGAAGTCTGATTAGCAGCTACAAGGCTTTGTGTGAAGGCCTAAATCCCAGGGGCTCAGAATGAGATTCAGTCGCTAGAGTGCTTGCATGCATGAGTCCCAGCTCTGCATAAACCATACATGGTAGAGCAGGCCTGCAGCCACAGGGCTGGGGAACTAAAAGCAGAAAGATCTGCCAGGCGTTGATGGCACGTGCCTTTAATCCCAGCACTCAGGAGACAGAGTTAGGTGAGTCTGAGGTCAGCCTGGTCTACAGAGCTAGTTCCAGGACAGCCAGGGCTATAGAGAAGCCCCGTCTCCAAAACAAAACAAAATGGCAAAAAGATGAGGGCTCAACATCAAGGACGTCTTTAACTACATAGAGATTTGGAGGGTAACCTGGGCTACTTGACAGTCCAAATCCATAACTCAACTATATGGATAAAAATTAGACCCATAGGAGCTGGAGAAATAGCTTAGTGGTTTAGAGAACTGGGTAGCTCACAGGCATCCTTAACTCTAGTTCCAGAGGTTCCACCACCCTCTTCTGACCTCTGTGGACACCAGACACACACATGGTGCACATACATGCAGGTGAAACATTCATACATGTAATATATAATAAATCTCTTTAAAAGTGGAACCATGAAACAATATACTACTTCAGTAAGTCAGGTTCTCTCTCTCTTTCTCTCTCTCTCTCTCTGTGTCTGTCTATCTGTGTATGTGAATGCATGTGTTCTCCTGTGTATATGTGTGCAGACACATGTGCGAGTGCATGTGTGCACGTGGGACCCCATGTGACTTTGAGTGTCTCCCCTGGTCAGTCACTCTCCACTTTATTTCAGACCCAGAGCTTGAGCCAGACAAGTAGGCTGCCCGGGAGCCAATTTGCCTCTAGGCTCCTCTGTCTCTGACTCCTGAGTATTGGGATTACAGGTGTGTGCCATCACACCCTCTTGGCTTTTCGGTGGGTGCTGGAGGTCCAAATGTTGATGCTCAGGCTGGCACAGGAGCCACTTTCTAACCACTGAGCTATCTCCCCAGCACCATAAATCAAGTTCTCTTAAACCTTATAAGCATATGAAGCAGAAAATGGGCCTTAAAGTGAAAGTTTGTAAGGACTGAAGAGATGGCTCTGTGGTTAAGAGCATTTACTTACTGTTCTTGCAAAGGACCAAAGTTTGCTTCTCAGCACCTACACAGGGACCTGAAATGTCCTTAACTCCAGTCCCAGGGGATCCAGTGCCCTCTGCTGGCTCCTCATACACCAGGCAACATACATACCCGCAGATAAAACACATGTATACATAAAATAAAAACAAGTATGTCTTTTTACTAAGTGAAAGTTGCTAATGCTGCAGTGTTTTGTCTTCCTGTGTTTCTGCACTTATTCAGTTCTTTGGGCTGGGAAAGAGTTGGAGAACACACCCATTAAAGAGACAGGCTGGTTGCTTTGAGCCATGGTGGAGATCTCCGGAGCCACTAGAGCAGCAGAGTGAGCTGAGAGCAACAGGAGATTCCCTGTTTGGGAGGGACTACTGATAAACACTGATCCCACACTGTCTGTGCCCATCTGGAAGCCTCAGGACTGTAGGACCCACAGTCAGGAGTAGGTATGGCTCCTCACTCCATTCTTCCCTCTGTCCGTGGGAATCTGGTGACTTTTACCTTAGTTCCCAAAGCATGGAGTGGGATTTGCCTTTCTAAACCTCTTAAAATGGAAACATATTGGGCTGGGCATGGTGGACCCACACCTTTATTCTCAGCACTATGGAGGCAGAGGCAGGTGAGTTTGAGGCCAGCCTGGCCTACAGAGTGAGTTCCAGGACAGAAAGGGTTAAATAGATAAACCCAGTCTCAAATATATGTACCTATGTGTGTGTTTGTGTGTGTGTGTGTGTGTGTGTGTGTGTGTGTGTGTGTGTGTAGAGAGAGAGAGAGAGAGAGAGCGAGCTTTGGACTTCCTACTTTTAACAGCCCAGGTGCTGAGCTCAGCGCTGGATTCAGTAAGAGTTCCTGCATTGGAAAATAAAATAGAACAAGGCTCGCCGGGCAGTGGTGGCACACTCCTGAGTAATCCCAGCACTCGGGAGGCAGAGGCAGGCGGATTTCTGAGTTCGAGGCCAGCCTGGTCTTCAGAGTGAGTTCCAGGACAGCCAGGGCTACACAGAGAAACCCTGTCTCGAAAAACCAAAAAAAAAAAAAAAAAAAAAAGAACAAGGCTCAGTTCCGAGTGCCCTGCAAGAATTAAATGGTTCAGCTCTAATAAGCCATTGTGCTGCTCATCAAAAGCCAAGCTATAACTCTGTCATCTGTCTGTCTGTCTGTCCATCTATTTATCCAACTATTCATCTATCTATCCACCCATCTGCCGACTGTCTCTCACCTCCCTCAGGTCAGTAAATTCAGCCCTCCGCTATCCCTTTAGCAGCCACTGAGGAGCTCCGAGGGCACACTGCCCTAACGCATCTCTGCGATCCTCAACAGAAGAACTATGTGCTTCCTTTTCTGCTGAAGTTACCCTCAGGCTCTGCAAGGAATGATGGACACACGTCTTCACCCACTTGCAGAATAGTCTTAGGAGTACCTGCAGTGTCAGAGTTTATAGAAACACCCTAAATATTAGGGGGCTGAACAGTGCTGTTGGCCCTTGCACACCCCAGGGCTCTGCAGCCCCCTCTCATGATAGCTCAGCACCGCCATACCTGAAATGCAGTTGTCCAGCCTCTCCAGCTGCCCCTAGGATAACTGGCCAGTGTGGCACGGTTTTGCTTGTATGTGTGAGGCCCTGGAAGCTGCAAGAAAAGAATCTTGCTCTCTCTCTCTCTCTCTCTCTCTCTCTGTTTTTTGAGACAGGGTTTTCTCTTTTTTAATATTTATTTATCTTATTGTGTACCATGTGCACCTGAAGTCAGAAGGAGGCTTCACATCCCCCCGGAACTGGAGTTACAGACAGTTGTGAGCCACCATCTGGGTGTTGGAATCGAACCTGGGTCCTCTTCAAAAACAAGTGTTCTTAACCTCCATGCCATTTCTCCAGCCCCGAGACAGTTTCTTTGTGTAGCTCTGGATGTTCTAGAACTTGCTCTATAAACCAGGCTGGCCTCAAACTCAGAATTCAGAGATCTGTCTGCCTCTGCCTCCTGAGATCCAGATCTTTTGAGGTGGGAAAAGCCACCTCTAATCTGGGCCACACCTTTTGTCTGCAGCCTGTATAAAGGATATAGAAGAGGGAAGCGCTCTCTCTTTGCCTGTTCCTTCCACCCTTGTTAGCAAGTCCACTCCTTCACTGGCATTAGAGCCTATGTCTTTAGGATTCCAGCCTTCGTGGGCTGAACAATTACTGGATTCTTGGACCTTCTATACCTAGGAAGCCATTGTTGGGCTAGCTAGACCACAGCCTGAAAGTCTCTCCCAATCTATCTATCTATCTATCTATCTATCTATCTATCTATCTATCTATCCATCCATCCAGACTAGGGCCTGGTTTACCAATGGCTCTGCACGCTATGCAGGCACCACCCAGAAGTGGATACGTGTACAACAAAGCCATGTTCCTAAGAAAATATCCCACCCCTAGGTGGAATAACTTGACACAGATGTTTGTGGATTTTAGAATTAAAAGCCCTGTAGGATCTTAATTCAAGGTCAAGGTCAGCTCCCAAGTCTGGTCTGTGGCCCTCCCTGATGGATCAGTCTTGAAGTGTGGCATTCAATAAATCATCCCTATTTGACCGAGATCAGCGTCTGAGTGGTTTGTGGGGTGATTCCCAGACCCCAACATAGAGGATCCCAAATTCAGTTCCCAGCACCCACACTGGGCAGCTCACAGCGGCCTATAATGCTAGTTCCAGAGATCCAGTGTGCCCTTCTGGACTCTGTGGGTAACTGCACTTAAGAGCACACTCCGTCACACCCCCCTGCCACCTTACACATGCGTATTACTGTTAGAAATAAAGATGACACCCACAAGCTGTCCTCTGATGTCCACACATAGTGTGTGTGTGATTTCCACACCAAAAATAAACAGATGTGAAAAATGTTTTTAAACAAGTTATACTGAGAATCTCAAAAACTTCAAACTTCTTGGGGGGGGGGGGGTTGTATGCCTTTAATCCCAGTGCTTGGTGAAGGGTGGAGGGGAAGCAGAGGCAGGCAGATCTCCGTGAGTTTGAAGCCAGCCTGGTCTCTATAGTGAATTCCAGGACAGCCAGGACTACCTAGAAAGAGACCCTGTCTCAAAAGCATAAAATTTAAAAAAATTACATACCAAAACCCATTAGAACCAAACTTTTTTTTTTTTTTTTTTTAACTTCAGGGAAGTTTGACATTGGTCGTGTCTGATTTTGCATTATGTTTCAGAGGAGCCTGATAGTCTAGCTTAAATGTTTCTATCTTCTTGGTGAAACTTTTCAAACTACACTCCAACTTATGTATTTTAGTGTTTGCCCGCACATATGTCTGTGTGTCTTATGCATGCCTATTGTCCACAATGGCCAGAAAAGAGCATCAGGTCCCCTGGAGCTGGAATTGCAGAAGGCTGTGAGCCACCATGTAGGTGCTGAGAACTCGACTGAGTCCTCTGCAAGAGTAGCCAGTGCTCTTAAATGCTGTCTCCAGTCTCGCCCCTCACCAGCTTACTTTAATATTTTATCTTTATCTTTTATTAGTGCATGTATGTATTTGTGTTTGTGTGTGTGGTATGTGTTTGTGTATGGCATGTGTGTGTGTATGGTGTGTGGGTATGTGTCTGTGTGTGTGTATGGTATGTGTGTGTGTGTGTGTGTGTGCATGTGTCTGCAGACACTTTCAGCATCAGGCCTCACCTTCCATCTCACCGATGCAGGGTCTCTCTTGTGTGTACTACTGTTTTATGCTCTGTGGTAACTCAGCCTTGAGTTTCCAGGTAAGTCTCCTGCCCCACCTCATCATAGGAGTGCTGGATTTCTGATGCACCCAGTTACATCAGCTTTGTTGTATGGATGGAAATCAAACTCTCATGTAGTTCAGGCTGGCCTGGAACTCACTACATAGCCAAGGATGGCCTCAATTTCTGACCCATCTGAGTACTGGGATTAGAGGTGTGTACCATCACTCTTGGAATTTTTGGTGCTGAGGATAGAACCCAGGACTTTCTGTGTGGGAGGCAAGTCTCTACAAACTGAGGGACAGGGTCTTGCTATCTTACCTCATGCTGGCCTCAGATTCCTGCCTCAGCTTCCTGAATAGCTGGTGCTCCAGAGAGCACCACACAATCTGACTGGGCATTGTTCAAACACTGCCTTTTATTAAACATTTTCCACGTGGATTACAGTGACCTACGGTTTCCTGCGTCTGCTCGGATGATGAGTTACATCCCACCGCCCTCGTGCCAGCACCACGACGTCTAGGTGGAGTGTTTGTGACAGCTATGTCATACATTTTGAAACTGGGGACTGTGCATCCTTCACATTTGTTCTTTGGGTCTCAGGCATGTAGCCCGGGCTAGCCTCGATAAGTAGCCCAGAATGACCTTAAACTCCGGCTCTCCTGCCCCAACCTTCTAAGCACTGGGGTTATAAGTGTGTACCCAGTTTGTGTGATGCTGGGCGTGGAACCTGGGATCCAGCGCATGGTAGGCAGATGCTCTAGCCATGGAGCCACATTCCCAGCCCTTCAGTATGTTTTAGCTAGCTGTAGCTCTTTGCTATTTCGCAATAATGAGAAGATAGATTTTTCTGTGGCCCATTAATTTTTATGAAGCTTGTTCTGATAGAGACGACATTAAATGTGTAGCTTGCTCCAAGGCATGTTGCCATGTCAACAATATTAAATATTCCAACTCGTGAGCACAGGTTCTTTTCATCTCTTTACTGATTCTTTAATTTGTTTCTTCAGTAATGCCTCATAATTTCCAGTGTGCAAATGTTGCGTCTCCTTTCTTGAATTTATTCCAGGTTTTTAAATCATATGCCTTTGTAGATAAGGGTTGTTTTCTTCTTTTCTTTCCTTCTTTATTTTTTTGGGGGGGGGGGATTTGTTTGTTTGTTTGTTTGAGACAGGGTTTCTCTGTGTAGCCCTGGCTACCCTAGCTTTATAGACCAGGCTAGCCTCAAACGCAGAGATTCATCTGCCTCTGCCTCTCAAGTGCTGGTGTTAAAGATGTGGGCTTCTTTTTCTTTTTGAATACTTATTTTTTTATGTAATGCATATGAGTGTGTGTGCCTGAGTGTATGTATGTGGACTATAAGTGTGCAGGAGCCCATGGAGTTAGAATATGTTTGGATCCCCTGAACTAATCTGACAGGTGAGTGTGAGCCACCACAGGCAGTTGGTGCTTAAAATCACTGAGTCATCTCTGTCCCGGGGTTATTTCTTAATTTTATTTTCAGGTTGTTCCTTGCTGGTAAGCAAAAACATAGCTAATTTTTGCATATTGCTTTCTTTTATATACATTCATTTATTTATTTGTTTCTTTGTTTGCCGCGTGTGTGCACGTGTTCTCAGATGCATCCCTGTGGATGTGGAGGCCATGGGTTGATATCAGGGATTTTTCTCTATCAATTTCCACCTTCTCTTTTGAGAGGAAGTCTCTTACTGACCCTGGAGAATGCCGATTCACCTAAGCTGGTCGGCAGGCTCCAGGGACCCTCGTGTCTCCATACCCACCGGGCTCCCAATACCAGGCTTATTAGGCGCATGCTCCTGAGCCTGCTTCTGAGACTGGTACAGAGATTCCAAACCCAGATCCCCATGCCTGCACAGGAAGCGTCGTGCGCTGAGTACCGTCTCCCCCATCAGTCATACCTCGAGGCTCTGCTGCCGGGGTGTGTTAGCCATAGCAATGCTTTTTGTAGATTCTGAGATTTGGGGTGTTAGGGATGACAGCTTCACTTCATTCCCATTTGGGCATCTTTTACCTCGCTGTTGCCTGATCACTCTAGCAAGAATGTCTGTGAAATGTTGAGCTACGGAATTAAGGGGTGGCGTGATCGTTCCTGAACATTACTTGAACTTTTTCCACAGAGCACAATGGTAGCTATGACTTTTGGTCAAATCCCCTTTCTCATGTTTAGGAAGTTCCCTTCTATCCCCCAACCCCTTTTTGAGACAGGGTTTCTTTGTGTAATTCTGGCTGACCTGGTACTCCCTTTTTAAACCAGGCTGGCCTTGAACCCCCAGAGATCCGCCTGTCTCTGCCTCAGAAGTGCTGAGATTAAAGGCTCCAGCTACCACAACTAGCCCTGTTTTTGTAGGGCTTTTGGTTGGTTGGTTGGTTTTTTTATTTGTTTTCGTTGGCCTTACAGGGTCTTACTTACAGGGTCTTACTGTGTAGTCCTGGCTGACCTTGAACTTCCAGTATAAAGCAAGCATGCCATGAACACACAGAAATACCCCTGCTTCTGTCTCCTAAGTGCTAGGGTGAAATCCGAGCGCTACCACAGGTTTATTTTATTTTCTAACTATGTGCATGTGAGTGTATGCATGCACCAGTGTGTGCATGTGAGTGTAT
>JADRCH010000174.1:1523647-1607940 GCA_019843965.1 Rhynchomys soricoides
CTATGTCTATATCATCTATATCTATGTCTATATCATCTATATCTATGTCTATATCTATATCATCTATGTCTATATCTATATCATCTATGTCTATATCTATATCTATGTCTATATCTATATCATCCATATCTATATCTAATCTATAGCTATACCTATATCTATATCTATATCATCTATATCTATATCTATATCTATCTATATCTATCTAATCTATATCTGTATCTGTGTCTTCCACCAGTCCAACATAGATGCAATTTGCTCTTCTCGTAGTTCTTCAAGATAAGAAGTCAGCTTACTAACTTGAAATTTTGTTGTTGTTGTTGGTGGTGGTGGTGGTAGTGGTGGTGGTGGTGGTGGTTTTTGAAGACAGGGTTTCTCTGTGTAGCCCTGGCTGTCCTGGAACTATCTCTGTGAACCAGGTTGGCCTCCAACTCAGAAATCCGCCTCCCTCTGCTTCCTGAGCTGGGTTAAAGGTGTGGGCCACCCCACCCACATGGGATCTTACTTTTTCAGTGCAGGCATTTACAAGGCTGGAGAGATGACTCAGCAGTTAGGAGCACCGACTGCCACAGAGGATCAGAATTTGGTTCCCAGCACCTACATGATCACTCACAATCTTCTTTAACTCTAGTTCCAAGAGATCTGAGTCCCTTTTCTGGCCTCTATGAGCCTGGCACACACATGGCACACACACACACACACACACACACACACACACACACACACACACACAAATGCAGGTTCATACACATATAAAATAAAAATAAATCTTTTGTATAGGCAGGCAATTATCTTTCTAATGCTGTGAAAAAGCATCAGAGCAAAGCAACTTATAGAAGAAAGAGTTTATCTGAGCTCTGGTTTCAGAGGGATAAGAGCCTGTCATGGTGGGGAAGCTGAGGACAAGCAGCAGACATGGTGACAAGAGCAGGAAGCTGAGAGCTCACATCTTCCGAATGCAGAGACAGCAAACTGGAAGGGCTATGAGGCTTTTTTTTTCCTCAGTCACCCCCAATGACACACCTCCTCCAGCAAGGCCACACCTCCTCCAGCAAGGCCACACCTCCTGAGCCTCCCCAAACAGTGCCACCAACTGGAGACCAACTTGCAAGTATCTGAGCCTATGGAGGCCCTCCTGAATCAAAACATTACAGACATTTATGGCCACACATTTTGACCAAGAATTGTTTTTTCTACTAATTCCTTTTTATTTTACAGACCAATTTGAAAGTTTAGTCATTTCTTATGTCCTTTGTCTTTTCTTCTTTTTTCTTTTATGGATTTAATCTTGCTTTTCTTTTTCTTTCTCCTAGAGAGGTGATCTCTAGGAGACTGTTTTGACTAGATAATGTGTTTTTCTCGATGTGTTTGTTTTTCTTTTTTTAAAAATTGTTCAGATAGGGGATGGAGAGATGTCTCAGTGGTTAAGAACACTGGCTGCTCTTCCAGAGGTCCTGAGTTCAAATTCCAGCAACCACATGGTGGCTCACAACCATCTGTAATGGGATCCAATGCCCTCTTCCAGTGTACAAACACACATGCAGACAAAAGCATCCATTCATAAAGTATATAAACAAATAAACCTTTAAATTGTTTAGTTATTTAATTAATTTTATGTCTATTAGTGTTTTGCTTGCAAGTATATCTGTGCACCACAAGCATGTCTGGGACCTACAGAGACCAGATGAGGATATTAGGTGCCCTGGAACTGGAGTTACAGATAGCTGTGAGCTGTCATGTGAGTGCTGGGAACCAAACTCTGGTCTTCTTTAAGAACAGCTAGTAACCACTGAGCTATCTCTTTAGGTCCTTCCTTATTTTCTTTTTAAAGACAGAGTCTCACTATGTAGCTCTGGCTGCCTAGAACATTCCATCCTCCTGCCTCAGCTTTCTGTGTACTGGTGTGTGTCACCAAGCTCAGACACAGTATCAGGATCCGAAGCCACAGTACTCTCCCCCCCCCTCCTCCCCCCCCCCCCCTCCCCCCCCCCTTCTCCCCCCCCCCCCATCTTTTTGGATTCTGTATAAGCTTCCTCTTGTTAAAATATTGCTTCATAGTTTCAGGTTATTAGTTAGACCCGTGGTTTCATGGGGTTTGCAAAATAGTGGCTCTCTATCCTTTTTTATTTGTTTGCACTTATTAACTGATGTATTTTAGTCTAAAAGGAACATCTTTGGTTGACTTTGTGCTTTTTGATCTGGTCCCAGAAGTCTGCATTTGCCTCCTTGCTGTCTAGCATGGGACTTTAGTACTGTTGGCATGATAGCGTCTCTAAGTTGCCCGGGCTGGTCTTGAACCCCTAGGCTCAAGCAATGCTCTTGCCTGAGCCTCCCAAGTTAGAAGTACAGATGTGCACACTCTGGCCAGCTGTGAAAATCTTCTATAATTTGTTCTTTTCATCTATTCAGATTGTCCCTTGGGTGCGAACTGTCAGCCGCCACTTCATTTCCTCCTTGACTTTTGTTTTTGCTGTTTTGAGGCAGATGCCAGCTGGTGTCAAGCTTTCTGTATAGCGGAAGATGACCTTATACTCTGATAGCTAGCCTCTGCCTTGGCAGCCAAGAGCACTGGGACTATGGTTGTGCACCACCAAGTTCAGCATCTCCTCTGACTTGAAAGATCTAGAGTTAGGCTCAAATCTTTTGCCTTTCTGTCACCCCTCCCAAGAAATTATTTCTATTTGCGTATCTCTTTGGATGAAACAATGAGTTTATTGGAGTTACTTATAGGTGAAAGGTTACTGGCAAGACCAGGAAGACTCAGGTTCAACAGCATCTCTGACAGTCCACTCCAACAAGGGCATGAGTCACAGAGGCAGCAGCCCTGCAGCTCTCTGCATGATCCGAGGCAGCTCTACTTAACTATTTGGTTTTAAAGTCATATATTCACAAGCTACTTAAGTCCTGGCATTTTAAGAAGCCTACATCATAATAAAATACCCCTTTGCATTTTCCCCATTTTAACATTAAAAATTCAAATATTTAATAAAATATTTGATTTTATTTTAAAATGATAAGGTCTCTCTGTACCCCTGGCTGTCCTAAAAATCAATATAAACCAGGCTGGCCTTGACCTCATTGAGATCTCTCTGCCTCTGCCTCTCAAGTGCTGGGATTAAAGGTGTGTGCTATTACACCCAGCTAATTAAATATTTTAAATTGTAAAAATTGAATTTATGGAGTCCAGAGAGACAGCTCAGTAGTCAAGAGCACTTACTACTTTTTCAGATAACCCAGGTTTGCCCCCCAACACCCATATGTGGTGGCTCATTCCTGCCTTTAACTATAGATCCATGGCATCTGATGCCCCATTCTGGCCTTCTGGGGCACCAGCACACAGGTGGTACCCATAAACTTCTGCAGGCATACACCTGAGCATAATAAATAAACAAATCTTCTCTCTTTAAAAACTGAGTTCATGGGCTAAAGAGATGGCTCAGTGATTCTGAGAGCAGGTGCTGCTCTGACAGAGCACCTGAATTTGATTGCCAGTACCCAGGTTGAGTAACTCACAGCCCCCTGTAACTCCAACTTCAGGGAGTCTGACACCTCTGCCCCCATGGATACCTGCACTGGTATGCACCCACCCACACCCATCTCGCTGGTTGTTGAAGTTTCCCATGGTTCTGATGACCTGGGACATGTCATCAGAACATGTCATGAGGACATAGAAATCCAAGAAAGCTTCAGGTGGCTGTTGCAGGCATGTCTACTCCACCACACTGACTTCACTGCTCCCTGTCACGGATACCAGTCACTCCTTCTTCTCTTGGTTCAAATGTGAGTTGGTTTAACACTGGCAACCTGACAGGATCTAGAGTCATAGAGAAGACAAACCTCTGGACACGTCTGTTAGGGAGTTTCCAGACTGGGTTAATCAAGGTGCAAAGATGCCTCCTAAATGGGAGAGGCATCATTTCACGGCTGGGGTCCCAGACAGAGAAATGCAGAAAACAAGTGGAGCCCCTGTGTTCATCTCTCTGCTTCCTGGTTGTCATCTCAGTGAGAGCAGTGTCCTCACACTCCTGCTGCTATGTCCTCCCCACCATGATGGGTGGTATCTGGACTGTAAGACAAAATAAACCCTTCCCCCTTATGTTTCTCTGTATGCCCTGTCTTTTGTCCAAATGCAGGACAAGTAACCAACGCAAAAGACATAAGAATCCCTGAGGTTGCTTGTAGCCCTGGCCTCTGGGTTAGTGAGCTATCTTCTTCTGCAGAAACCTCCTGCCTCAGAAACCACGACCACCAAACCTGCAGAACTCAGAGTAGGGATAGTGGACATACTGAGAGAGGCTGGTGGCTCATTGTGAGGGACTACTGACACATCTATCCCAGAGTTCCAGGACCCATGTGTCCTGGGGATGGGAGGAGAGGCACCCTACTGTTGGTTTCTGAGCCAAAGCATAATCCATATACAGGGCCTCCTGACTTTATCCTCTCTGGTTCATCATGTCTGAAGGGATTTGCTCCAGAGACTATGGATGAGTGGGATCTAGAATGAGAAAGAGGATTTCAGAGAAGTAAGAGCAGGATCTGAGGTTTGAGACAAGAGACAAAGAAGATGAGAGACACAGCAATGACCAGACTGAAGATGCTCACGGGCCCAAATGATGGGGCAGGAGGGAATACATCCATAGATATTTTTCTCTATTAAGAAGCTGGAATGGCCATGCATCAATCTAAAACTGGGTTCTAGCCAGGCAGTGGTGGCGCATGCCTTTAATCCCAGTACTTGGGAGGCAGAGACAGGCGGATTTCTGAGTTCGAGACCAGCCTGGTCTACAGCATGAGTTCCAGGACAGCCAGGGCTATACAGAGAAACCCTGCCTCGAAAAAAACAAAAATAAATAAATAAATACATACATACATACATACACACACACACACATACATACATACATACATAAATCTGGGCTCTAAAGAGGCAGTGTCAGCACTAATAGCTGCCTCAAATAAGTCAGGTCCTCTGGAAGAGCACTCAGTGCTTCTCACTGCCGAGCCATCTCTCCAGCCCCTTGTTGTTTTAAAACGAAATCCCAAACCTTCGATTTACCAATGAAGACTCAGGAGCCAGATGCGGAAATGAAAGCACCCAACTGACCTTCCTACTCCACTGGCTCCCAGGAAAAACCCAGTTCCCCTTCTCCACACTGTCTTAAAAGCCTTCCAACTGAATGTCCTCCTTCCTACTTCCTGTGAATCTTTCTATCTGTCCTCCTGGCTTCCTCTCACTCTTTATGGTTTTTTTCCTGTGTTCACTCCCTGTCAATTGCTTGCTTGCCCTGTCTCTTGACCTATCTTTGTCTTTATTTAGCTCTGGTTTACTGAAAGCTCTTGGGTTAAAGATATGCTAGGGCCAAATCACACCACAACAAGAAACAAGTTTTTCCAGTTCACAATCTCTGGGTTTACAATGTGATTAAATACCCTTCAACACCATGAACAGGGATAGAGACCCAGGACCTCAAATATGTGCTCATTAGGGCCCATGTGAGGTTTGTTGTTTGGTTGGTTGGTTTGCATAACCAGGAGCTCAATGAGCGTTAGCAGAATGGAGAGGATATAGAATGTAAGGGAAAGATCTTCCACTAAGTCCTCAGAATAAGGTTAACTTTCTGTCCTACCTACGGAGAGGGCGGGAAGGCTAGCAAGCATGGTCCACTGTCTCAAGAATATGCTAGCATTTTTATTTACTCCTTATGGAAGATTTATTACAGATTTCTCAATCAAGAATCAGGCTCAATTTGGGCTAGAGAGTTGATTTGCCGAGGCCCCAGGTTCAGTTCTCTGCACCCACATGGTGGCTCATAACTGCCTATAATTCTAGTTCCAAAGAAACCAATACCTTCTTTCAGCCCTTATGGGAAAAAAAAAAAAAAAACATGTCCAAGCCAGGCATGGGGGTGCATGTCTGTTGTCTCAACACCTGGGAGGTAGAGGCAAGAAGATCAGGAATTCATGGTCACATGTGGCTACGCAGCAAGTCTGAAGCTAGCCTGGGATACATGGCCCCTGTTTCAAGGAACAAAGGGAGGGAAGGATGGAGGGAAGAGCTCATGGACTAGTGAGTGAGACCCTGTTGCTCGGTTTGGGATCTGAGACTCAAACCCAGGTCTTCCTCATGTCTAAGGTCACAAAGCCATCACTGCCTTGCTATGTCTCACTGAACACTTGCAAAGGTGGGCCCAGGGCCTGACAAACTCCTCGGTCAGTGTCTAGAAGTAAAAATGTCAGAAAGAAGACCACACAGGCAGGATCTATTTTTAATGTGGGTGTGGAGCCAGAAACTCCTGGGCCAAGGTCAGGGAGGAGGAAGAGGGTAGGCTCATACCTCTGCGAGGCCCAGAGTTCTTCCTTCCCTGTCTCACAGGCTCATTCACATCAGGTTTCAGGCAGCAAATGCAATGAATGACTTCCAACAACAGAAGTCATTAGGAAAGCCAATAAAGATGTGACAGATCTGGCAAGAACAAGGAACAGCTCAGGTGTAATGCTAGGAGGCCAAGGGCAGGGATTCCTTCAGGTCACGGATGAATCAGCCTGGCAGTCACCCATCCTTCGATTGGGATCAAAGGTACAGCCAGCGTGCACTCAGAGGATGCCTTTAAAGGATGTGTACTAATTAAAGCATTTACTGAGCCAACATCCTTTGGCTTAATCACATGCCTCTCCACGCTGGTGGGCTGTGCATGTTCCTCTGCTGATTGGAGCAGCAGTGCTGCCTTCCACTACAGCCACACCAATCAGATTCCTTCTTGAGGAGACATTCACAGGATGGTAGCACCTATTCTCTTAGCTCATGGGGGAGGGGGGAAGCCTAGAAGGTCATGGAGACCCGAGGTTGAGGGCACAATCTGGGGCAGGACTAGAGATCCTCTGTAAATGGAGAAAGCTGCCTTAGCAGGAGATAGATTGAAGAAATTGAAGGAAGAAAGAGGAAGGGCCTCTGTGAGGAACTCCTGTGAGTGCAGGTCAGAAGGGCCTGCAGCCAACACCTGGAGAGTCAGCCCTTACAGCTGGATGCTTGCTCAGCACCGCAGAGAAACAGAGGAAGGACAGTTGGGTTAGTAGATATTAATTTGGGAAAACGTGCTCATGCAAGGGATGGTTGTTATGAGATCCTTGAAGGATGCCCTCAACACAGATCTTCGTCATTCACACACAAGTCATCCATTTGAAGGGTTTTTAAAAATTGTTTATTTTATGTGTGTGAATAAATACACTGTCGCTATCTTCAGACACACAGAAGAGGGCATCAGATCCCATTACAGATGGTTGTGAGCCACCATGTGGTTGCTGGGAATTGAACTCAGGACCTCTGGAAGAGCAGTCAGTATTCTTAACACCTGAGCCATCTCTCCAGCTCCTGTAATTTTCTTAAAAGAGTAGAATTAAGCCAGGAGGTGGTGGCACACACCTTTAATCCAGAGGCAGAGCCAGGCAGATCTCTGAGTTCAAAGCTATTCTGGTCTACAGAGTGAGTTCCAAGACAGCCAGGGCTACACAGAGAAGCACTGTCTCGAAGAAAAAAAAAGAGAGAGAGAGAGACAGAGAGACAGAGAGAGAAGAATTAGACCAGGCATGGTGGTACATACCTAAAATCCTTGGAAAATGAAGGCAGGAAGATCAAATTTTCAAAGATATCCTCAGCTATGTAGCAAGTTCAAGGCTAGCCTGAGCTACATGAAACAGTGCCCCTCCCCCCCAAAAGGAGAATTCCAGTAATGATTCTAAATTAAAAGATGAGGGGCCAGATGTACTGGTGTACACTATTCATCCCAGCACTGCCTGATCTACATAACAAGTTATGGGGCACCCGAGCTATACAGTGAGACCCTGCATGTCCCAAAACAAAAGATGAAACTGGTTGGATATGGTGACACCTATCTGTAGTCCTGGCACTCAGGACCCTGAGGCAGGAGGATCATAAGCTCAAGTCCAGCCTGGACTATACAAAGAGACTCTTAAACGAAAAAAGAGGAGAAGGAAGGGGAAGAGGAAAAAGTGAAAAACAAACGAACAGAAAACCCCCACCAGTTACGTGAATATGTGGGGAGAGGGTATGTGCACATACGCACAGGAGCTCAGAGGCCGGAAGATGGCATCAGTTCCCTAGGAACTGGAGTTAGTTATAGGTGATTGTTGATAAACCAACCTGCCTCCATCTTAAGCTTGAAAGCCATCTTACAGCAAGGTTAAACTAGGTTCATTCCTGTTTATGATTAAACCTCTTTCAAGGACTAAGCTATGCCCTGTGTATACCCTAAGCTACAAATGTTTCTGTACTTTCTGTTCAAGAAATGGCAACTATGCCTTTCTTTCAGGAGCTTGGGATGACCTACTTGTTATGCTTTCATTCTGCTTCTGTAACTGCCTATTTGCCTGCCAAAGCCCCGTTTGGAAAGCCTGTTCTCCTAAGCTATAAAGACCCCATCTTCCCCATCCAGGGCTGCTGGCTAACACCAGCACTAGGAGAGACGGCTGCTGGACCAGCTCTGTTCTGCTGTCCACAATTAAAAACAAAAAGCTTGCTCCAATTTGGCCATTTGAATTGATGGTCTTTTGTTTTGTTTCCTTTGGGTTTTTTTGAGACAGAGTTTCTCTGTGTAGCTTTGGCTGAACTGGTAATCAACTCACTCTGTAGACCAGGCTGGCCTTGAACTCACAGTGATCTGCCTGCCTCTGCCTCCCCAGTTCTGGGATTAAAGGCCTGCACCACCATGGTCTAGCCGAGTTGATGGTCTTTTACTTCTGCCTGATGGGGTTGATTGCTGTGAGCTAATTGCTGTGGGTACTGGAAACTGAACTCAGGTCTTCTGCAAACGTAGTGTGTGCTCTTAACCAGTGCTCCATCTTTCCAAGCCCTAAAATATCAATTTAAACATTAATAATTGCTTCGTACCCAGGAGGCCCTCCCTCCTCCAGGATTCTAGAGAACGCCACTCTCAGCTACACCGTGATTGGGTCACAAGTGGGCACATGACGGATGCTGGTCCAATCAGTCTCAAACTCGTGCCCTGCCTTCCGTGAATTCTGGGATATAGCTCCTCTTCCTTCGTCAGGACGGTGGGGAGGGCTTGTCATCGCTGCCCTTCCACCAGTTTCCTACTGCATGAAACTTGTCTGAAAAGAGACCAGCAGAAAGAGGAGCCCGAGCCAAGGCACCTGCAACTTGCAGAAGCCAGAGCCCTGACTTCACACGGGCCCTCCTTAGTTCCATTTATCATTTGATCCCCCTTGGAATTGGGTTCCTGTCACCCCTGACTGACTGACCTGCCCCTACCTGCTTTTCTACTGCATGCTGAAGAACGCATTAAACTTTAGACTAGAGGAGATGACTTGCCCCCCCCCCCCCTTTTAAGCTATTACTTTCTTTGACCAGAATCAAGGTCCAGATGTATCACTCGTGACCATTAACTCTTTTCTGTGCGAAAGGCCACGGGAGGAACACAGGCCTTTGTTCCCAGAACAGAGCCCTTCCTCCTGCTCAGGGCTGCTTCCTTGCTGGCTCGGATCCCAAAGCACCATTTCTGGCCCGTGACTCACAAAGTAAATCGTCTGTAAGTGAAAAGCCTCTTATCATAACTTTGGCAGGAAAAACAAGGTGGCAAGCCAGGCAACATTCTTCACGCTGGAGGCCTACCAGTGCCAAGGGCTGCTCTGCACACTGCGCATGAGCAATGTTATCGGGTTGCTCAAAAGCTGCGTGCGCTTGCTTGTGTGTGTACCAACTGCTTTCCTGTTCTGTGCGCTCCCAATGGGACACCGGGCAACGTTCTACAGCCCTATCTGATCACGGAGCCATCTCCGTGTCCTGACTGGTGCCTAGTGTAATCTTTCTTCTTATCTTGGCAGCTGAATGGCAAATATTTTGGCAAGGACGTGACAGTATGCGTTTGCTTAGAGGACAGTGGTCTTCTGTCACTTTGCACCTTTATGAACAAGTTAAATTAATAATTAATCTTGTGTGCCGGGCAGTGGTGGCGCACACCTTTAATCCCAGCACTTGGGAGGCAGGCGGATTTCTGAGTTTGAGGCCAGCCTGGTCTACAGAGTGAGTTCCAGGACAGCCAGGGCTATACAGAGAAACCCTGTTTTGAAGAAAAAAAAAATTTAATCTTGTGTTTTTGAGACAGGGTATCTTGTAGCCCAGGCTGGCCTAGATCTCATTAGGCACCTTAGGATGACCTTGAACTTTTCTGAGTCTTCTGTCTCCACCTCCCCAGTACTAGACAAACAGGCATTCGACACCATACTGGCTTTTGTTTTTCTCTTTACAAGTAACTTTTATTTATGACAGTATCGATGTCTTTTGTTCCTTTGGGGCCACTTGGCCTCAGCAGCCTGAGGGCAGGTCTACCTTCAAGTCAGACTTATTCATTCTGCCCCAGTCACAGGTTCCAGTTTTACCACAGAAGCACTAGCATCTTCTCACCCACTCAGTCAGAGTTGATGATAGCAGGGCTCTGTGAGGGCAGAAGAGCATGATCCTGCCTTTTCTGCCTTAGCCCCAAAGCCTGTCTTGCAGAGGCTCTGCCTCCCCATTCCCACCCCTGTTGGGCATCTCACGGTACTGACTACTAAACATTGGCAGCTGTGCGCTGAGCAGTAGGTGAGGAATGGATGCAGGTTGAAGGGGTGGTGTGTGTGTGTGTGTGTGTGTGGTGTTATTAAGGTGGCAATAGGAGAACCTATTAGGGATAGGATGATGTTCCAGAGGAGCTAATGCAAACCCCACTGTGGCCCCATTTCGGCCTCTCCTTTGCTATCATCTGTCTCCAGGTTAGAGCAGGCCACAGAGTTCATCTCCTGGTCAGCATCCTCTTTTACAGGAATGGTACTACCCTTAACTGATGTAAGACCTTGACATAATTGGTGTTTCAGAGCTTTGGCAGAAGTCCTCTAACCTGATGTAAGCCGGTGCCACCAGCTGGAGCTATTACTAGAAGGCCTCATGCTAAGTGAGCACTCTCCTAACCAGGCCACATCCCCGGAAGGACTAACCAGTCCTGTATTAAAAAGCATTCTTTCCAGGCTGGGTGTCACGGTACATCCTTAGTCCCAGCAGAGGAAGACAGATCTCTGAGTCTGAGGTCAGCCTGGTCTACATAGCAAGTTCCAGGACAGCCAGGGCTACATAGAGAGACCCTGTCTCATACAAAACAAAAACAAAAAGCATTACTTCCATGGTTATTCTGGGGGGATGAGTTGTTTATTTTTTTAATCAATTTTAAATATATAAAAATATGTATATATTATATGTATATTATATGTATATACGTTAAATGTATATATATTTAAAATCTATTAAAAATAACCAACTCATCCATATATATATATATATATATATATATGCATACACACACACACACATATATATGCCTCTGTATATGTGTCTGTGTGTATGCGTAGAAGGCAAAGAACAAACTTGGGTGTTGGTCCTCCAGTGCCTTGTACCTTTTCCCCCTCACAAGCCAGGAACGTCACCACAGAGGGCAGGCTGACTCATGCTTCTAGAGCTCTAACTCCCGCCTTGCCATCACTGGGAGAATTATCCCAGGGTTTTTATGTTGGTTCTGGGGATCCAAACTCAGGTCTCCAGGCTTTCGAGACCAACTCTTTACCAACCAACCTCCCAAACTCTTTAATAGAACATGTTCCCATGTCTTCAGACTGTCATGCCTCAAGGCTTTTAACAGCCACGTAGTCACATCTAGGGGCCATGAGATTGCTGGTCCAGCAGATGAATTATTCCCCTAGCCCTCATTGACCTTGCAATGCTGATTCATGGCTGCCTATGTAAAATCATTCCCCAAAGATTGCTTGTTTGTCTTAGAACATGCATTTCTAATCTCATGCTTGCTCTGGAGAACTGTTTTTTCATTGTCCGTGCAGTACTATTTTCCGATGAGTTGCTTTTATTTTATGTCTGTTTGTTGTATGCTTCTTCACACACCCATATACTTACTGAGATCAGAGAGCTTGTGAACATCCCTTTTCTTCTATCATGTGAGTGCGGGAGACTGAACATAGCTCACCCCACTGCTCCTCTAAGTGCTCCTCCTCCGGCTTGGCGGCAAGCACCTTTATCTGCTGAGCCCTCTCTCTGACCCTTAAACGTTTGTGTTTTCATTGTTATAGGTAAAGGACCCTCTGTTGATTCACTTTTTAAAGTCATAGATACAATGTAATATAATAGCAACCAAGCATACTCAGAAACAAACCAGTAACCAGAAAGCGAAAGCCCTAGACCAATCAGCATCCTCCTCATTCCTTTCTTAGCAAGATATTCCGTCTAAGTGGTAGCTTTTAAGATTTTATTTCTTGCATAGTGGCTTAAAATTTTAATACCAGCAATGGGGGAAAGGGGTAGTAAAATCCGGGCAGAGTTTAAGACTAAGCAGGGCTACATAGTAAAACTATTTTCTTTCAGAAGTTTTATGACAGGTTTTGGGGATGTTTGATGCCTTCATGCAGGAGAGAAGTAGAGGCAGATGGTAAAAACAATTAAATCATTGAGGGGAAAATATTACTGGATTTCTAGACTGCGAATGCTCTGTTTTCTACGTTTTCTTTCCCTCCGTTATGGTTTTGTGAAATAGGGACTCACTGTTCAGCCCTGGCTTAGCAGGAGTTTACTATGTGGGTTGGCCTTGAACTCACAGAGATCTGCAAATTCCCAGATTAAAGGCCTGTGCCACCTGGTCATCCCCTTTCCCCTCCATTCTTAACTAAATATTGTCACCGGCTAGGTGGCAACTGAATGACAGAGAATAGGCCGAAACTTAGCAAATGGTCTTTTGTGTCCCAGCTAGGACCCTGATGCTAACTTCTACCAGGATGTGTCCCCCTTAGGGTCAGGATATTAAGGTAACCTAGACACCAGCACACAGGAGTCATTCCCTCCCTTTCCTTGCAGTATTTATAGGCACAGGCGGTCAGAGAACGTGACTACACCTGAGTGGCAGGGAGATGCACCGGCTCAAGGTTGCTCCCAGAAACAGACACACACACACACACACACACACACACACACACACTTTTTCTGTACCCCTTTTTGGGTACAGAATGGAGTCATATTTTCCATCTTTGAGTCATATTTTCCATCTTTGAGGTTCGCTGTGAACATGTGACTTGCTTTGGCCAATGCGATGTGAGCATAGGTTGACATCACTTTCATACAAAAAGCTCTAAGATCCATAGCAATCAGGATCTCTAGGTGTTGCTGGCCCACTGAGGGCCACTGAGTGCAAATGCACGATGGAACTCCCCTCCCCCCCCCCGGGATACTTAGCATACGTAGAAAAAGGCTTCCTAGAGTCAAACCCCTTGGTTCTTACACCGTGACCTAACCTCTGGTGGCCAAGGAAAGCCACTGGTTAACAGGATGTTCATCTGTTGCCAGGCTCCCTCTCTGAGTCTCCAAGTCTGGGCCCTTCCATTCTCTCCTGCGCGGGATCTCGGCGCCCCCTTATTCAAACCAGCCTTGCGTTTGCTCCTTACTAATCACTCATTGGATGTTAGGAATATTCTTCGATATTGGTATAGATTCGTAGCTTGCAAAACCATACAATCGCAGTCTTTAATCACCGGAGACATCGCTGGCCCATGATCTAAGTAGTTTGAAATGACAGGGCCCACTTCAGAGCTCTGAGGTGCACAGCCACCCCAAATCTGCACAATCCTGGCCCGGGATTGTCGCAGGGGTAAAGGTGGCGGCAGGGATTGCGGCGCCCCGAACTCTGGCGCCACCTGTAGGCGGCGGCCGGAGAAGCAGCGGCGGCGGAGACAACAAGAGGACCCGCCCTGGCGTCCCAGCCGAAGACTGCGCAGCTGCAGGGTGGATGGCTCGCGGCCGCATCCTCAGCTGGGCTGTTGTCCCGGAGGCTGACCCACCAGCATAACCAACGGAAAATCTGGGGGTGGCCTGGGTCGAATAGAGCGAACCAAGCCTGCAAATTCCATTGTGTTTCCAATCTCCGGGCTGTGAAACAGGAAGGGAGAAACATGAACAAGCGAACTAGGTTGTTTCCTAGGAATGCAGCCCAGAACCCGGACATGACCAGGCTGGTACCGTTCTGGCCAAGAGAGCCAGCTGTGAGCCGGGTGGTCAACATCGGAATGACCCTGAAAGCTAAAATCCTTGTAGATCAGTTAATGATATGTAAATAAAATGATAGATGATCAATGGGTGACCAATAGATAGTAAATTATAGATAGGTGATAACTTGATAGATTGGTGATGTATAGATAGATGAATGGATGATGAATGGTAGACAATAGGTAGGTAGATGGTATATAAATGATATTCAGGTACAGATGCTGGGTAGATAATTCCTCATGCTTTCAAGTTCAAAATCAGCCTGAGTTGACTTTGAGACCCAGCGTCAAAACAACACCACAGCAAAAGACATTGTCTGGTTTGTTTTATGTACTTAGCTGTGCCCTCGCCTCACCTCACTCTGTGTGTGTGTGTGTGTGTGTGTGTTTAAATTGCTTCCTCCCCTCCCCCCCGGCACACTGGACATCACATTGTTTTTGTTTGTTTATTGTTGTTGGGTTTTTGGCTTTTGTTTTGTTCTTTTGTGGTTTTGTTTTGTTTTTTTCAAAGCTTATTTTGTGAGTTGATTTCTCTCATTTATTTATATTATATTATGCATGTGAGTTCACTGTCGCTGTTTTCAGACACACCAGAAGAGGGTATCAAATCCCATTACAGATGGTTGTGAGCCACCATGTGGTTGCACTCAGGACCTCTGGAAGAGCAGTCAGTGCTCTTAACCGCTGAGCCATCTCTCCAGCCTCTGATTTGGCTTTTTTTTTGAGACAGGGTTTCCTCTGAGCATCTCTTGCTACTTGCTGGAACTTGCTGGCCTCAAACTTAGAGATACATCTGCCTCTACCTCCCTAGTGTTGGGAGGTGTGCCACCACAGCCCCACCTAGTGGCATCTTCTAAAAATCAGATCCTTGACGGATTATTTATTTCACAACCTGAGCCCATTGCAAGGTGGCAGGGGATGTGGCTGAATCAATAGAACACTTGCCTAGCATTCACAAGGCCCTGGGGCTAATCCCCAGCACCACATACACCAACTATAGTCTTCATAAACACATGATACTGTTGGCTAGAGATGAAATGGACCCCTTCTCTGCAGCAGCTGAGGGAGGATGGCCTTGCTTTGTCGTAGAACTATTTGGAGAACAAGCTCAAGGGACCAGAGGAGAAGGCTGACACCCACAGGGTAGTGGTCACTCCTGGACACCTGTGAACAGAATTGGCATTACCAAGTGGGATCAGGTGGTGATGGATGTAGGCTCTGGCAGTTAGTGGGTCACACAGGCAACTTCTGTCCCATTGTATCAGGGAGAACTTTAGTCAAGTTCCTTCAGTGCTGGATGTGGGCCCCAGCTGACTTGTTAATTTATAGCTAAATATAAAGAATGCTTAGCCCTGGGGGTGAGGGCAACAACTGGGATGTAAAATAATTTTTTTATTTTTTATTTATTTTATTTTATTTTATTTTGGTTTGGTTTTTCGAGACAGGGTTTCTCTGTGTAGCCCTGGCTGTCCTGGAACTCGCCAGGCTGGCCACGAACTCAGAAATCCGCCTGCCTCTGCCTCCCAAGTGCTAGGATTGAAGGTGTGCACCACCTTTAAAAAAAAATTTTTTTTTTAAAAAGTACACTTGGCTCTCACATGCTGAGTATTATGTAAGTATTCACTGCTGCCAGGAGTCAAGGCACTAGCCTAAATCTGAGCCCTTGGAAGATGGAAACAAGAGAGTCAAGGGATTGAGGTCATCTTCCACTACACAATGAGTTTGAAGTCAGCCTGGGCTATATGAAACCCTGTCTCAAAAAACAAACAAACCAAAAGTGGGTACAGTGAAAGGCCCCACAGATAGAAGCACTAAGCATGGTGAACCAAGCTGGATCTCCAGAACGCAAAGGGTGGAAAGAAAGAACTGACTCTTGAGAGCAGCACTTTGTCCTTCACATGTATGTCACATAGCATGCATATATGCATTCATTCACACACTATGATGGCTATTCTTGGTTGTCAACTTGACTATCTGGAATGAACTACTGTCTCAGTCAGGGTTTCTATTCCTGCACAAACATCATGACCAAGAAGCAAGTTGGGGAGAAAAGGGTTTATTCAGCTTACACTTCCACATTGCTGTTCATCACCAGAGGAAGTCAGGACTGGAACTCACCCGGGGCAGGAACCTGGAAGCAGGAGCTGATACAGAGGCCATGGAGGGATGTTATTTACTGGCTTGCTTCCCCTGGCTTGCTCAGCCGGCTTTCTTATAGAACCCAGGACTACCAGCCCAGGGATGGTACCACTCACAAGGGGCCCTCCCGCCTTGATCACTAATTGAGAAAATGCCTTACCGCTGGATCTCATGGAGGCATTTCCTCAAGGGAGGCTCCTTTCTCTGTGATAACTCCAGCTTGTGTCAAGTGGACACACAAAACCAGCCAAGTACAACTACAATCCAGAGATGAAGGGCACAGCTGAGACCCTGACCTTGAGGAAGGAAGACACAACTTTACTGTGGACCACACCTTCTGCTGTAAGCCCATATAGGGACAAAGGAAGAAGGAAGCTTTCTGTCTGTCTGCCTGCCCTCTTCCTGTTCACACATCCATTCCTTTGCTGCTATTGGAATAGACTTCTGTATTCCAGCATAAAGAGGAGACCTTGGGGGACTGAGAAACTACTAGACTTTTGGACTTTCTATTCACAGCTGGCTATTGTTGGATTAGTTGGACTGTAACCTGTAAGTCGTTCCAATAAATTCCAGAAAGACAGAGACAGAAACAGACAAAGACAGAGAGGAGAGAGAAGAGAGATTCATTCCTTAAGTTCTATGACTGTAAAGAACCCTGACTAATATATACACACATACACAAAGAAATAGCATTACTTCTGAGTGTTACTTTTGTAACGAATTTCTCTCTGTTCTTAAAAATAGTACATTGAAGCGGGGCAGTGGTGACACATGTCTTTAATCCCAGCACTCAGGAGGCAGAGGCTGGCTGATTTCTAAGTTCGAGGCCAGCCTGGTCTACAGAGTGAGTTCCAGGACAGCCAGGGCTATACAGAGAAACCCTGTTTCGAAAAACAAACAAACAAACAAAAAATAGTACTTTGAGGGGTTAGAGAGATGGGTCAGTGGTTAAGAGCACTGGTCGCTACTCCAGAGGACCTGAGTTCAATTCCCAGCACCCTCATGGCAGCTCGCCACTGTCTATAACTCCAGTTCCAGGACTTCCAACATAGACAGGTGTGCGGGCAAACAACAATACACATAAAATAAAAAAGAAATAAAAACTCTAATTTGCAAACTGAGTATGGTGGCACATATGTTTAATTCCAACCTTTCTGCCCTGGATGTGTCAAGCTCTGACATCACAGGAAAATGGCAGCTAGCTTTGCCTCACCAGCTCCACAGAGCTGTAAAGCCAGACTCCACGGAGAGAGATTTTTCACAGTGGTTGCCCTGTTTGGTCTAAGAGCATTGAGTTACAGTGTAACCGTGCAATGTACACAGTGCCTCTGGGCAGAACGATAAGGGAAGAACTCTGAGGACTCTGGTACCCAGGGACAAGTAGTGTACTGGCCCAGTAAGTGCATGCTGGGATGCATAGCCAGACACAGCAGTCTCTACTTTTTAAGACAGATTCTTTATATTTGTTTATTTGTCTGATTAGTTCGTTGGTTTTTGTTTTGTTTTGTTTGTTTCCTTATGTTTTTTTTATTATATTTTTATTTTTTATTTTTTTTTATTTTTTGGTTTTTCAAGACAGGGTTTCTCTGTGTAGCCCTGGCTGTCCTGGAACTCACTCTGTAGACCAGGCTGGCCTCGAACTCATAAAGATCATCTTGCCTCTGCTTCCTGGGTGCTGGGATTAAAGGCATCCACCACCACCACCTGCATTTTTTTCAAAATTTATTTTTACTATTCATGATTGTGTGTATACACCTATGTTCGTGTTCAGATATCAATGCAGGTTCCCATGGAAGCCAGAGAGGTTGGATCCCCCCTGAGTTGTCTGCCTAAAATGGGTCTTTGGAACTTAACTCTGGTTCTCTACAATATATGGTCTTAACCACTGAGCCATCTCTCCAGCCTCTGGAACGTTCTTGCTTTTACCTAAACCAGCACACAGCCCCCATGAGCCATTTGTATGTTAAAGACAAAACTGTTGTGGATACTGTACATTGAGAGCTCGTTGATTTAACAAAGGGAGGTTCTGGATTGATGGCTCGGGGCAAGAGCTCATAATGCTTGTGCTGAGGACCAGAGGTTCCCAGGCCCATGTTGGGCCACTGACATCTGCCTGTAACTCCAGCTCCAGGGCTTCTGGTGACTTTGACCTTCACTGGCATCTATATATCAGATGGTGGGATAAAGAGGGACTTTACATCCTTAAGAGAATGTCTTAGGAAGGAAAAATGTGAGCTGGACCTGGGGTCACAAGCCCTTAAGGACAGCACTCCAGAGGCAGAGACAGGCGGAGCTCTGTGAGTTTGAGGCCAGCCTGGTCCACCTAGGACCAGGTGAATTTCAAACTAGCCAGCACTAAGCAGTAAGATCCTTTTCTCAATTAAAAAAAAAAAGGGGGGGGTGTCAGGAAATGTGAATCGAACAATCAAACAACGGAAGATAGGTGAGGAGAGTCAAGCAATGGGTAGATAGCTACTCATCCGGAGCAGACACCTGCTGTAGAGGACAGAGTGGCAGTGCCCCCCCCCCCCAAAAAAGTTAAAAATAGAACCAAGGTTCTGGCTCAGTTAGTGCAGTACTTACCTATCAGGCATAAAGCCCTGGGTTTGAGCCCAGTGTCACATGAAGCAGGCATGGTGGCCCAGGTCTGTAACCGAGTATTTGAGAGGCAGATGCAGAAGATTCAGGAGTTCAAGGTCATCCTCAGCTGCTATACAGTGAGTTCCAGGCCAGCCTGGGCTACATGAGCCTGTCTCAAAAGAAAAGTTAAAAATAAAATGACCATATGATCTATTGATTTCACTGCTGGGTTTACACCCAAAGAGCTGGGAAGGGATTTCAAAGAGCAGTGGGGTTTTGTTGTTGTTGTTTTAAGATTTATTTATTTTATGTATGTGAGTACACTGTCGCTGTCTTCAGACACACCAGAAGAGGGCATCAGATCCCATTACAGATGGTTGTGAGCCACCATGTGGTGGCTGGGAATTGAACTCAGGACCTCTGGAAGAGCAGTCAGTGTTCTTAACCGCTGAGACATCTCTCCAGCCCAAAGAGAGGTTTTTCTACTGGCATTTGTAATTGTATTAGTCACAATAGATGAAATATGGAGGAAATCCAAATGTCTATCAGCAGATGAATGGAGAAGCAGAATCCATGCAGTGTACCACTATTCAGCTCTCCTCAGACTCTTCATATCCAATCCACAGTGACCTTGAACACTCGAGCCTCCTGACTCCACTTCCTAAATGCGGAGTTTATGGCTGGGAAATGAAACCAGGGTTCACTAAATACTAGACAAACATTCTAAGACTCAGCTCCAACCTCAGCCTGTATTTGCCATTAAAAATCAAAATTGGGGGCTGGAGAGATGGCTCAGCGGTTAAGAGCACTGACTCCTTTTCTGAAGGTCCTGAGTTCAAATCCCAGCAACCACATGGTGGCTCACAACTATCCATAATGAGATCTGACACCCTCTTCTGGTGTGTCTGAAGACAGCTACATTGTACTTACATATAATAATAAATAAATCTTTGGACTAGAGCGAGCGGGGTGAGCAGAGGTCCTGCGTTCAATTCCTAGCAACCACATGGTGGCTCACAACCATCTGTATAGCTACAGTGTACTCATATACATAAAAAATAAATAAATCTTTTTTAAAAATCAAAATTGGGCTGGATGGTGGTGGCACATACCTTTAATCCCAGCACTTGAGAGGCAGAGGAAGATGAATCCCTGAGTTCAAGGCCAGTCTGGTCTATAGAGCAAATTCCAGGAAAGCCAGGGCTACACAGAGAAATCCTATCTCAAAACAAAACAAACAAACAAAAACCAAAAACCAACCAAACAAAAAATTGTGCCTAGTATTGTTAAAGCCCAAGAATCACTGAAGGAAGACCCCAGACTCAAATTGTATACAAAAGCAAAGAGTGTTTATTCTGCAGAAATTACCACCATGCAGGGGTCAACCATTTATCAGAATAGTGACCCCAGACAAAGTCGTGCAAGCCTTTTATAGAAACTAGGGGGATTTTAGCCAGGGTTAGGTAATCTAAAATTTTATTGGTGTGTGCTGGGAACTCACATGGGTGGGTTTCTGATAGTTTTATTATATTTGGTGAGGTGTTGAGGAAATTCTAGGAACCAACTCAGCTCCAAGCTTGCAGAGCCATCAGTGATTAACAGCCTATTTTCAGTAGCTCCCTCTGAGGAGCCCAATCTGCTTTCCTTGGAAACTGAAACTTTTTTTAGTTTTAAGGTTTTTATTTTTAGGGGACCTCTCAGTATGGCTGCACATACATTTAACCCCAGCCCTGGGGAGGCAGAAGCAGGTGCATCTCTGAGTTCAAGACCAGCCAGGGCTTCATAAAGAAATCCTGTCTGAAAAACAAGCAAAAGAAGGAAGAAAAGAAAAGAAAGAAGACACTTTCTCCGATGTAGATGGACACTAAGGACATTGTGCCTGTGGGGGAGAGGGGAAGAAGCCAGTCACAAAGTGTCGGCGAGTTTTGTACCAACTTGACACAAGCTACAGTTACTTGAAAGGAGGGTACCTCAGTCACAAGAAAGCCTTTTCAAGATCCAAAAATGCAAATCAAAACAATTCTGAGATTCCATCTTATACCAGTTAGAATGGCTAAGATCAAAAACCAAAGTGACTGAAGGGCATTTTCTTAATTAGTGGTTGATATGGGAGGGCCCAGCCCATTGTGGGTGGAACTATCCCTAGGCTGGTGGTCCTGGGTTCTATAAGAAGGCAGCTGAGCAAGTTTGAGTTTCTGCCCTGACTTCTTTTGATGATGAACAGTGATGTGGAAGTGTAAGTCAAATGAACCCTTTTCTCCCCAAGTTGCTTTGGTCATGGTGTTTCATCACAGCAATAGCGACCCTAAAATACACAGAAGCACAAGTAACTTACTGCGGTTGAGATCACAGAGACACAAAGGAGGAGAGGAGAGAACTGGACTTAGTGGCTTTCAGGATGGAAAGAGTCAAGGAGAAGAATATATTTATGCAGATTACTAATCTGTTTAATGCAGCTCTCTAGGGATGGCAGAAGGCACCTGAATGCACTGTTCACTGTCATTAACCATGGGAAAATGAACAAGGAACACAAAAAACAAACAAAGTGAGTGTGTGTGCCTCACAACAAAGTGAGGCACAGTGCCGCATGCCCGTGACCCCAGTTCTGAGGAGGCCAAGCCAGGGGGATCTGGAGTTCAAGCTCAGCCTGGTCTACCTAGCGACAGTGTGTCTCAAAAAGCAAAGCAAAGCAGAAAAACAGAACCGCCTCACTCTATTGCTGTAAATCCATTGGTGGTTAAAATGAAATGAGTGACATCACCAGATGCCAGGCAGGATGTGGAGGAAACGAATCATTCACACACTGGCAGGAAGAATGCAAAAAGGCTATCGATTGTAGGAGTATTTAGTAATTTCTTATTAAACCAAACACACAGGGGATAGGGAGATGGCTCAGTCAAAAACTTCCAGTTTTTCTAGGACTGTCACTGGAACCCCCATTAACAGGCAAGGGCACACACTAACACCCTTGTGCAAGGCAGTGGTTTCCAGGCTTACTGGTCAATTAAAACTCCACCCAAGGCATCTCCGGAGCCATCCCATCTCTCTTATCAAAGAATAGAGGACAGGCTGGAGAGGTGGCTCAGGGGTTAGTTAAGAGCACTTGTTGCTCTTGCTGAGGACCCAGGTTCAGTTCCCAGCACCCACACTGTAGCTCACAACCATCTGCAACTCCAGTACCCAGGGATCTGATGCCCTCTTTTGAATGGTATATACACATAGGTGCAAGCAAACGTGCATATGAACACATATAATGAAGAAATAAACACAGTGACTGTGCTATTTCTTTCATTCATTTCTTATAACATTTTGGACACTTGCTAAGTTTCTTACATAAACCACATTTTATCTTGCCAGCAGCCCCAGGAGGTAGTTTTTTTAAATGCCCGTTTATAGATGAGGAATATTAAACTCAAGGATGTTAAATAAATCACCCCAGGCCACACTAAGAAAAGGACAAAATTCATTCTGTAGCTGGTGTTGTTATCACTATGTCCTCTGGCTCCTTTGGATCTGGGTTTGGTGCATTTTCTGGATCTACTTCTGTTATATTTTCTTTTAAAAATCTGTCTACCTCTGATTGACGTATTATTTCCCATTAATGCTGTTATACTGTGTCCATTTGCTTTCCAAGGCAACAGAAAACTTCACAAGTTCCCTCCCCCACCAAGTTCAACCCGTTTGCTTTGTATAGAAATAGGATAGCGTTCCGCCAGGTGGGGGCACTGTGACCCACTCGCACTTGAAGAACTGGCTACTGTGCCCAGAGCCTTGTAGAGAGCACCGAGTCACCTCACACCTGTATCCAAAATCACTTAAGATTACTTAATGCCTTGCGTATTTATTTCTCCAAAGAATGCTGAATGAGCTTGCACGCCGTGAACCAAAAGCGTGCACGGGCTTCATTTTCCTGGTCCACGCTGCCACCTTCGAGAGACACAGGTCTGTGGGAACAGCAAACTCATTTATCTTTGGGCATCGATCTCCCCTCACCTGCAGGGAAGCGAGCTTGGGTTACGGGCTCTGATACCAGCTCGGCCACCTGCTGCTGGCTGACCCTGAGCCACCAATGACTCATTGGAGCGTGGGTCCCTGTCGATCTCAGTCTAGCTCCACACCTGGGGCAGTTGGGAAGTTACAGGTGAAGGATGCCAAAATCCAAGCCCACAGTTAGAAACGCGAAACTAGGTTCTCCCCTCCCCTCCTAAGCCGAAGGGAGAGAATCTAGGAGTCCCCACTCCTTCACACCTGGGGAGAGTCAAACCCTTGGTACAACTGGCGCCACCGCTCCAAGCTCTGGGCACAGGCTGGTCTAGGCCGGTTGGATGGAAAAGCCTGGGGTCACCCTTGGGGCATCTCTCCTACCCTCACCGAGCTCGGTACCCGCTTCTCTCTACCATCAGTCAGTTTCCCTTTCTCTTTGCGATCCCTACGGGGCGGGGCCGCTGTCTGGAGGAGCAGGTCTCTGCCAAGCCAGGGGACAGATATGGGAGAAGGTGGGCAGGAGCCTTCTGGGTTTGATCGCCTAGAGCCCTCCCATTCCGGGAGCTGAAGCAGGAAGAAGGTGGGGCCTACATTCACATGGCCCGGGAGGTCACTTGCACTTCTGGGGTCTCCCAAAGCCAAGGCCGGCACACAGGAAATGCAACCCCAGCGCTTGGGGCCCAGAGCTGGGATGGAACCAGTCTGCCTGGGATACAGCCATCGCAGGCCCTATTCACCGTTCAGGTACCGCTGCTCCACTCCTTCAAAATTTTCACTGCAATCTCTTCCTGGTGGCCCCCATTATGCTGCGTGCCGAGCCTCTCCTCTAAGTTCCCAGCCCCCGACTCCTCCCTCACTTTCTCCAGGATACTCTGTAGCTCTCACTCGCCTCCAGGGATCTTGCTCTGAGCCACTTCGGTTGCCTTATAGCTGCTTCTAAACTGGCCACCCTGCACCCCACTCCACGCCGCCCATATTTCTTCCTGTTGAGACTCCTCCTCAGTCTGGGGCTGTTCGTCTGTGGGTCTTCCTGCTGTTCCAGGGCTGGGCTGTGCGACAAAATTTAAAGAAAAATCCATGGAAGCAGACTTTGGACGGTCGCGTTTGGAGAACTTTCGATGGATGTTCTAATTCATAACACATACACACATGTACACACACCCAACGTCAAGAGATGTGAGTGTATTTTAAACGTACACATAAGAAGAAGAAAGTTATACCCCAAACTGCCTACTCCCTTGGGTGACTCTCACTGATTTCTATCCCCTCTCCTGGTGCCTGTGATGTTGATTAAAGAATTCTTTAGTTTAGAGCAAGTGTAAGGCAAAAGATAGACCCAGTGTATTGCCAAGAAAGCGGAGAGTGGACAGCAAATGGAGACCGCTGTCCCGTGTGCAGCCCAGCCGCAAGCGTGTGCGTGCCTAAGTGAGTGCGTGTGTTGGAAATGCAGGCTTCAGTTTCAAAGCTAGTACTTTTCCCTGCTGAGCCATCTCCCTGGCCCATCTTTAGAACAGATTCACCTTTCCCTGAGCAACTTTGTTCTGTCCAGTGATGGACAGAGAGAGTAACGACTGCCTTATCACAGAATAACATGTCTTCAGTCTTCAACAGAAAGCCCCTGGCCCCCCGGCCATCTCCAGGATTAGAGCTCCTGAAGCCAGTTATCAGCAATTATCTGTTATTAGCCTTGCCCCCTGTGTGTGGCCTTGTAACGAGTCCCAGATGTCACCTCTCCTTCCAGAGTCAGAGATAAGCTTCAGATCCCATTCTTCTGACCAAGGATTGATTGAAGTCTGGCTTTTCCAGCCCTTTTATTCTACCGGCTGCTGGCTATGAGGGAGGGGCGAAGCCTGGTGCCCTTCAAGGCCACTGATAGGCAGGGGATCCAGACTCTTGTCTCTTGGTTTTTGGTTGTTATTGTGGAATTCTATTGTGGTGGCAGTGGTAGTTTGGTCGTTTTGTTGTTGTTTACTTTTTTGTCACCTCCCCTCCCCCACCCCTTCCAATCCCACCCCACCCCCGACAGGATTTTGCTATGAAGCCCTGGCTAGCCTGGCAGGACTCAATCTTGGCATAATCCTCTCATCGTCCCTGCTCCTTATAGACTATAGCTACAGGCTTGGGCTTTCCCTGACTATTAAATGGGAACATCCCCTGCAGGGTCAGGGAACGACTTGATGAGTTCAGGTCCAAGAAATACTGAGACAGTAGATTGCCTGCGTGAAGTTAGGGATTTCTCTAACAGTCTATCATGGAAGGGCTGTGGGGATATATGATGTGTGTGCCTATCCGGAGACCAGGGGTTGATGTCTAGTGTCTTCCTCAGTTGTTATTGTTTGAGCTAGAGTCTTTTACAAGCCCCACACTTGGCTTTTACATCTGCTCTGAGAATCAGGGTTTGTGTCAAGCACTTTACTGACCAGTCATCTCTCGGGTCTCATTTCCTTGATTTTTAAAACTTCCACTGTACCACTTGGAGGTGTCTGGAAGGAGCTGCAGCGAAATGCTGAAGAATCTCGAACTTTTCACTTCCTCTGGCCTTACGCATTCTTGGGTAGGACTGGAAGGAGCAGCGTGGGGCCCAAGTAGGAAGGCTCTGGCTGTGGGATTTTTCTCTTCTCCCCCTCAGTCTTCCTGCTTGGAAAGACTCCAGAAATTGTCAAAAGTTCAGGGAGTTGGGGGTGCCTCAGGACTTCCGGGGCCTTGTTCTGCTTGTGGTCTCTCCAGGGCACACTCTGCAATTTCTGTTTTCTCTCTTGTGCCTGCAGAAACCCTAGAAAGAAGTTATCTCAAAGAACATTCTACTTCCACTTTAAGAACCTACACTATGCCTGGGGCCGAAAGAACACCTTCTTGTGCTATGAAGTGAACAGGATGGGCTGTGATTCACCGGTCTCCTTCTACCAAGGGGTCTTTAGGAAAGAGGTATTCGGTTGGGGATGTAGCTCAGTTGGTGGAATGTATACCTAGCATTCATGGGAGTCCTGGGTTTGATCCTCGGCACCAAAGGAAAAACAGGCAATGGTGGCTCACACCTGGAATCCTAGCACTCAGGAAGTGGAGACAGGAGGACCAGAAGTTCAGGGTCATCCTTGTTTATGTAGAGTTTGTGGACAGCCTGGTTTAGGTGAGATCATAAATAAATAAATAGTAAATAAATACCAAAGGCCTGCAGAGCTGGCTCCAAGGATAAAGCACTTGCCATGAAAGCATGAGACCCAGAGTTTGGATCCCCAGAATCCCATATAAAGGCTAGGTGGGCCTAGAGGCCAGCTATATTCTTAACCTATGGGAGGCAGAATCAAGGAAACCTCAGAGCAAGCTGGCCCACGGGGTTAGCTGAGCCAGCAAGCTCTGGGTATCATGCAGGACCCTGCCTTAATGTGGAGAGTGAGCAAGACATCCAGGGTCAATTTCTAGCCCTCCACAAGCACACACATGTTCCCACCATGGGCATACAGAGAAAAGCTAAATAAATAGATTGCCCAGGCCCTTTTCACAACAGGCAGGAGCTAAGCCTGTTGAGAATGCAGAGGCAGAGTATGGTGGCACATACCTCTAGGCTCACTGCTCTGAAGGCAGTGGCAGGTATATCTCTGAGTTAAGGCCAGCCTGGTCTACAGAGTGAGTTCCAGGATAGGCAGGGCTACACAAAGAAACCCTGTATTAAAAAGCCAATAGATAAATACATAAATAAAATTTTAAAGGAAGAGAAAGGAATGACTTGTATTGCGCATGTACTGTAAGTGTGTCACCTACCTCAGATGAACCACGTTTCAAGGACTCGGTAGCTACCCTTGGCTAGGGCTTCCTTCAGGGGACTTCTTAGCCCATGTTCCCCACAGCAAATACGGCAGACAGGTAACCAGCTGTACTGGCTAGTTTTGTGTGTCAACTTGACACAAGCTGAACTTATCACAGAGAAAGGAGCCTCCCTTGAGGAAATGCCTCCATGAGATCCAGCTGTAAGGCATTTTCTTAATCAGTGATCAAGGTGGGAGGGCCCCTTGTGAGTGGTACCATCCCTGGGCTGTGGTACCATCTTGGGCTCTATAAGAAAGCAGACTAAGCAAGCCAGGAGAAGCAAGCAAGCCAGTAAGAACCATCCCTTCATGGCCTCTGTATCAGCTCCTGCTTCCTGACCTGCTTAAATTCCAGTCCTGACTTCCTTTGGTGATGGACAGCAATGTGGAAGTGTAAGCTGAATAAATTCTTTCCTCCCCAACTTGGTCATGATATTTGTGCAGGAATAGAAACCCTGACTAAGACACCAGCCAATCCTCCAATGGACCTGGCTTCAACAGCGCTCAGAGTGCTAGTGAGAGGGGCTACTGAGAATGCAGAATTCCTACTACAATGGAGAGGGATTCCAAAGTTAACAAAGAAGATGGGGAGGGATGGAGACACCTGGTGGAGCTCCCCTCCATCCTCCGCCTGCTCCTCCCCTCCCATCTAGAGTTCCTTTTTCCCTCCTAGGGCCACATCCATGCTGAACTCTGCTTTTTATCCTGGTTCCATGACCAAGTACTGAAAGTGATGCCCCCTCCGGAAGAGTTTAAGGTCACCTGGTATATGTCCTGGAGCCCCTGCCACAAATGTGCCATACAGATAGCTAGGTTCCTGGCCACACACAACCTGAGCCTGACCATCTTCAGCTCCCGCTTGTACTACATAAGGGACCTGAATTACCAGGAGAAACTTCGAAGGCTCATTCAGGAAGGAGCCCAGGTGGCTGTCATGGGCCTACCAGGTGAGGGGTGGGCACCGGTGCTGTAGGAGGGCATGAGGGTCTGCCATACAGTGAAGGGTGTGTGCCCAGGGAGCCAGCCTTGAGGGACTGTGGAGACTCCTGCTATGCCCTAACTGCCTTTTCTCCTCTTCTGATTCAGAATTTAAAAAGTGTTGGGACAAGTTTGTGGACAATGACGGCCAGCCATTCAGGCCTTGGAAGAGACTGAGTAAAAATTTCCGTTTCCAGGATTCCAAGCTTCAGGAGATTCTCAGGTGAGGGACTTTCTCATGCCTGACCACCTTCCTTCTTCTCCCTCCTCCCAGACTTTGTCTTTCTCTGAGGCATCTTTACCTACAAGGCCCTCCCAATCCCGTAACCTAGTGTCTCCCATCACTGAATCCTGCTGCAAGCCAATTGGTTTACATCTAAGCATGGAGACTGGGAAGGTAAAGAAACCCTATCAAGGCAGTCTTGAGGGGCTGGAGAGATGGCTCAGCAGTAAAGAGCACTGACTGCTCTTCCAGAGGTCCTGAGTTCAATTCCCAGCAACCACATGGTGGCTCACAGCTGTCTGCAACTCCAGTCTCAGGGGAGCTTCAGACATACATACATGCAGGCCAATGCACCATAACACATAGAAAATAATTTAAACAAACAAACAAAAACAGCAGCCTGGGGTGCCTAGAGGAAGGGAGGAGCTGTCAGATCCCCAGCTGCCAGGGCGTTACCCACCAGATGCTTCACTAGCCCACCATGCTCTCTCTAGGTCCAAGGAACTGACAAGCAGTTTTTCCTGATGCTCTCCCCTTGGTCTCTACATGGTCCTTCTTGTTGGGTCTGTGTGTGCTTGTGTCGGACCTTCCTTCCTAGTGTCTCTCTGTCCAAATTCTCTCTTCCCAGAAGTCTGGTTTTGACCTTGAATGAGGACCCACCTAAGTGGTCAGCCTCCAAATACTGGCTCTATTCTGAACCCTGAGGCTTAGGGGCCTTGAACTTGCGCTTCTCATGGGGCTAAGAGGCTTCTTTGTGGACGGAGAGCACAGAGTCCTTGCTCTAGTTGCCAGTACCCCACGAGAATCCCTGACCACCCCCTTCCATTTTCCAGACCTTGCTACATCCTGAGCCCTTCCAATTATTCACCCACCTTGTCAAATGTCTGTCTAATAAAATATCTCCCAGAGATGAAGTTCCGGGTGGGATGCAGGTGAGCCATGGGGACTGGGGACTGAACAAAATGGAGTGGCAGTGTACACTTATGTAAGATGCCGGGGAATGAGGGTTGAGGAATGAGATGGGTGAGTAGAACCAGGCTGGTAAGGTGACCCAATGGGTAAAGTGGCTTGTCATGCAAGCTTTGTGACATGACTTTTGTCATGGAACCCACGTAGAGGTGGAAAGAGAGAAACAGCTCTACAGAGTTGCCCCCTCTGACCTTCACCCTTAGGCCATGGCAGGTGCACACCTACATCATACACACACATACTAATATTAACAGTGATGATGGTGATGGTGGTGATGTAGTGATAGTGGTGATGGTGATGATGATAGTAAATACTTTTTGGCTTTTTAAGAGTAAAAGGCCAGCCCAGAGGGACAGCCAGGGAAGGCACCTCTGGCAACTGGGCAGGATGGGAAGTGAGACCAGGAGGCAGATATCTGGGGAAAGCTCAGGAGAGTAAGATCATAGGCTGGCTATGGGCAATAGCCCTTGGCTTCCCCTGCTGTCTTACGACACCATGAGAAATAAGAGCTCAGCTTGACCCAGATGACTAAACTCTTGCCTGAGCCTCTGTTATGACAGGAGAGGAGCCAAGGCAGAACAGAACGGAGGGTGAGAGGGTGAGAGGGAGGAGACGGAGGTGGCCTGCTAGGGACTCCTGTCCTTGTGAGAGCCAGGCCCTGAGGTGACAGCTTTCACAGACTTCTTTGTATTTTTAATCTGAGGATCCTTGGTTGGGACTTGCCAAAGCAGGCTGAAGGCTTCAGGAAGGTGAACTTGCAGTTCTTGTCCTTGTATCTTAGACCTGGCAGGCTCTGTGGGAGTCACCTCTTCCCTCCCCCAACCCCCACTCCTGCTACTTTCTTGGGAACAATGAGGAACACAGAGGAGCAGCTGGAGGAGGATGGAGCACAGCCAAGCATACCTGGCCAGCCCTCCAGCCATGTTGTTTATTTGCTGTGTGACCTCAAGAGACAGTCTCAGCCTCTTTGTGCTTGAGACCTCTTCTAAGATGTCCCTCCATTCCTGTATTGATGGGGTGGCAGATAGGGCAGAAGGTGTTGCCTTCTCCAGGGCCTGAGATGAAATTCTGTGCTCTGGACCACACCAAGTGCCAATTAGGGGTGAGTGAGGTGGGCTCCTTCTACCCCTCCCCCTTCCCATCCAGCTCTGCACCCCACGCCCTTTCTGGGAAAGCATTTCCCAGAAAGGAAAGCATTTGCTTCTCCTTTCCTTTTGGATCCCTGTTCAGACTGCATGAGAAGACCTGTCTCTACCTAGGCCCTGCTTTGTCAAGCCAGAGGATCACAGGAGGGAAAGTTAGCCTGAGACTGAGCCAGCCTAGCTGCCTTGGACCCTTAGGTTCTGGGATGGGACCTGATCATCACTACTAGGGTCTCAGAGACAGAGCTTACTGAACAGAAAGGGAAGCCCCAGGTTGGAGGACACAGAGCAGGTGGAGGACCACCCTGCCCAGGATATCCCATAGGATGCCCCAGAGCAGATATGAGGGAAGCTTGAGAGCAGAGGAGATTGGAAGGCAGGGCCCAAGGAGATTTTAAGAAGGGAGGACCAACTGTGGTGCATGGCTTTCATCCCAGTACTTGGGAGGCAGGTGTATCTCTGTGAGTTCAAAGTCACCCTGGTCTACAGAGCTAGTTCTAAGACAGCCAAGGCTACACAAAGACACTCTGTCTCAAAAAACAACAAAAAGTACAGGGGGGCCATCCCATCCAGGGGTCCCAGTGGCGTGGATTCGGTCACACACAGCTGCTTTAGGAATCCAGTCACAAACTGGGGACTTTCCCAGGGCTGGGGGGAGGGGGCTCAAGAAAGGGAAACAAAACTCTGAACAGTGCCTTTTATAGTGCAGAGGTGGCCAGAACTAGTCACTTTGCATCTCCTCTCACCCCTGGTTCCTTCTGAAGACCTCTTGCCTCCCCCACTTCTGTGCTTTTAGGAGCTTTGCTTTAATTTTTTTCATATGTATTTATAATTTTTAAGTCAGTGTACAAAATAATGGGTTTAGTTATTGTATTTTCACAAATATACATTGATGTAGTTGGTGCGTGCATGCACATACACACACACACACATACACACACACACACACACACACACATACACACACATACATATACTCACAGATGCCACTGCATAAGTAAAAATGAAATCCTTTTTTAGAAGGACCTGCCTAATGCTAGACGTGGTGGCGCAGAGCTTTTGTTTGTCTTGATTTTTCTTTGAGATTGCCTCTGCCTCCCAAGTGCTGGGATTAAAGGCCTGGGCTACCACCAGAACTTCTGTGGTGCATACCTTTGATCCTAGTAAAAAGGGGTGGATCTCTATGAGTTCAAGGCTAGGCTGATCTTCACAGTGAGTTTTAGGTCAGCCAGAGCTGCACAATGAGACCCTGTGTTTAAAAACAAAGAATCTGCCTGGTGGTCACAAGCAAGGATGGGCATAAGTGGATTGTGTGGCCTTTTGAGGAAAAAGCATGATTCCTTGAGCCCTTTCCTGTTGGAACAGTGCTGGCCTGCATATCACCATGCACACTTTGGATGTTGTAGGGCCCCATCAGAGACAGCCCGTTCTCCCCTGGGTTCTGGCTGCCCTTTTTAGCCCTTTATCATTCTGGGTTTAGGTTCATAAGCTTTGGCTGTTGGATACACTGAAGGATAGTTTGTTTCACCAGGTTTTTTATGCACTGCTGATACATAAAGTTCCTGTGTGTGACTGCTTTGATTGCCGTTTGTTATATGTGCGCTCATGCATTGCATGCATGCATGCATGCACTCTTGCCCACGCCCATGCTTTTATGGTTGGAGAGGGGCTTGGTCTCACATCAGTCTTCGGATTACAGAATGTTACGGTCCAGCAAGATCTGGCAAAAATAAGAAAAGTTTGGGGACTGCAGAGAAGGCTCAGCGGTTAAAAAATGCCAACTGCTCTTGAAGAGGGACCTGGCACTCACACCAGGCTGCTCATAATTGCCTGTAGCTCCAGACTCAGGGGCTTTGACAGACTCTTCTGGCCTCTCTGGGCACCCACACACATGTACACATACCCACCTCCCCCCACCCAGCCCCCATGTGATTAAAAATGAAAGCTAAAATCTTTGAAAAAAAAAAAAAAAAAGAAAGAAAGAAAAGAAAAGCCATTTCATTGATCTAGGACAATGAACTTAACCTTAGGCAGGAGGGGGGAAATGCAGAGGGGTCAAAACCCTTAGATATTAACCTGTATTCCTCCTTTTGCATATGGAAGGTATGTGGCTCCCCCCTGAAAATATGGGGCTACATTCTCCTGGAGAACTAGGAGAACAGGGCAGGGGTGCAGACTGGAACAGAGACTGGCTATTTGGTCTGGTGACTGCAGGCTGGGTCCAGATGGCTTGGCCTCTTCATACCGTGAGCTAGGGAGGGACATGTCCCTTCAACAAACCTCCCTACAAAACAAACAAAAGGTTGTTTTCCCCTTCCCTCACCCCCCCCCCCAAACACACTGTGTCTGTAATCTTGGGAGTCAGCCCTTACCTGCCTGATATTTAAGATGGAATGGTGCCCCTAGGTTTGACATTTATCTAGTAGCTTTCCATTTTTCTAGTAGCAGGCCCATTTTTCCTTTTGAGAGATAAGTTAGAAGAGGTGGGACAAAAACAGTGGCTACCCAAGATACCCCATCCTTCTTAGGACCTTAAAAATCTCACCAAACTTTACATGTGGTGAGTTGTGGTGGTGGTGGTTGTTGCTGCTGCTGTTGTGAGTTGTTGTTGTTGTGGTTGCTGTTTTAAGATTCTATTTTAATTTTGTATGTATAAATGCCTTGCCTGCCACGATGTAATCGAATCTGCATACGCGACCCATAGAGGGCAGAAGAAAAAGCTATCAGTTACCTTGGAACTGAAGTTATAGATGGCTGCTGGCCACCATGTGGGTGCTGGCAACCAAACCTGGGCCCTTTGCAGGAGCAGCAAGTGCTCTGAACCACTGGAGCCCTTCAGATGGCCTTCTAGTCCCGACATGTGGTGACTCTTTGTAGATTTGGATTTTGACAGAGAAGTGGGAAAGCCAGAAAACAGAGGATTCCTGGACACTTAGAGAGGGCAGGGATGAGGAAGATGGCTCAGGAGGTCTGAGACTTGCTTTGCAAGCTTGAAGACCTGAGTTCGAATTCTAGTAGCCATGTAAGAAAGCTGGGCAAAGCTGCATGTGTTTCTAGCCCAGCACTGGGTGTTGAAGATGGCAGCGATCCAGGAGCCCACTGGTCTGCCAGCGTAGACTAAATGAGGAGCTTCCAGTTCAGGCCATTAAATACCCCGTGTCCCGCTCTGGCCCCCACATGGGCACACATGGCTGTATATGCACACATGCATGTACCAAACATGCCACATGTGCACACAGAAAAGGAGAAGATGTACAGTGGAACTAGGGGGGCCAGGTCTCCAGGTCTGGGAGTGCACACTGTGGCCTGGTGACATTATACAGGAAGTTGGGTGCCTTTAGAGTCTGAAAGTCAGATTTCTTCCAGTTTAAAATAAAGCATCCTAGTGGCGAGTCAAAAAAAGGACAGAGGCTGGGCAGTGGTGGCGCACGCCTTTAATCCCAGCACTCGGGAGGCAGAGGCAGGTGGATTTCTGAGTTCGAGGCCAGCCTGGTCTACAGAGTGAGTTCCAGGACAGCCAGGGCTACACAGAGAAACCCTGTCTCGGGGGGAAAAAAAAAAAAAAAAAAAGGACAGAGGGTGATTGTTCCATGATGGGACTATGGACTGTCACAAAGTGTCCCCTTGGAAGGTAAAGGCACTATTCTATAGCAATGTCTTACTTGATAGAAGGTTTCAGGCACAGGGCAGCCTGCATGCCTGTGAGGAGAGCTTACCAATCAGTGAAAGGTGGAGTTTTCAGCAGAGATCACAAGATTAGGGGCTCATTACAGATCAGCTTCGAGGAGGAGAGGCAGGAAGGAGGGAAAGCCAGGATTAGGAGGACTGACTCCTGGAAACAGACACAGATTCACTCTAGACAAGCTGCCCCTGCCATCCCTGCCACGCTCTGAGGTCAGGAGTTGGGGATAAGAAAGAGGAGAGTGTTTCACAGTGTGTCACAGCCACAGAGATGGGAGAGAACAGGAGAGACATCCATAGGACACACAGATTCACCATGATGAGCTGGGTCCCCTGTATTTCAACCAGGAAGAGAAATGAGGGACAGGAAACATTCCCCTTTCCCTTCTGGGCTACGCAGTTGGGCCACCTTGTCCCAGGCCTTTGGTACCACCAAAGAGTTGCTTCGGCCAAGAACCATTAGTTGCCAAGGGGAGGAAGGAGGACCTTTGACTAGAGAGTCTATTGAAGCTGGGTTACCCTGAGAGCTGAGCTGTCTGAAAGAACATGTTTGCTCCACACAAGAGTAGCCCTGGCCAGGCCCCATCAGATGGCCCTGAGTCCTAGGATTAAGAGAAAGTCCCAAAAGAATCTACACCCTCACTCCCAGGGCAATGATGAGTGCACTGGAACACAGACACCTTTAGGTTCCACTGGGGAGTGGCCCTGGCTAGAGATATCATGTGTTTCTCATTATATATGCCACTCACCAAGGGCTTCTGGTGAAGAGGCCATGTGGGGATGTGGTGACAGGTTTATAATTGACAGGTTAGTGATGAAGGTGTCTAGAAGCCCCTCCCTGCATTGGTCCAGAGTTGGGTTAAGAGCAGGCTGAGCCCAGAGGTTACATCTTCTCACCTTTGTTAATCTTTTTTGTTTTTTTGTACAATAGCCAAATGAGTCTACTAGGAGAAGAGGTATTTTACCTGCAGTTTAACAACAGCCGCCGGGTCCAGCCAGTCCAGCACCGCTACTACCGCAGGAAGTCCTATCTATGCTACCAGCTGGAGCAGTCCAATGGCCGAGAGCTACTCAAAGGCTGCCTGCTAAACAAGGTACCAGATGGGTTCTCAGAGCTAGACCAAGAGGCAGCCAGGACTTCCCCCTGGCCCTCCAATACATCAGAAACACCATTAGGGTCCCACCCTCTCTCTTACTCAACACACTGGGGCTCAGTCTTTCTTTCTTTCTTTCTTTTTTTTTTTTTTTTTTTGGTTTTTTTGAGACAGGGTTTCTCTGTGTAGCCCTGGCTGTCCTGGAACTCACTCTGTAGACCAGGCTAGCCTCGAACTCAGAAATCTGCCTGCCTTTGCCTCCTGAGTGCTGGGATTAAAGGCGTGCGCTACCACTGCCCGGCTTGGGGCTCAGACTTTCTTGCTTGTCCTGAATCTTTCAAGGTTGTTCCCTCAAATAGCACATGCTTCCTGCCACACGTGGTACACTCCGTGTTTGATCACCCTCCCATGTCTGATTTTTACTGCCTTGAGGAAACAATGAACTACACACAGTGGCCTCCTCACTGCTGTCTCCTGGGCTGCCTATCCTTCCTTTTCACTACAACCTGCTCTTTGGTTAAGACATCTTTGAAAAACTCTCCTGAACTTAGTGGCATACCCCTTAATCCCAGTACCCAGGAGGCGTTTGAAGCCAGATTGGTTTACATGATGAGTTCTAGGGTCACCATCCTGAGGTGAGGTCATAGCACTGGGGACCATGACTTGAAAGTACCATCTGTCTGCTGAACCCTTTTCTCTGGGCAACTCTGGGATTCTTGTCCAATTTAGAAAAGGCTGTGGTGCTGTGGGAATGTGGAGTTAGTGGTTGAATACAGAAAAGAGGGATTCTTCCCATGCTGGGCAAGACACTAGGAAATTCACAAGATAGAGTCCCTGGTCTCCAAGTTCACCCCCAGTCTCATACTGTCTGGCTTCTGCCTTCCAACTTCTCTCTACCAGGACTCCCCTCAGAAAGGTAAGCAGCATGCAGAAATCCTCTTTCTTGATGAGATGCGGTCCATGGAGTTGAGCCAAGTGCAGATAACCTGCTACCTCACCTGGAGCCCCTGCCCGAACTGTGCCCGGCAACTGGCTGCATTCAAAAAGGATCACCCAGGCCTAATTCTGCGTCTCTATACCTCCCGCCTGTATTTCTACTGGAGGAGGAAGTTCCAGAAGGGACTGTGTTCTCTGTGGAGATCTGGGATCCAGGTGGATGTCATGGACCTCCCACGTAAGAAAGGACCACGGCCACCAGTGGGCAAAGGTTTTCCAGCTTCAATAGGACAATCCATGGTCAGGAGGATGGGGGAGAAGCTGGGCAGGAAGAGAAATGCTAGCCCTGCTGAGGCCAAAGATATGCCTCCACCCGACTGGGCCGATTCTATGAAGAGAGTAATACCCTGAGAAGGGAAGGTAGTAGGGGAAGGCCTCTGCACGGCCTGGGGACTCACCGGCTACCCTCTTTTTTCATTCAGAGTTTACTGACTGCTGGACAAACTTTGTGAACTCACAAAAGCCATTTAGGCCATGGAATGAACTGAAGAAAAACAGCTGGCGCATACAAAGGCAGCTCCAGAGGATCAAGAAGGTGAGAACCAGCTTGCTGCAGGCCCCGCCTCCTAGTGCAGACCCCGCCCCTTCAGCAAACCCAGCCCCATTACAGGCCCCACCCACTGCGCAGATCTCTGTCCAGGTCCCTGGCTTCTTGCTGCAGGCCTCGACTCCCTCTTTCCATGTTCCTTGGGTGCCCCTCCCTTCACCCTCCCCTGGACCCAGCCCCTCATCTCTAGACATCCTTTGTTCTCTTGCATCAGGGGTCTCCCAGTCCTGACTTCTCTCGGTCATGCGCTCTCCACACCTGTCCCTGTTTTCTTTCAAGATTTATTTATTTTCTGTATGTGAGTACACGGTCATTGTCTTCAGACACACCAGAAGAGGGCATCAGATCCCATTACAGATGGTTGTGAGCCACCATGTGGTTGCTGGGAATTGAACTCAGGACCTCTGGAAGAGCAGTCAGTGCTCTTAACCACTGAGCCATCTCTCCAGCACGTCTGTCCCCATCCTTAACTAGAACATCCCTGTAGCCTCTCTTCCTCACACCCTTTGGCGCGCCCATATTTCTTTCCCAACAGTCCTGGGGCCTGCAAGATTTGGTGAATGACTTTGAAAATCTACGGCTTGGACCCCCGTTGCCTTGAACGGCAAGAAGAGAGTCAAGAGTGTCTTTTGGTGACCACTGCCCAACCTTTTGATCTCCTATTTCTTTGTTTCCCCCTTTGTTTTGGGGTTTTGTTGTTTTGCTTTGTTTTGAAGACAGGGTCTCACTGGGTAGCTTGCTCCTCTGGAACTCAATACTAGACCAAGCTGGCCTTAAACTCTTAAAATCCACCTGCCAATGCCTTCTGAGTGTGTGCTGCCCATTCCCAGCCCTGACCCACTGTTCTGAGCCATGGGCCACCACTCCAGACCTTTTCTCCATCTTTCTTTTATTACCTTTTTATCTCCCCTCCTCCCATCAATGGGTGGTTAATTTTGTACTTGAAAATTTTAAGTTGGGCCAGGCATGGTGGAGCAGCGTGCCTCTAATTGCAAGAGGATCTCCATGAGCTTGAAGCTAGCCTGATCTACATAGTGGGCTCCAGGACAGCCAGAACTACACAGAGAGACTCTGTCTCAAAAATATAAATAAATAAATAAATAAATGAAAAACAAGATTAAGTTGTGCATGATGAGTCATGTGTGTTTGAGGCAGGAGGATTGCCACACATTTGAGGTCATCCTGGGCTATACAGTACAATCCTGTCTCAAAAAAAAAAATCAAAAAACAGTTTTAAAATCCCAAATCCTTGGGGCTGGAGAGATGGCTCAGCGGTTAAGAGCACTGACTGCTCTTCCAGAGGTCATGAGTTCAATTCCCAGCAACCACATGGTGGCTCACAGCCATCTGTAATGGGATCTGATGCCTTCTTCTGGTGTGTCTAAAGACAGCTACAGTGGACTCATAAATAAATAAATCTTTAAAAAAATAAATAAATCCCAAAACCTGAGTTCTTTTCTAATAAAGTAGACAACTAGGCCCCCTCACCCATCAGAGTTTGAACAGCAAGGAAGAGAGCCAGCGAGATGGCTGCACCTGAAGGTTGGAGTTCAGATCCCGGCACCCACCTTCCGCAGCTCACAATTGCTAACTCTAGCTCCAGGATACCAGGTGCCCTCTCCTGGACTCTGTGGGCACCCCATATGTATGTATGTGTGTGTGTGTGTGTGTGTGTGTGTATATATATATATATATATATATATATATATATATATATACATGTATATATGTGTATATATATATACACATATATTTATATATATATATTTATATATATATATTTATCCCTGGAGTTTCAGCCCAGCCCAGTTCCCTCTACATAGGGTGTCTGTCTCAAAAAAAATAAATAAATAAAAATAAATTGAGTTCAGTTGAGGAAGACACGTGACATTGACCTCTGGCCAACCACAAAAAAATGGCATACACCTCTCTGGAAACACTGTTAGACGTATCTAAAGGTGTGTCCAAATCCAGTCAGGCTAACAGTGTTAACTATCTTTTAAAAGTCTTCCTCTTGTTGCTCTTCAATAGACTATCCATCTTGGTCCTCAATGACTTATGGCCTTTTCACAACACAAAATGCATTTAGTTCATTTGTAAGGTACCCCCAATTTTTTTCTTCATTTTTATTTTATGTGTTTGGATGTTTTACCTGCAATGTGCCTGTGCAGCATGTGTGTCTGGTGCACACAGAGCCCAGAGGAGGATTTGGACCCCTGGGGTTGGATTACATATTAGCATGAGCAACTATGTGGGCACTGGGAATGATGCCTCAAAATTCCAGGCAGAACCAGAATCAAGCCCACCATCAGCAGGCAGGTGTTTGCCTAACTGGCAGGAAACCTCAGATTCCAAGCCCAGCAGCACAAATACTCTAGGGGACTGGGTCAGATTCATGTGCAGTCAACAAAAGCCAGGCTGTGAGAGGCTGGAGCCTTTTCCCACTCAAACGGCTGCTTTGGAAAACACAAAGTTCACACATTGCTTTCTTAGTGGTTTTCTAGGGTATGATTCAGCCCTAAAGAGGTACATGGGTGGGGTTCAGCCTGAGCTCACAGCTTTCTGCAGGCCAGGAGCTCTGGCTCTGACAGTATAGATTCCTAGAGGTCCGAGAGCCTGGGGAGGCGGAGGAGGAAGAGCAAGTCTTGGTTTTCTATCACTGATAAATACCATGAACAAAAGCAACTTAGGAGCAAAGGGTTTATTTGGTTTACACATCCCAGTCACAGTCCATCAAAGAAGGGAAGCCAAGGTAGGAACTGGAAGCAGTGGCCAAGGAAGACTGCTATTTACTGGCTTGCTCCCCATGGCTTGCTCAGTCGGCTTTCTTATTCACCCCAGAAACACCGGCCTAGCGGAGGCACCGCCCATAGTGGGCGGGGCCCTCTCACGTCAATCATTAATCAAGAAAATGCTTCATAGTTCTTAGGCATGCCCACAAGCCGTTCTGATGGGGGAGGGGCATTTCCTCAGTTGAGGTCTTCTCCTTCTAAATGACTGTAGCTTGGGTCAAGTTGACAAAAACCAATGAGCACAGTGTACCAGGCGTCTGACTGCTCCCAGAAGGAGCAGATGCATCATGCTTGATGACTAGGAGAATGTCTCCCAGGGCAAGCTGACACTTCCTTTCCTTTCCGCGCTGGCTCTCAGCTCAAGACTGCACTGGGAATAGACTCCCTCCTGAAGGTGCAGTACCTGGTGTGTGCCAAAAGGACACGGGAACATGGCTAGCCCAGCAGGCACCAGTGGGACAGAGGCCTGCTGCCCACAGGATGTCACAGGCAGACCAGGACATCCGGTACCAGTCCCACCACAGTGATGCGGAGGCTCTAGAAACTTTTGCGTGAAGACAATCTCCCCCTCCCCCTCCCCCTCCACTCTGCACCTGTGGGAGCTGATAGGAATGTGTGGGTACACCTCTTTAGTAATATGGGCGATTTAGTATTATGCAGCCACCCAGCTGGCAAACACTTTTGGACCTGCTGTCTCAGCAGAGGGCTAACAGCCTGGGTCTCTGGGGTGCTGGGAAGCTTTGAGTGGATTTAATGTAAACAAGCCCTGACCCTCTTAATTTCGACCTCTTTTCCGATTTTCTCTTATTTTTCATTTTTTGATAAAAAGTCTCACATAACCCAGGCAGTTCTCGAAGTCTCTGCATAGCTTGGGCCAGGAGGTGATGGCACTTGGGAGGCAGAGGCAGGTGAATCTGACTTGGAGGCCAGTCCGGTTACAGAGCCCATCCCAGGGTTCCAGAATGTGAGCTAAGGGTGACCTTGAGTCCCTTGATCCTCCTGCATCCAAGTTTGCAGTTATAGCAAGCATGGGTGGACACCGTGCCTGGCTTTTTGTTTGGCTTTTGAGACAGGGTCTCCCCTATGTGATCCTGACTGGCAGCTATTCCCTATGTATATCAGGTTAACTTCAGACTTAAAGATATCTGCTTGCCTCTACTTCCAGATTGCAGGAAAATACTCTGAAAGGCATGTAGTACCATGCTTGACTCAAGCCCAGATTCCTATTTATTCTTAAAATAGAGTCTCACTATATAGACCATGTTGGCCTCAAATTCCTGATCCTCTGCTTCAGCCTCCCCAACACTGAGACTGCAGATATGCATAAAGTTCTCTTAAGGTTGTACCTTTTCTTTAAGATTACTCATTTATTTTATGTACGTGAGCCCACTGTCGCTGTCTTCAGACACACCAGAAGAGGGCATCAGATCCCATTACAGATGGTTGGGAGCCACCATGTGGTTGCTAGGAATTGGACTCAGGACCTCTGGAAAAGCAAACAGTACTTTTAAGCGCTAGCCATGTCTCCTCCAGTCCCTTAAGGTTGTGCTCTTAAGGAGTGAGTACCACAGAGGGAGGACTCCCAGGAAACATGAGGGACTGGGGTTCATTGTGCCTCCATCTGTTGACAGTGGGTGATGCCAGCTTCAGTTCTCATCAAAGCATCTGCCCAATGGCACAGCCACTAGGACAGGGCAGAGGAGTGAGGGTCCAGCATAGACACCCTCTCCCAAAGTTGCCTCAAAGCTACCTAGGGTGATGACTTCTCTCATTGTTAGAGGCAAGGACTGATGGGGGGACCTGAATGGTGCCGAAACTCGGGGAGGTCACTTGCTAGTGTAGTAGCTGGTTGGTCACCTTGGGACTCCTGTCCCTTTAGAGCCATGGTTCTCAACCTGTGGGTCAGGACCCCCAGAAGGTCATAAATCAGATATTTACATTACGATTTGTAACAGTAGCAAAATTAGTTATGACGTAGTGACAAAATAAATTTTATGGTTGGGGTTCAACACAACATGAGGAACTACATTACAGGGTTGCAGCTTAGGAAGGTTGAGAGCCACTGCTTAACAGTGGTTCATATATATATATATATATGCTTGTTCCAACACTTACTTAAAGTTGGGTTCACATCACCTAGGTCCTTGCTGCCATCTATGGGTGACAAAACACTGGGTTTACCCCATAAGCCTTTCCCTTGCAGCATCTTCCAGTCAGCAGCAATCTCCTAGTGAGGGGGATACAGCTGTGTAGGCATGGTCCTCAGACCCAATGTCCCGTCCCATGCAATACTGTCCAGGGCAGCTGGTCTGTGGGGACAATGTGCTACAAAGCCTGGAGGGTGTGTGTGTGTGTGTGTGTGTGTGTCTGTGCAGGTGGCATCTCTTTAAGATCTAGTACAGGTGCCCACTGAATGCTGCCAGAGCCAGGAAATGGCAAGGGCTGGAGACTCACAGACTCTGCTCTTCCTGTGAAACAGAGAAGTCCTTGTTGCCAAGGGAGCAATGCAGGGAGCTCCTCAGAACCTGCCACTGAGGCTGGGTACTTGTTTCTCAGAGCCAGTGGGTCAATGGAGCAAACAAGGTTAACATAGTATCCACTCACTCCAAGGCTGCCACTGACCCTGAGGTTTACTGCCTCTCATCCGGAAGAGAGGAGCTTGCTGGAAGCTGGAGCTGTACCTGGGTGGTCTTACTGTTCTTATTCCCACTGGAGACTAAGACCCCTCAGATGAATGCTCTGATCTGTAGAAATGCCAGCTGAGGAGAAAGAGATGAATACTGTCCACCGCAACCTTGGGGCCAGTACCAGCTCCAAGGACCAATGGAGCCATCTTACCCAGAAGCTTGTCTCTTTTGTTGGATTGTCACAGGTCACCTCTTTGGAGAGTCCTGGAGAGTATGGGCTCCCAGTGGGGTTGAGCTCGGTAGAGCAGTGAACACATGTCCACTCTCTTGACATCACCTCTCATCTTGGCTGTGTATGGCCATATGGAAGTGTGCCTTATTACCTATGGCAGGTGTCAAGTGACAGCTCACATCCCTTTTTAGTCCAGACTCAATACAGGTGGTTAGGGAGACAGATACTAGCACATGCAGGTCTACCCAGTGAGGGGTTGCCCACCCAGCCCGTTCTTGGGACTGGGAAATACCGGGTACCTCCTAGACAGACTTAGGCACAACTGAACCCAGTTATTCATGTCACCCCTGAACACTCCTCTCCTACAGAGCATCCTGGGTTCATGCTTAGCACCTTCTTAAATGCCCAGCACAAGCACCTCTCCTATACCAACTACCTGTTTCGGTCACTGTTATCCTCCGACCAGACCACTGCCATGGGTCTGACCTTCCTCCTGGTTCCTAACCAGCTCCACCCTGCCTGCCTGTGTCGGGGTTGTCAGGTGTGCAGAGTCTGTGTGAGTTAGCCTCATGATTGACCTGGGTTCTCCAGCCCAAGACTAGAAGAGACTCAAGTGGCTGACACCCAGACTTCTAGAACAAGATACTCTTAGAAGAATGGCAAGGCCCACAGCAGCAGTCCCAGCCTCTAATGACACTACAGGAGCCTTGCCCTGACACACTAGGCTCATTTGTCCTCAGCTGTTTTTAACTGGGTTCACAAGACTGGATAACTTGTTCCAAACCATGGCCTACAGCTGGGGGGGGGGGGGGGGGGGGGTGTCACATAGTTGTGACACCATCAAAAGAAACAACCAGACACAGAGAAGTTTCTAAAGTCATTTAAATGTATTTAATAATTTTTGCCTTATCTACCAGATAAATCATCTAAATAAATAGATGCTATACAGTCTCTTACCAATATCAGTACAAAAATAAAACCGTAGTCTACACCTGCCGACTCTTCCCAGCACACACTCCTCAGGGGAAGGCCTATACCCGACCCCTCCCTCCTAATACATTCGGGTAGTCTGAACAAAGCGTGTAGCTCATTCTGTGCAAAGGAAGTGGTCTTGTGCTGAGACCGGGCGGCCAGGTCTGGTCCGCCATTTATAAAGCAAAATTGATACCACCTCACGGACACTGAGCTCCTTCCTCAGTGGGCAGGAGGTGGAAGGAACTTGGCAATAAGATCACCCTTACCAGATGAGAACCCCATGGCCCAAATGGGCTCAACTGTGGCACTGCAAGTGTCCACACCAGAGGTTGAGGGACATCTTCAGCCCAACCCCATGAGGTTAGAGGACAACCCAATCTCTACATTCAAATGGGTGGGGCCAGGGAAAAGATAGGCAGGTGGCCACCACTTCTTGCTCGAGTACTGGCTCTGTATGGGGTTAGTGTGTGTATGTGGGTGGAGGGGGGGGGGTATTGTCCACCTGGGTAGCTTCAGGCTGGGAGAAGCCTGTGTAGACACTGGAAGCCTTTCAGCCATTCTCCCTAGGTGGCCAGTTCCCAGCAGTACAGAACTACATGGCTACCCTGAGGGATACCCAGCCTAGGCCACAATCTCCAGGAATTGGTGGGTTTCATAAAGGGACCTGTGAGAGGAAAACAGACACTGCCTACCGCTATAGACAGCGGCCTGAAAAGCCCCCCTGGTGCCTCATGATCGAAACTGTACAGCCATTTAGACTCATGCCCCTAGGGATGAGGAGCACCACATCAACGGGATGCTGTCCCCAAAGATTGTGAGCCACCAAACCTGGCAGCAAAGAAAAGCTTCAGCCACCCACCCTCACCTTCTCTCCAGGAGCTGGGGCCCAAAGAACACCAAGCTTCTCCCCACACCCAGGCTCCTGCCACCCACGGACTGAGGCTCCTCCTGTCTCTCCTCTCCCTGGTCCACTCAGACATCCTCTAGATTCAGGTTCCAGGACAGAGGCAAAGCAGATCATCCACAGAAGACTGCCCCAATGGAAGCACTGAGTTAACTCTGGACAACTAAGATTTGAGGAGGGGGAGACCAGAGACTAGAGAAGGTAGAATCCCAGACTGACACAGGGTTAAGGATCTTTGGTTTGGGAACGGGAGTGTCTGGAGTTTATTATCCCCTTGTTCATACAGACTCTGCTGGTCTCCTAAAGACACAGCAGAACTGGTAGCTGCTAGGACTCAGCCACATAGGTTCGTATGATAGCAAGGGGTGAGAGAGCAATGCGCCCTCGACAAGAGGGATCCTTCCTTGGGTAGGAAGGTGTCAGCCTATAGGGTGCCTGTGCAAAGTAGCAAATCGCCCCCACCCCCACCAGGACCACACACTTATGTACAACTTGACTCATGTATTATAGTTCAATCGCCACAAGATGTGAGGGATCATCCTTAGCCATGCCATTCAGGTTGGGTGGGGAGGGGACACAGAAGACAAGGACTGCCCTGAGAAAGTGGTGGGATACTCCCCCCCTGACTGCCCACACACCACTGGCACCCATGGGTGCCCAGATCGGCTGAGTTGCAGGAGACAGCAGAGAAAGGGGGTAGGGCTGGAAAGTCACCTGAGTCAGAAAGAACGTGAACTCCTGCGGGAGGAAGTATGAGCCAGGCGTCTGTGAGCCTGTGAGGAAGCATCTGCACCTTGCACACCAAAGCCTGGTCCTATCTGTGGCTCCGAGATTACATGCCACTAAGTCCCAGCTGTTTACTGACAGCTGCAAATCAACAGAGACCGATCCTGTCACGTGACATATGTGCAAGGTGCAGCAAGGGTGCTGTGGCAAGTTCGTTTGTGCTGTGAATGATGCCATGTTCACCCGGTCAGTTTCTAAAGGTCCGTGTGGACAGGTCTATAGACACGGGACAGGTGTGAACACACACTCAGTGTGGGCAAATGGCTGGATGTGTTCATAGGCATCTCTACACAGGCCAATGACAGGGAGACAGCACACTCTCCCTGAGAAGGCTTGGTCGGCAGCCTCTTCCCTGGTCCAGTCCATGACTGCTGTCCTGATCCTGTCTCTGGTGGTCAAGGCCAGTCTCCATGTCCCACTACAAAGCTGGAGTGAAAAATTCATAGTAAAGACCCACATCAAGGAACAGGGAGGGACATGACCAGAAAGCTGAGGTGACTGCTTGAGTCTGGACCTCCTGGGCTCAGTCTCTGAAAGATAATGACAGAGGAGTACTGGGCAGGGTAGCCTGTCCTCATCTGCCCTGGAGATGAGACCCAAACAACACTGGCCTCCCATCCTGTCCCAGAGACGTCTTTGTAAACAACCCTCATGGAGCAAGGGAAGGGTGGTGGGGTCTTCCCCATGCTTCTGCTTTTTTAAAAAATAAAATATTTACCCTGCTCCCAGCCCCCCTGTCTCTGGAATTCCTCACTCAAGCCCCAAGAAACAGTTTAAGAAAGAGGTAAAGCCGCTATTCACAGCTTCCCACTGCGGTCTCGGAAGAAGCCCTCGGCGGCTTGAGCCTCGCGGAAGGTGACGGTGACGGAGTTAGCGGTGATGTCAGTCACGGTAACTTCACTTGAGGGGGCCATGGGTGTCCAGCGAGGCAGCCCATTGGCCAGGTCGGCCTCTGCTGCAGTCATGGAACAAAGACACAACAGGTTGGCACCAAGTGAGCAGTCAGAAGTAGCGTGGCAGCATGCAGCCCATCCCCCATTCACATGAAGCTGGATGCTTAGGAGGGCACACATGCACCTGGCCCAGCTAATAGCAGGATGGGCAGGGGTCAGGCCCAAACCAGCCCTGACTGGTCCACAGTTGGGTCTCCAGGTCCTGTGGACAAGGGTCAGGGACCTTTCAGGCTTTGAGGTCTCAGGATGACTGCCTTACCCTCCTCCACAGGGGGCTGCTCCACAGCCACAGGCTCCCAGTCTCCAGCGGTCTGCAGGTCATCTGGGGCTGCTGACTCCTGCAAGGAGAGCTCGGGTCGATGGCTGGAACTCTCCACGTGGGGCCCGCGTGGCGGGAAATTCTTTCGTGAGAGCCGCAGGTACTTGTGGGCCTTGCTTTGCTTGAGGAGTGGGAAGGGCAGAGTGGGCACCAATGGGTCCTTCTCCACCAGCTCAGGTGCCCCCGCCTTGACCACCCCCCTCGGGACTCCCACTGCCTAGTGGGCACACCAGAGAAGCAGAGCTTCTCCTTGCCCTTGGCTTTGTGGGAGCTCCGCAGGTCCATGCTGTACAGGCGCTGCAGGGGTAAGCCAGGGCATGGCGGGTCAGCCCGCCCCCCACTGCAGCACATTCGCTCACGCTGTAATTCCCCCAGTATACCCAGCCTCACCTACATCTGTCCCACCTGCCCCTCCCCTGTCCCTGGGCCAGGGACCACACTAGCCACAGCTTGCCTTGTCTCCCAGGGGCAGAGGGTCAAGGCTGCAGCGGCTTACTCCTTTGATCCACAGCAGAAGAGCACCAAGCATACATATTGGAAACCAACACAACAGAGGCACAGCTCAGTAGCACAGCATTTGCCTAGCAATTGCACGATCCTGGGTTCGATATCAAGTGCTATGCAAAACTAGATTTCTGAAGTAGACACACTATGGAGATTTTCTGCCTTTTAGGAGAGAACTTTGTCTCCCAAGGAGCCTTGAAAGCTCTTCAGGGGACTGCAGGAGTGAAGGGAGAAGCCACCGATGGAGTTGGGGGACAACCCAGCCTGCACAAACAGCATCCCACCCGCTGCTTGCAGGCAAGACATTCCTGGGCCCTGGAGCTGCCCTCCACCCACTCTAGGAGCCTGGTCTCTTCTGCCAGCTCAGCCTTGGTGAAGGAGGGCAGAAGGGCACTCACACACCTAAGGGCTGGAACTCTAGAATGGGGGGGGGGGGGTCTCTTTCCAACTTTGGGTAAAATTTGCACAGATTTAAAACAAAAAACAAAAATAACCTTTATGTGAGGAAGGTCCCACATTACTCCACATTTTCTGCCAAGAGTTCCCAAGACAAGGGACCATCAAATGGGGCCACAAGATCACAAACTGTCACAGTGGCCTGAGGCAATGGTGACACATGGCAGTCCCACACTCCATCCCGCCTGCTGATTATCTGGCATGTATGGGTCACCGGCAGGCAGAGGAGGTTGACACAGGGGACCTCGAGGCTTTCCCTCACCCTGACAGCTCTGGATCAGAGCTGGGTTCTACTTGCTCTGACCTCAGGCAAACCTCAAGCCTCGATGAGACCTAAGTACCTCATCAAAGACTGTGTCCAGCAACACTGCCTTCTGGACTTTTCTGCCGAGTGTAGCTTCAGGCAGGCCATAGAGAGGGTGTGGCTCCTCCCTTGTTCTTGACTCAGAAACTCATGGACACACTGTGGGTCCCCCACACAGCAGGACCTGTCAACCTCCAGCACTGCTTCACTGACCATGAGGAGCAACCAGGCAACCAAGCTTCCTGCCCCAGCCCCAAAACATCGTGCCTGGGTCTGAGACTAAGATCACTCCACAACCAGCTGAGGCAGCACCACCTTGTGGGCCCACAGAGATCATGGAACACAACAGCAGTGGATGAGCTGACACCTCTGCCCTGCTTTGATATATAGACAAACGTGTCCGTTTGTGATATGTGCTGGGTTTGTGTCTAGCAAAGGCCACATTCCTTCCTAGGGCCTGTTTATGACACACCCTGTGGATCATCTCCACCTAAAGACAAGCCATCCTGTCCAGTAAGGAGAGCCTGAGATAATCAGCACCAGGAGTGGTTAAACACATATGAACCAAACATGGTCAAATGCCGGGGTAGGCGTTACAGAATCAAGAACACGTACTTTCGTCCACCCCCTCACAGGTGAGAAACCACTCAGACTCAGTTCAGCGCAGAACCACTGAACTGTGTGGTGGCTTCATACACTTTTGGCTTCTTTGCCAAGACTTATGGCATCGTGAGAATGGACAGAAACATTTGTAAGGCAGGGAAATACAGGCTTCATGGCATCCTCCCATCCAAAGAGAGCACGGTTCTAGAAGTCTGCTGTTCCAAGATCATGTTCAGTATGCTAAGGGTCTCCGGTTCTTGGATTTTGCAGTCCTACCCTGCCATGTTTCCTCAATGCTAAGATCCTCAGATATTTGTTTAGAGTTTTGGAAGATCAAAAAGGCTTATTCACAACATTTTAAGCTCTCAAAGATTGGCTGTACCTCTACCCTCTGCCCACCGGAGTCCCCTACCCAGGCTGATTTCCCTGGCTCCAGGTGCACATGTGGCCTTTACAAAATCCCTTCTATTGAAATGTACCCACTGAGTGTCTCACTCCACAGTACCCAGGGGTGCTGGGCAGGGTGAGAGAGTGGGCCCAAGGGCCAGTGCACATGCAGGTGGTGGGGACAAGGCAGGGTCGGGCAGGATGAGGGAGAAGGCTCAGAGGCAGTGGTTACCTGCAGCAGAAGCCGCTTGGGTTTCGGACCTCTCTTCCTATACCCTGATGCTCGGTCTCTCTCCTCCCTAGGAGTGTGAGGAAGGTGGCAGAAGAAAAAAGAGACACTGGTGACATCTAAGAGGAGCAAGGTGTCTGCTTCACCCCCTCCTCAGTCATGTGTTTGGTTGGGGACACCATAGGCCATCCCACACTCCTCCCCATTGCTCTGGGGGCCATAACAGTGGGGTTGACATTGAACTTCTAGGGCCTGGGCTTCACTCTGAAAACATACAGGTCTTTACTACACTAGGGCCAGCCACGCACGGCTCTGCAGTTCATGCTACTTAGGGGCCCCAAAGAATGGAGTTCTACTGTCTACTCTCAACTAGGGGAGGGAAGCCTGGCAACCCAGTCTGCCCTGAGCATCTCGGGGCACTAATGGGTACAGCAAGTTCTTTGGTGAGTGAGAGGAGCTCTGCCCAGCCACCCCACTGGGACTTACTGGAATCTGCAAAGGAAAGAAGGAACCTGTGTCATCAAGTGCATAGGGGAGAAGAAAGAGTGTTCCCCTCACAAAGCCAAGATCTCAGGTGGCAGTGCCAAAATCTCAGGACACTTGTACTCTTGTCTTCCTGCCTCAGTCTACCCCTCTCATGCTTCCTTCCTGTAGCCCACAAAACCTCAGGACACTAGAAAGAAGGTAGGACTGGGAGCTCACTTGTTTTCTATAAAGATTTGGGTGACCTTAGGCCCCCTCCCCATCTGGGCTCTCCATAAATGAGTCCTTCCCAAATGTCTTAAAGTGGTCTTCTTGGCGGGACCTACCACACCCTCACCCAGCAAAGATCTCCGGATACATGGAATGGGCACCTGGCCTTGATACCTGCCGTGCTTTCTCTGTCTCAGTCCAAGACAGTCCATACACCTGGGCATGGTGGCAGGTGTCTATAACACCAGTAGTGGGAGGTAGAGGGTTGTCACAAGTGTAAGGCCAGTTGGGACTACACAGTGAGACCTTGTCTCAGAAAATCAAGACCGTCCATAGAACTCTCTCAATGACACAGCAATAGTGGATCTCAACCTTCCTAACACTGCGACCCTTTAATACAGTTCCTCGTGTTGTGGTGACCCCAGCCACAGACTTATTTCAGTTGCTACTTCATAACCGTCATTTTGCTACTGCTTATGAATTGCAATGTAAATAAATATCTATGCTTTCTGATGATCTTAGGAAACCCCAATGAAATGGTTGTTTGACCCCCCCAGGTTGAGAACCGTTGCTACTAAGAACTTAAGGAGCAGAAAGAATCCGTGGGACAGGACCACCATCATCACAATGAGTTAAGAGAAATGATGAAGCGCTGGAGAGAGGACTCAGGAGTTAAGAGCACTGGCTGTTCTTGTGGAAGATTCAGGTTCAATTCCCAGCACCCACATGGCAGCTAACCCACAAGGCAGACTGTCTGTGTCTCCAGTTCCAGGGGATCTGACACCCTCTTCTGGTCTCCAGAGGTACTGCATGTAATGCATTCACACATACATATAAAATAAAATTAATATTAAAAGAACAATGGTCCCTAGGTGGTGGAGGCACAGGCCTTTAATCCCAGCACTTGGAAGGCAGAAGCAGGATCACTATGAGTTCAAGGCTAGCCTGGTCTACAGAGTGAGGTGCAGGGCAGCCAGGGCTACACAGAGACCCTGTCTTGAAAAACAAAATGACAAAAAAAACAACAGTGACAACATGTGCTTTGGTGTGCAAAGCTCCTGGACAAGCCGTGAACTGCCCAGATGGGCTTCAGTCTCATCTGTCCAATGACACTCTCATTCCCATGTCTGGAGATTACCAAAAGGAGCCAAAGGAAAACAGTTCTGAGAACTACACTTAGTAGCATGCACCCTACATCCAAGCTCATGGGAGAAAAAGGAAAGTGCACCTGTCACAATGCCAGGTGGGCCAGGGCTACAAGGCTGTCGAAAAACCCACATTAGGGGTGGAAGTGGGGACATTGTTGAGATCTCTCAGCTAGTAAAGGGCCTTACTGGTAATCTGCTAAGTCTGACAACCCGAGTTCTATCCCTGGGACAGGGAGACCAAAGCAAAGTGTCCTTTAACCCTCACACATGCGCAGTGGCACATCAACACACACACACACATAAATAGACATAATTTTAAAAGTGACATGTTGTGGCACAGTTCGTGGTTCACATGGGGGCAGTGAGGCCTAGGGGACAGTGAGGTCACGACCCCCAGCAGAGTGCTGAGAGGGGGCCAGAAGTGAACCTTCCTCACATCCCCAGGCTTGCCTGACCTCATCAGACTTCCTTCTTTGACAGGGGAAGTCAGATGCTGCCATTCCCAGACGGGACTCATCTGTCAGTGCTTCTGAATAAATCCTCAGCCTGAGACTAGGAGGCCACAGGAAGGCAGGTGCTGGCAAATAGGGAGACGCCAGCAGGCCATAGGGACAGTTCCTAGGTGTCACTACCTTTCCCTGCCATGCACACCCCCTATCCCACTCCGACCTAAAGACCCTTGCCCAAGACCAGGACCCTGGCAGGCTTCCTGAGATGTCTTGGAGCTGGCCTGTAGCCAGGCCCAGAACAGGCAGGGCACTTACTTCTCTTCGTAGGCCATGACAAGGCGAGGATCCAGTATGTGCTCCTCTGGTTCCCATGTGCTGTACCTGCGGAGAAGAACACAAGGTCAGAGCTGCCTTGCCTCCACCAGGGTTGCCGAGGCTGCCACTGCCCAGGCCTCCAGGAGCTGCATGACATCACAACCCCCTCAGTCATGCCCTGAGGCAACCAAGACTCCCCCTGCAGACTGCTGTTAGGTTCAGCATCCAACTGAGGCCTAAGGATGCCTCTCTTCCCCATCCTACAGCATGACAGAGGCTCTGAGGTTAGCCTATCTGGGTTCAAATCCCAGCTCTAAGCCTAGCTGACTATGCAGTCTTGAGCTATGTGCTCAGCAACCCTGTGTATCCGTGTCCCTCTCTGTGAGGTAGTGACTAAAGATCTCAGGGCTGTTCACAGTCATGCCTGGCAGGAAGAAAAGGTTTTGCTACCTGTGTTTTTATGTTGCTCAGTCTCAGACCCACCCCCAGCCCAGCTAGCATCTCTACCGTCAGGCAAGGCCTGCAGCCCCTTCTCTGAGCATGGCCCGCAACAGGTGCATCTAATGATAAGAGGCATTTTATTTATTTGGTTTTTCAAGACAGGGTTTCTCTGTGTAGGTCTGGCTGCCCTGGACCTCACTCTGTAGACCAGGCTGACCTTGAATTCACAAGAGATCTGCCTGCCTTTGCCTCCCAAATGCTAGCATTAAAGGTGTGTGTACACACTGCCCAGCTGACAGATATCTTAAAAGAACAAAAACGGATAGAAATTTAAAGCTCCTATTGGAGCGAAAATTGTATCAATTATAGCTACTTTGTATCAACTATAGCTACAAGTATAAAATTGTAACTAAAACTGGATGGATGCCTGGGTGTGCTGGTCTACAAAGTGAGTTCCAAGCAAGCCAGAACTACATAGTGAGTCCTTGTCTCAACAAAAAGTCATGGCCTCAACATGTACACAATAGAGACACTTGCTCATCTGCCTCCTCTACTGCTCTGCTCACCGTGGCTGGGAACTGGAGCCAGCCTAAGTGTTCACCAGGTAATGAGTGAAGAGATGGGGAGCTGTGGCACATGCACAGTGGAATGTCACTCAGAGGCAAAGAACAAGTGACCAAATTCACAGGAAAATGGATGGAAGTAGAAAACGTTAGACTAAATGAAGTAATTCAGACCCAGAAAGACAGATGCAGCCTAGCTTCAGCTGCTTGGACTTGTGTTAATCTGCAGCATCTGTAGAGGTCAGGAAACTAGAAAGGGCCCATGAGATGGAGAGGAATGCCAGGACACACAGGCCATCAGAGTAGACCGGAAGGATTAAGTGGAGATGAAAGCAGGGAATGGGGGGGAGGTCAATCACAACTATGAATGTATGAAAAGTCATAAAAAATCCACTAATCGGTAAGCTAATTTTTAAAATGTTGGAGTTGGAAAGATGGCTCAGCAGTCAAGAACACACGCTGTTCTTGCAGAGATCGGGAGTTCAGTTCCTAGGACCAGGTCAGGTAGCTCACAGGGATCACTTAGTGCCAGAGGATCCAGTTCCCTCTTCTGGTCTCCCGGGCACTGGCACTCATGTGTACATAATCACATATATGCAGATAGTAGTAGTAGTAACAATAATAAATCATGTATTTTTTAAAAAGATTTTTTATTTTATGTGCATTGGTGTTTTGCCTATATGTATGTCTATGAAAGGTGCCAGATCCTCTGGAACTGGAGTGAGCTACCATGTAGGTGCTGAGAATGGAACCCTGGTCCTCTGGAAAGGCAGCCAGCGCTCTTAACCATTCCTCCAGCCCAAATCATACTCTTAAAAAGGAGCTGAGGGCAGGGTGTGTGGTTCAGGAGGTAAAGGCAATTGCTTCCCAGCCTGACAACCCGACATTGATCCCTGGTACCTACTAGGCAGAGAACTAAGTTATCCCTTAACTTCCACTGTGAGACACACATGCACCTTCATACATGTACACACACACATCTTTAATTCCAGGACTAGGGAGGCAGAGGCAGGTGGGTCTCTGTGAGTTTGAGGCCAGCCTGGTCTACAGAGTGAGTTCCAGGACAGCCAGAGCTACACAGAGAAACCCAGTCATGAATATACAACAACAAAACAAAAAGGGAAAATGGGGTAAATATGGCCACATTTAGGGGTTGGAGAGAAGGCTTAGTGGTTAAGAGCACTGACTGATCTTCCAGAGGTCCTGAGTCCATTCCCAGCAACCACATGGTGGGTAGCTCACAACCATCCATAACTCTACTTTTAGGGAATCTGATGCCTTCTTCCAGCCTCTGAAGGCTCAGGTGGTGCACACACATACACGCAAGCAAAAAGATTCATATGCATAACAAGTTATAAAAATTCACATCTTTTAAAAACACATTATACATGGGGCTAGAAATGGCTCAGTGGTTAAGAGCACTGACTGCTCTTCCAGAGATCCTGAGTTCAAATCCCAGGAACCACATGGTAGCTCACAACCATCTGTAATGGGATCTGATGCCCTCTTCTGGTATATCTGAAGAAGTGTACTTATTTTAAAAAAAAGAAAGACACTATTATCAGAAAAAAATTACATTATACATGCATGAAATTATCAAGGAATAAAATATAAATATATATGAAGAATAACATAAGGTATAAAATATGAATTTATACATAAAATATAAAGATGATACATATATGAAGTATATCACACACGTATATACACTTGTGTACACACACGCACACACACACACACACACATATTTTTTTCAAGACAGGTTTTCTCTGTGTAGTTCTGGCTAACCTGGAACTCACTCTGTAGACTAGGCTGGCCTCAAACTCTGAGATCCACCTGTGACATGAATCTTTCTGAACCCAAACAAACTTAGCCATGTTCTATGAATCAGGCCAAGGTCCTCCTGGAGAAAGCAGACAACTTGGGGGGGGGGGGGTTCTCAGCAAGGAGAAAGGAGGCAGAGCTCTAGAACACTGGACCAGGGAGACGGACAAGCCGCCCAGACACAGCGCCCCTCCTTCCTCCCTCCTGGTTATTACTCAGTGCACATGTGGGATCTTGGGCTGCCTCTAGGCATTCAGCAATAGCATCACAGCCCAGCATACCTCTTCTCCTAGTCCAGCAGCTTTCCCTAAGAGGCAGGTTTTTGTGGCTTCCCTTCTCAACTGGCCCTTGCTGAACAGGACCAATGTAACTATGACTGCAACTGGTACAAGCCGGGGCCTGCTGCCTCTCAGAGCCCCAGGTTCTAGGAAAGCTACTGAGCTAAGCACCACCAGGACAGGTGGAACTTCTGCCTTCTGCTCACTCCTCCTCACTACCCGCTCAGCCTCTCTGCTCCCCCCCACCCCCTTCAGGCCCATTCTTACTGCTGCAGCTACTGTGTGTTCCCTGGCAAGTCCCTACCCTTCTCTACACCTCAATTCATTCATCTAAAAACAACTGCCTCCACGGTCTGTCACACCAAGTGCACCAGGCTGCCCTGAGGAACTGCCAACCCCACCTCCAATGTATTTCACAAAGGCAGGTTCCGAAATAACCACTCCAGTTTAGAGATGAAAAAAGAGGCACAGAGGTTAATCAACTTGCCCAAAGTCACCTCCTGGGCTAGGATCACTGCCTAGATTTAGGGCCTTTAAGCCCTGCAAACTGTGAAACCACAGAAAAGGGGGGCCAGGGTACTAGAACCAAGTCCCTTGGCAGAGAAAGTTAGCTGAAGGACGGAAGGAGGTGGGAGGACCACCAGCCCCTGAGGCAAAGTGAAACAGCAAGGTCTTGAAGAGAGGCCCAAAACTTGGAGCGAAATGCTGCTGCAAGTATCTGACGTACAGGGAGCACTGCGCTTGCGCACTCAAGCAGCGTGAGTGTGCGAGCCCAGATCGCTGGAAACCTATCTGGGCGGAGCATGCCTGCCTGCAGGAGATAAACATGGCCACGTGACCGTTGCCCCGCCCTCACATCACTCCGGCCGGGTAAACAAGCCCTACTACTGCACCCGACCGGCTATGCTGTACCCGCGAGCTGGAGTCAGGCGATTGGGGTGGGTCGCAACACCCCAGCCAGACAGGTCGCTGGGTCCCAGCCGGCCGTTGCGGGGTGGGGGAGGGGACTGCCGTGATGTATACAGAAACTGGCCGAGCTGGGGCCGCGCGGAGCAAAGCTTGCAGCTGCTTACATGACTGCAGTTTTAACCGCCCCAACTGCTGAGCCTCATTCTAGCGTAGGTCTCCCTGCAATCCCTTCGCTCTGAGTTGTGGAGAAGATTCCATGTGTTATGCTGTGACTCGCATACTTACTTGAGTATGGCACATTATAAAATCCAAGAAGCGTGGCATGGCTACCAGGTCTAAACCAGGCTTCTGGGCCTTGAGAGGAGGCACTCTGCTCTGTATCTGGCTGCCTATACCTGAGTGCATTAGTGACTCCTAGTGGGCTTCATTTAAATTTGAGGAAATGGAGGCAGAGCGAAAGGCTAGGGCTTTGCCTTGGGTCATAGCTTGTCAATCATAACCAAAGTTCATAAGGCGGTATGATAATCTGGTACCAGAAAAGCTAACATCAGATACACTAGGGCCCCTTTGGTGGCTCTGGCTGTGTTCCCCAGGGGTAGGTCAGAATCTCATTTGAGTTTCTGTACCCCACCTGAAAAGAAGTGACACCTGGCTCATGCCAGGAATCTCCCACTGGCAGCCTGATAACTGATGTCCTTACCCAGGCTGCAATGAACAGTCTTCCTGAAAAGATGGAGCTATATTTATGCAAGAACGGGGGTCTCCAAGATGGGGGAGCAGCAGAGTGCTGGGCAGGGAGAGGCAAAGATGGAGAGTCAAGGGTTTCTGAGGCAAACAGAGCACCTGTAGTTAACACCCTCTGCCTGATGCCCCCAGAAGATCCAAGAGCTCCCCTCTACCACATTCACTTGGGAAGGGGAGGTTGCTGTTGCCTTTTGCTGGGGAGAAAACGGGCTCTGCAGTGGCCAGGCAAGGGCACCTTCCTACTACTACTAATTTGTACTTCCTTACCTAGCCATGAGGAGGGTAGCTACAAACTGGGAGGATCTTCACCCTGCTCCAAGACTAGGCTAGATAGCACCCACAGCCTCTGCTCCAAGTCAGTTCCCTGAAAACCAACTGATCAGAGGCACTGGTCCCCAGCTCAACCTCTCTTCAAGAAGACTAGGCTAGACAGCACCCACAGCCTCTGCTCCAAGTCAGTTCCCTGAAAACCAACTGATCAGAGGCACTGGTCCCCAGCTCAACCTCTCTTCAAGTGAAGTGGGGCTGCCTGGCAGTTGGACCTGCCTCACACAGGCATCTTAGGTGTTGGCAGTTATGTTCCTGTAATGACCTCCTCTCTCTGAGCCTCAGTATCTCCCTCTGAAAAGACAGTATTTTTCTAAGGAAACTTTTAAGTTCCTATTTTGGAATGGAATCTTTACTTACGCCCGCCTCCTCCCCATACTGTCAGTCCTACACCTAGAACAATTGGTTCTAGGAGATGCTTTGGGGGTTCAGTATTTGAAGACCAGCAAATAGAGGTGGAGGGCTTGCCCAAGGGCTCACAGGTGACCCCGGGACAGCCGGGCCTTAAGTTCTGCAGCAAAGGGGGAGAAAAAGTATCATTCTCAGATGATCTAGTCAAACAGCTCTGAGCAGAAACAGGAAAGCTATCAAGGCAGTAGGTCCCCTTCTCCTCAGGGAAGCTGTCGATATGGTCAGGTACAGATGAATGAAGATACCACAGCTGAGCCCCTATTGAGGACACTGACCACTAGTGACCAACGGGGGGGGGGGGCTTTGGGAATGGAAGACGGGGTAGAGGGAAGGGTAGACCAATGTGTGATGTGCATGTCAGTCATCAGGTAAAGCACCTGGATGCCTGCAGTCCATCCTGAACCAATACCCAGACCTTTCAACTTGCCAGGCTAAGCAGCCTGGGAGAAAAGTAAAGGCCCGGGCCACTAAACCCCCTTTATAGAGGGGAAAGTTGAGACACTTGAGGGCTGTCTTCCCCTCTTCCCCTCATCCCTCCATGATATCTTAGGACCCAATTACAGGTCAGACCTCTACCTCTACCCCTCCTACACACAGACAGGAGAAGAAAGTCCAGGGGTTGTCAGCCATCAGGAAAGCAGAGGGGTTTTCCAGGAGGCAGGGCAGCTCATTTATGAGCCAATAAAGAGAGGTCCTGGATCTAGCTTGTTCTTGCCAGCAACAGCTCTCTGCTGGTAGGTGACTGGTTAGTGAGAGGCTCCTGATTAGGCTTCAGCACCAGAGGCCCACCGGTTGTGCTGGGTATCAAACCTAGCTCTCTACCCCACATCATTAGGAAAGAATATTGGGAATTCAGAGAAGCCTGGTAATGGCCAGGCTCAGCTCTGCTGCCCCTTGCTCTGTGACCCAAGGAAAGTTGCTTATTGTCTCTGTTTCTTCACCTGAAAAGCTCAGACTCATAGCTACTTCAAAAAGAATGCCTGGTAACTTATTCTGTCAGTAAGGGAGCACCATCCAAATCCAAAATGACCCAGGCTCTGCCCCTACTTACACTGAATGCAGTGAGGACTGGGGAGCCATTGCCCAAGGTTCCCCTCTCACCTAGTACTGTACCTGCCCCACATGGGGACCTCTTCACCTGGCCAGCAGCCATCTCGGAAGCCAAGATGCTGAGGCCTTCGCTTCATGTCCAGCAGGGAGGCAGAATGAAGGGACAGGACACCCCTTACCAGGGGGGAAATTAAGGCCTAGGAAAGCTGGTGATTTAGGAATGCTTGCCGTAGAAACAACAGCAGCTAAGGCCAGCCTGGGGAGAGGATGACAGACAGGGACACACACAGTAGGCTTACTTGGGAGGCCACCCTTTCCACTTCACCAGATATTCAACTTTGCCCTGTGAAAAGAAAGGAGACAGAGTGAGACCCACATACTCTACAACCACCTGCAGGACGGCAAAGGCGAAAGGACCCTAAGAAACAATATAGTACCACCAATCTGTGAACCTCAAGACTGTCAACCTGGAGTCAACGCCTCCCCCCCGCCCCCCCGACTCTGGCTATACTACATGACAGTCCCACAGACCTCCCTGCTGTCCCTTGGGAGTGTGTCTGGTCCCAGGCATCCCTGGAATCCAAGATAAGGGGCTCATGTCAGAGAGAGAAACCGAGACCACATGGGAGCATGCACGCAGAATGCAGAGCCTCGCACAGTGGCTGAAGTCCCATGCCTGGACCATGATTCCTCACTTTTAAAAAAGAAGCCTCAGATTCAGGCTGCCTAGCAGACCCCCATCCAAAGGTGGCAGGCCCTCCACTTGTTAGGAACTGGAGTCTCAAGTAAAAGTGGTCTTTAAGTTTCCTGTCCAGCACTATTATGCACTGGATGAAGCATAAATATAGGAAAGCTTTGAGTACCTCCTCTCTGATCACCTTGCCAAAGATCCCCTCCCTAAGACCACACCGTGGACAGCTTTTTATGAAAAGCGCCTAGTGGCCAAGCACTTCATTCATCCTGCATCCTTGTCCTCTGGCAGAAAGCCATCTCTGAGAGAGAAAGGGAGCCTTGGGCTTCCGAGTGGTATCTAGAATACACTGCAGCCTCGGTAGAGATTTGGGAGTGCTGAATTATATGAATGACCTACCCCTGTCCCCTGTTGGAGATGATGTCTATACCTGCTTCAGTATAGTACCATGGAAAGGCAAGGAAGGAAAGCAGCCCTAACCAAAAAATAGCCAAGCTCCAAGCCACCTACCTTGGGCCCACCCAAACCCCTGCTGAGGATGCTACAGCAGACACTCCTCTGCCTGCACTTCAGTCAAGTGAGAAAAGGCGTCTGTCCCGAGACTCCCAAAGAGATGCTGGGAGAAAGGAAAAGGATCCTTCCGTAGATCCGGGACAGGAACTGTTGTTCATTGCACGTGCCCAGATCCAAGTTCACTCTGGGATGAGCCCCTCAGCAAGCACGTGCACAAAGATCGTAGACTTGAGGTCTGGACCGGAAACTGCAGGCTAAGGTGTGTGGTCCTGAGCGCGGCAAAACCGCCTCCTTAAATCTCAGGGTGTGTGTGTGGAAGGCCGTGGCAGAGGTGGGAGGAGCTTCGAGGATGCCCCAACAACAGTGGCCGAGGCTTCGGAGCAGCACCGGGCTGAAGGTTGGGGGAGGGGAGGAATGGGAGAGGAGAAGGTGTGCCCTGGGGGGTTGGTCGGGAAGGTCAAAGTCCAACACAAAACTTCACAAGCCACAGAAGACTTTCCCAAAGTTCTGCTGCCAACTTCAAAGGACTTGGTACTAAATATCCAGAGAGCCGAGTTCAAGACTCACTTTGACTCTAACGCACTGGCAACTTGCTTCCTCAACTTGAGCTTTAGTCTCCTAGAAAGTGAGTATGACGGGGAGCTAGGCGGAATGAAGCTCAGGATCTCTTGTCCCATCCTCCTCTCCATCCCAGGTGGCCTCGGATGCACCAGCATCTGAGGGCAACAACTTTAACTCAACTGGCCCTACACAGCGGCGGGGAAAGTAGGGAACAGGATGTGGAGAACCGCCTGGCAGCCCAGGGTCCCCAAGTGACCCCCACACCACTTTCTGCTCTGCCCAACCTGGAGTGGGCGGTGCTGGGGAGCAGGAGGCGACCTCGCCCCGTCCCGGGAGCCGCCCCCGAGCGCCTCACCTTCCGCACGCGCTTCTTCCGGATGCTCTCCACCGCAAACACCTGCTCGCCTATGGCTGACAGCTCCATGCGGGGCAGCGGGCGAGTGGGCCCGGGGCCGGACCGGGCCGGGCCGGGGGTGGAGCTGAGGGGCCGCGGCTGCTGCGTGCGATGCTCTGGACGGCGGGGACCCCGTCAGGCTTGTCCGGGCGCGCACGCGCGCACACCCCCTAGTGCTCCCTCACGCCGCCGACGTTCCATTTTTGAACCTGCGCAACGTTTTCCCCAGCGCCAGAGAGCGGGTGCGCGCGCGCGCGGGCGTGCCTCTCAGAGCGCCCAGAGGGTCAGCTCCGCCCTCTCGCTGCCTGAGCCACGCCCCTCTCCTTAACCCCGCCTGCTGGCCAAATTGGGCAGCTGGCCCCAGGTCTGATGCTCCTGGCTTATTTGGATCTTAGGGTCTGAACAAAGCGGTCAAAGGTCCACCCTATCTCTCTGTTCGTCTTCTGGGCTGGAGGTGATCAGTCTCCCCAAGTACCCCTAATGACTGGGAAGGTCCAAAATGAACTGGCCTTGAAGCTGAGAGTAGGAGGCCTGTAATTTCAGCATTTGGGCAGCTGAGGCAGGAGGATCAGGAGTTCAAGGCCTACCTTGGCTATGTAAGACCCTGTCTCAAATAAATACACTGAAACAAGGGTTGGAGAGATGGCACTTCTGCTCTTTCAGAGGACCTGGGTTGGTTCCCAACTTCCACATTATGGTTCACAACCATGGTTCCATGGAATTCCATTATGCACATACATACACACAGGCTAGCAACCACTCATACACATGAAATATTTATTCAAGAATAAAACAAGCCGGGCAGTGGTGGCGCACGCCTTTAATCCCAGCACTCGGGAGGCAGAGGCAGGCGGATTTCTGAGTTCGAGGCCAGCCTGGTCTACAGAGTGAGTTCCAGGACAGCCAGGGCTACACAGAGAAACCCTGTCTCAAAAAATCAAAAAAATAAAAAATAAAAAAATAAAACAAAAACAAAACCTCAAAGCTGGAGATAGTACCTTACGCCTTTAATCCAGCACTCGAGAGACAGAGCCACCTTGATCTATACGGTGAATTCCAGGTCAGCCAGAACTGTGTAAAGAGATCCTGTCTTAAAAATGTAATGAAATCTTTAAAAAACAAAATGAAAATTAAAAAAAAAAAAATGTTGTGGGACCGTATTGTGTAGATAGGCAACAGGCACAGAGTAAAAGGTCAGTTGTTTTCTTTCCTACAAAGAAGACCAGGCTGGTCTGGGCCCGTGGCGCAGCAGGAGGGATAGACAGCAAAGGCTTTCCACTTGGAGTGTGTAGTCTAGGCAGGCCTGGAACAGGTGCTTCTGCGTCCACCGCTCCATACTTCCACCCATCAGCTCAAACCAGTCTTAGCCGGTGATGCTAAAACGCAAGGGTCACACACACACGAGCTTGCTACCCAGAGGGCCCAGGCTAGGCGCTAACACCTCGGGTCGCAGGTGAAGACCCGCTTTGCCGGCAGCAGATCCTGCCACAGCCCCTTCTCCAGTGGTTTTCCGCCACGCCCTTGGTTTGAGGCACCTTTGCCGCAACTAAGAGTGAAAGGAAGAACTCCTCACCCTGGACCCAGCACTAAGTAAGCCTTTTCAGTTTTCAGCACTTGGAGGACAGGTCTAAGTCCTCCCATTTCTTCCTCATTCCCGAGGCTCTGTCCTCCAGGAGGTGACTCAGGGCTTCCTTTTCAACTACACCACCCCCACAACCTGGATTCTTAGCAACAACCTCCTCCCCCAAGGGGCCCTGTGACCTAGTGCGCTTTTTACCTCCAGACTTGACCGAGTCACCCACTACTTAGAAACATTCCTGGGTTCCCTATTCTTAGAATAAACTCTAAACACCTATGTCAGGCAAAGAAGAAAAAAAAAAAAGAGAGAACGGTACATTGGCACCTGAGGGGTGTTTTTGTTTTTGTTTTTATCAAGCGCAAAGGATGTCAGAAGGCAGGGGAGGACATGTCCCTGTCCTCAGAGAAAATTACCATCATCCGAGAACTATATATTCCATGGAAATATCTACTAAAAACAAAGGTACAGTGAAGACATTTACGAATACAGACACTAGAAATTTCCCTATCCCTGGGGGGAATTCCAACCCAAGAACTAGGCAAGGGGGGGTGGGGTGTCGGACAGAGAGGTCTGATGCAATGAGGAAGACACAATGAAAACACTGATGGCGGAAAAAAAGCAGAAACCGCCTTTCCCAGAGAAAAAGAGACGGGAAATTAACATGAGGCACGGTAACTGGGGCGAGTTCAAGTGTGCCAATATCCTTACACACCCGGAGCAAAATAAAAAATCGGATAATAAGACAAGGTTGCCTAGGTTTGAGTAAACACCAAAGGAAGGCAAACTCAGAGGTCGGTGCTGTGCACCAGAGTGGAGGAAAAACACCGAGAAAAGCAACCAAGCAAGAGAGAAAAACACAGATGATTTAAGTTCAAATGTCCGGTGACTCAGTAAACGTAGGGAACTAATACTGGGGTCAATTTAAAAAAATCAGGCTGAATGAAATTCCCCAGCTGAAGTAATTTGCTCGAAGTTACTACAAAAGGGGTGTTTGTAAAACAGGGGTGGTAAAAGAACAGAGGGCAGACAGGAGCAAGCTAAGGCGGGGCTATTTAATCTGAGGTAAAACTCATCACAAAGACAAAGGAAGCCCCTTCTACTAAAGGGACCACTTTACTAGAAGGGTTTCGAATTGGCATGCAAAACACCACAGCTGAAGGGGAGGGGACAGACACAAAAAACACAGGAATCCACAAATTAGAGAGGTTTACCACCCCATCCTCAGTAGACCAACAGGAAAATATTTAGTAAGAGACCGTAAATTTTAACTTGATTTGTAAACTTGACTAATGGACTTTACTAGAGTGTCTAGGTTTCTCTCTTCTCTTTCTTTGGTTTTTCGTGACGGGTTTTTCTGTGTAGCCCTGGCTGTTCAGAAACTGACACTTTAGACCAGGCTGGCCTCGAACTCACAGTCTGTCAGCCTCTGCCTCCAGAGTGCTGGGATTTTTATTTTATTTATTTAGGAAGGATTTAACAGTGTTGACAACCCTCTGGGAAAAATTAACCAAGAAAAAAAGAGAAGATGCACTAGCTAACACCATGGGTAAAAAAGTGAAGAGTCTGCAGAGTGTTGGAAAAGTGTAGACTACTTGGGGAAGCCATTTACCAAAAAAAAAAAAATATCACTCCATTGAGGAATAAAGCTTAATGGGCCCCAGCCCTGGTGAGCTAAGAGTGGAGTGTGTAGGTCACTGGCCTCCGTCTCTGGATTACAGGATTACCACCAAGCCCAGCTTACGTTTTTAAAAATCAAAGTAAACTAGAATACAAGGGAATGATTTATACCCAAGAGAATGGTTTACTTTGTAACAAGAAAAAAAAAAAACTACCACAAATTCCCTCTTTAGTGAGGAGCTGATGGAAGCATCTGCGGGAAACGGACAGCCAGGTGAGCTCAGCCCACTTCCACTGCACACTGTGCCAGCCAGATCGTAAGAGCAGGAAAAGTAAACACAGAAACCTCAACTCCGCTTCAGTGGAGGCTCACAATTCCAGTCCGGCTGGTTCAATCCCTTTGACTAAAGGGCCATCCCTAGGAAGGCCAGCTCACTCTAGGCCAGGCTAAAGAGACCCACCCTAGGTGCCATAGTTTACAGATTGTAACCCTGCAAGGGTCTTAAATCAACCTGGTTTTCTGAAATTCGTAACTTTTTTATTTTTATTTTTTAAAGAATCTATTTATGTAAATGAGTGCTCTGTTTGCACTTGTGCCTTCTTGACAAAAGAGAGCCTCAGACCAAAGAGGGCAGCAGGTCCCATTACAGATGGTTGTGAGCCACCATGTGGTTGCTGGGAATGGAACTCAGGACCTCTGGAAGAGGAGCCTGTAATCTACTTGAGGCAGAAGCAGCAGGATCATTGTGAGTTTGAGCCCAGCCTAGGGTACAATTCAAAACCATGTTTTAAAGAGCAAACCTAAGCCCTCACTACTTAATTTAATACTATTCTAGAATGATAGTATTTTGATATATTAAGCTAAATAAAATATTTAAAATATTTATTTAACTTGTTTTAATTTTTTAAATGTAGCTATCATTAAATTTCAAATTATGGGACTGAAGAAATGATTTTGTGAAGTAGAAACTTAAGGGTTCTTCGAAGTCAGTTAGATGGTGTTTAAACTAGACACAGGTGTAAAAGGCTAAGACAGACGCATGAAAGAACATTTTGTTGAAGCAGACACAAAAGACGTTCTATTAAAACATACATATAAAAGAACACGTGTTAAAAATTTTTTTATTAACGATGCACATGTATTGGTGTGCCTTACATTATGTAGTTGGTCTACATTTGTCAGGACTCTATAGAGAGAAACACACCAAAAAAACTTCTGGTGGTGTGCTATAATTTCTCGTCGTTTCTGTGGACTCCGGCTGATTGACAAAATAATGTCAGCTAAGACAGACGAATGTGCTAAGACAAGATATGTGTTGAGTGAAGATCCGTAGAGGACATGTGATGTTTTGGAGGGTAAAAACAGGGCTCCAGGGACAATGATGGTGGGCAGGGCTGAGCTGGACCTGTTTATAGAGCCAGCTATATAATGCTTGTGGGTCCAATGGCTTTGTTGAGCTTCACTTCCCTGAGAGAAAGAGACAGCCAAAAACTTTTCCTGGCATTCTTTCGAGTCCTTCCTGCTGACTCGAGCCTAGGCTGAGGCCTGGCTGTCTCTGCTAGGTAGGCCACTGTTGCTGATTCATGTTATCCCGACTCTACTGATACATCCATAAAGTGTTTGCAAGTGGATCAAGCTACTGCTGTGAACCTGTGAACTAAACTGTCGATTTCCAGACAACACAAGACAAGAGTTGTTCCAAAGAACCTTTCTAAACAGGTCTACCACCCCCCACCCCCCGTGGGTGGTGGCGGGCTACAAGGGAGGTTAAATTGTTTAAGAACTATCATTAAAAATTGGTTCTTACAAGACACATTCCTGTACTGGCAGAATGACAGTTAATACGGAAGTTAACTAAAGGTGAGAGAGCAGGTCATGAGTGTCCTCCCAGCAAACTGACAGACGGTGACTCACATCCCGCTGGAAGAGAAGATGAAGTCAACAGAGGAAATGGACAAGAAGGAGATAGAGAAACTGCAAGCAAAGTGAGCAGGTTTGAGAAGCCTAGACACCAGCAGCAGTGCAGAGCCTCAGTGAGACAGATGCTGTGCTTTGCCGAATTACACTTAAGGAAATAATAGTTCTTCCAAGAAAAAGAACATGCTGTGCTCACACACTTAAGACAGGAAGTGGTGTTCCCAAAAAGATAAAAAAAAACCAGAGTCCAGCTGTTAGCATTTTGTCTAAACTCCACCCCAGTTACCTGGCAACAGCCAGGTATGCTCCGCCCCACAGTTGCCTGGCAACAGCCAGGTGTGCTCCACCCCAGGGCCTGGCCCACTATAAAAGGGGCTGCTTGCCCCTCCTCTCCCTCTTATCTCTTCCTCTTGCCACTCCCTCCCCCCCCAAGTGGTCATGGCTGGCCCCCACCTCTCTACTTCTCTTCTCTCTCTCTCTCTCTCTCTGCCTTTCTCTGCCTCTACTACCCTTTTAACTCCCCTCCCCATGCCCTAAATAAACTATTTCTATACTTAAAAAAAAAATTAGTTTTTAAACAATTAAAGTTGCAGTTTAGCAGTTAAGAGCACTGGCTGCTTTTGCAGAAGCCCCAGATTCAATTCCCAGCACCCACATGGCAGCTCACAACTGTCTATACCTGTAATTCCGGGGGATCCAACACCCTCACACAGATATACATGAAGGCAAAACACCAATGTACATAAAAATAAATCATATATTTGTTTAAAATTTCAAATCATGCCTGCAAGTTGTATGTACGGTTTGCATTAGATTTTTATCTGATAATGCTGTCCTAGACAGTAGGGCAACAAAATAAAGAACAGGGGAGGAGGGAGCCTTGAGCTGGCTCAACAGCTAAAAGAGCTTGCCACCCAGCCTGAGGACCCACATGGTGGAAAGGGAAAACCAACTCTGGCAATTTGTCCGTTGACCCAAGTGTATGCACCATGGCTTGCACAGGCCCAACGCTCCTACAAGGTGGCAGAACATAAAGCAAACATAAGAGTTTGATTGTCATGAGAAGGAACAAATGGGGCAACCCGGCAGAAACGAGAGTCTCCCTGTCCCAAAAAGACAGGGAAGGAGAAGGAGAGGGGCTGACTATAGAAAGTGCATCCATAGATTCTGGGGGGTGGAGGGGAATTATTAGTCAATGGGTCAAAGATAATATTTCTGGCAAATGATCCTAAAATTACTGGTTATCCCGTGGGAATGGTTTAGTTGGGCTGCCTGCCTAACAATATGGATTCTATGTGGCTTAAAACCTAATGTAAATGATAAACTCTGAAACTTTAAGAATATTAAAAATAAGCCCGGCAGTGGTGGCGCACACCTTTAATCCCAGCACTTGGGAGGCAGAGGCAGGCGGATTTCTGAGTTTGAGGCCAGCCTGGTCTACACAGTGAGTTCCAGGACAGCCAGGGCTACACAGAAAAACCCTGTCTCGAAAAACAAAACAAAATAAAACTATTAAAAATATAATTACGAGGAGAGGTGGCTCAGAAGTTAAGAGCACCTGTTGCTCTTGTGGAGGACCTAGGTTCATTCCCAGCACTGTGTGGTGACTCATAGTGGTCTGTAATTACAGTTCCAGAGGAACCCATGAAGAGAAAAATCACTCTAAGTGGGTCAGTGTGACAAATGTACTCAGTGACGTGCCACATCTAATTCCCACTGCACTGAAGGTCAGGGTAATTAAAGACAGCCCAGTACTCTCCTGTCTCAAAGAAAGAATCCATGTTGGATTCTTCTGAAATACAACAATGCTTCTTACTACATCAGGAAAATTGGATTCACATATCAACCATAAAAACGAAAATACACTGGTGGCAGCGGTGAATGCCATTAATCCCAGCAGAAGCAAGCAGATCTCAGAGTTCGGCCAACATAATCTATAGAGGGAGTTCCGGGGCAGCCAGACTACATAGAGAAGCCTGCCTTGGGGAAAGAAGAAGAAGGGGGAGGGGGAGGAGGGGGAGGAGGGGGAGAGGAGGGGGAGGAGGGAGGGAGGGGAGGAGGAAGAGGAGGAGGGAGAGAGGGAGGAGGAGGAAGAGGAAGTGGAGGGGGAGGGGAGGAGGAAGAGGAGGAGGTAGAGGAGGAGGTAGAGGAGGAGGGGAAGGGGAGGGAGAGGAGGAGGAAGAGGAGGGGGAGGAGGAGGAAGAGGAGGGGGAGGAGGGGGGAGGAAAGGAGGAAGAGGAGGAAAAGGAGGAGGTAGAGGAGGAGGGGGAGGGGGAAAGGGACGTGGAGGAGGAGGAGAACAGAGGGGGCAGGGTACTATGGTAAAGGTGAAACTAGGAAGAAAATTACCAACCAGCTGAGTTTGCAGCCCTTTTCCTGGTTCACATCATTTTGCATTCCGTCCTTCTTCATCAACTAGTATTGCCTTCTCCTGGTGTAAATCCTGCATGTTCTACTTCACCCACACTTACAGCTGTCTGCACATACACATGTCTACATTATAGGCTAGGATCTGCTGCATCTGAGGGAGAACATGCATTTTTTTTTTCTTTCAAAGTTTGGGTCACACTGCTTAATATTACACTTTCTAGGTCCATCCATTTTTTTCTTCAAATTTCACGGCTCCCTTTCCCTTTACAGCTAACCCACACTTTACAAACGCACCACACATTCATTCACCTGCTGACAGTCCCCTCAGCTCCTTCAATCTGTCGGCTTCGTTAATAGAGCAGCACTAAGTATCAACGTGCAAGTGTCACTGTGGTAAGACATGGGTGTCTTTGGGTGTGAGCCCAGGAGTGGAATAGCTGGGAATCATTTCTCTTTTTCCCCCTAAGATTTATTTATTATGGACAGTGTTCTGCCTGCATACACGCCTGCACGACAGAAGAGGGCGCCAGATCCCATTACAGATGGTTGGGAGCCACCATGTGGTTGCTGGGAATAAACTCGGGACCTGTGGAAGAGCTGACAGTGCACTCAACCTCTGAGCCATCCCTGTAGCTCCGGGAAATCATTTCTTAAAGAAAAAAGAGAGCAGCTGAATGATGGCACATGTCTGTAATCCCAGCATCTCAAGAGATGGAGGTAGGACCAGAGTCATCTTCAGCTACAAAGCAAGTTTAAAGCCTGCCTGGACCATAGGACAGCTCATTGGAAAAAAAAAAAAAAAATGAAGTGTGGGGCTGGAGGGATGGCTCAGTGGTTGAGAGCACTTACTGCTCTTGCAGAGGACCCAGGTTCAGTTTCCAGTGCCCATATGGCTACTAACAACATACATATGCCTTGGCACAGGCATGCCCACATACATACAAACATACACACATACATATACACATACATACCTTTACACAACGCACAAAATAAATGAATACAATTTTTAGATGACTGACAGAGAAAGATACTGGGAATTGATCTCAGTCTCCGTGTGTACATGCACACGCATGTGCATGCGCACACACAGGCACATGAACAGGTACACATACACAAAAGAACCCCACAATGAGCTATAAGTTCACCCCTACTTGACTGGCATTTGATAGAACACTTTCTGCAAGTGCTGACCATACGCACGGGGTAAGGTACTGTTGGCTGAAACAAAGGCAGAATGATCGTAGCGCTTGGGAAATCTTGGCACATCTGAACACACTCAAGCCTCCCATTAGTCTCCCTGGGACATTCCTTACGATGACTCTTCCAAACGTGCAACAGAGAGCACATTTCAAAATATCCATAGAAACAATATTTATACAACCCCAAACTGGAAACAGCCTCTAAGCCCAGGAGTTAGGACAAGTTAAGTCCAAGTTTTTCACACACTGAATCATGACACAGACTTGAAACTGAATGAACTACAGGGGTACACAAGAAGCCAAACAAATCCTTTAAAATACTGAATGGACAAAGGCACTACATGGCTTCTCCACCTCCAAAACCATGCAGAGGGCTGCTCATGAATGGCGCACCCACTTGGCACACACAAAGCCGTCTATCCGTACTGACCGCGGTGGCTAGCCAACCCCAGTCTCTATTCTCAGAAAGTAGAGGCAGGAAGATGAAAAAAGCTCAAGGCCAGACTGGGATTCACAAGACCTATCACAAAACCACAAATAAACCAACCCTCAAACCCAGAACTAACCAGTGATGCTAAAACCAACCAGTAAGGAGAGGAAGTCGCCAAAATGAGAACAGTGACAGTCTCTTGTACTAGGTGTGCAAATAGTGAGGGCAGGGGACCCATGAGCATAGCGAGGAAGCTGATGTCACACGGTGGTCAGCTGTGTGGGTGGTAAAATGACTGTGGATGTATCATAATGCAGAAATACAGTTGAAAAGAAATGGTTTTAAAACGGGAGCTAGGCCAGGCAGTGGTGGAGCACACCTTTAATCCCAGCTCTCAGGAGGCAGAAGCATGCAGATCTCTGAGCTGGTGGTCAACCTGGTCCACAGAGTTCCAGGATAACCCAAGGCTACACTGAGAAACCCTGTCTCGAAAAAACAAAATCAACCAAACAAAAACCATTCCCGTCTGTCCATGATAATAGTGAGCTGTGGATAATGAATGGCACTGGTATTCAGCTGCTAAGAGACCATGAGAATGACCCTAACTGGGCATTCAAAAGCAAATGTGAGATTTGAGTGGAGCCCAAGATCCTAAAGAAAAGGTTGACAGAAAACCAAAGTTGGGGTCTAGAATGTTCTAAAGCCCGATCCACCGTTTAGTGAAGGTATAAATGATAGGGCAGAGATATGGAGAAGACTAACCTTCGCCCGGGGCAGGTAGTTACCCCCAGAGCAAGCCAAGAACATTTCTCTCCTGCAAGAAGATCTACTGGAAGTGACCCCTGTTCACCTGCCTCACAGCCCTCCCAGCAGCTTGGCATGTCTGAGGAAGAAGAGACAATCCGGGCACAGCACCAACCCAGATCCCACCAGACAGGCCCAGGGAGCCAGCTAGGAAGGCAAGCAGGAACAGGGCTCCACGTGTCAGCCCTGCGTTGGGCTGAACATGAGGCGACCTCGCAAAGCCTTCTGGGAGAAGGAAGCTGTAGCTCTGCGAGTAGCGCTCCAGCTCCAGCTCCAGGATGCTCCAGCTCCAGGATGGTCTTGGGAAATGACCATTGATTGCGGGGGGTGGGGGGTGGGGGGTGGGGTGGGGGATTGAGTAAGGCGCTTTCCACCTATACCACTAACCAACCCAACATTTACCTTTTGAGGAAACAACTGTACAAGCAAAGAACCCCTTTATGCTTGGTCCTTGCTAACTTTTCAGTATCTCCTTAGCTGCTGAACCCTGAGGGTAACTGGCACTGGCTTGGAATGAGCTACAGAGGGACTTCAGAAGCCTGACTACCCTTTGAGAAAACCTTCATTGCATAATGCTAATATCTGAGTGTTTTACAGAGTTTTTTAAAAGCATCTAAAAGGTGCATGAGTGTGTGTGTGTGTGTGTGTGTGTGTGTGTTGTTGTTGTTGTTGTTGTTTTACACCAGCAGGGATGCATCTATGTATGTGAAGTACAACTCTGTTGCAGTCCTTCAGGTGTCCAATTTTTGTTGTCACGGGGTCTCTGACTGGCCTGGAACTCACCAAGTAGGCTAGGCTGAGCTAGCTAGTGAGCCACAGACATTAACCAGTTGCCATCTCCCCAGTGCCGGCACTAGAGCATATACCACCATGCCCAGAGTTCTCATGGGAGTTCTAGGGAATCAAACAAGGGGCTGAGTCCTTGAATGGCCCCAGGGAATTGACCTAACTGGAAAGCTACTTCCTATTGCTGTGATATGACACCATGACCAAGGCAACTCATGAAAGAAATTGTTTAATTCAGCTTAGGATCCCAAAGGGTTAAATTCTATGGCAGCAAAAAATGGCAGAGGGTTCCCGGAGCAGCAGCAGAGAGCCTATGCCTTGATCCTCAAGCAGGAGGCAGAGAACACACTGGGGACAGCATGAGTCTTTTGAAACAGCAAAAACCACCCTCAGTGACACACCTCCTCTAACAAGGCCACACCCCCTAATCCTTCTCAAATAGTTCTAGCTACTGGGGACCAAGTATTCAAAGGTATGAGCCCCAGGGGGCCACTCTCATCCAAACCATCACATTGACAAACAAAAACCCCTTTTAGAAAAATAAAGATAACTTCAAGAAGCTGACCACTCTTCAGTGTATCAGCACATCCCAGCCCACAGCTACACAGAACATCCAATGATCTCATTGCCAGAAGACTGAATATTGCTCCAACCACAGGTATATATATTGTCCTGGGAGAATGGAGGGGGGCCTCAGGGTGACTGAGGACCCTTGACCTTCCTTTCTACCAGCAGTGAATCATCTGGATGGGGCCCATGGGTATGCAGTTTTCACTCAGAGACTCACACAATGGGAGCCAGGTGACTGACATAGTAGCCCTGGCAAAGAGTAGGGGTGCAGTGGGGGACTCGGATGGGTAGAAAGGGTTAGGCTATAATTTATTTTCCTCAATGAACCTTGCAAAACTATATTATACCTATGTATTAATTGTACATCTATGGTAAAAACGTAAAAGTACAGATTATGCATGCAGAAATTTGCCCCCGGGGGGCTGGAGAGATGATGGCTCAGCAGTTAAGAGGGTTAAGAGCACCGACTGTTCTTCCAGAGGTCTTGAGTTCAATTCCCAGCAACCACATGGTGGTTCAGGACCATCTGTAATGGGACCTGCTGCCCTCTTCGGGTGTGTCTGAAGACAGTGACAGGGTACTCATACACATAAAATAAATAAAAATTAAAAAAGAAATTTGCCTCCAAAGTAGACCCCTCAAAAGGTGCGCCCGGAAAAGGATATAATCTACACGTGAATAAGGTGAGACCCTAGGTACGACTGCCTTTGGGCAGTTCTGCGCAGACGCCTAGCTGGACTGATAGCTTAGGAGTCTCCTAGGATCACCGAGGGCAGAAGAGAGCAGGGCTGTACTGCAGTTCCACAGCAGAACCAGGGAGGTGACCAGGTGGAGGGAGAGAAGGCGGTCAAGTCAGATGCTGGGTCTGAGGGCATTGGAGAAGGTTCTCCTGCATCCCTTCCTGTCTCTCCAGCCCACCCCCCACACCCAGGGCCAGCTTCCTGGTGTGTGGCCCGTGTCATTCTGCAGGCTGCACCTACATGGGCCTAGCAGCTGATTCCCTGCTCTGATGCCAGAACATTCACTCCAGTTGTTGAGTGGGGGGCTCTGTGTTTTCATCTTACACTGTACCCCATCCTGTGTGCCCCTGTGTCACAACCAGATCCCCTTCTCGTCTGCCTGGACTGTCACAAATTCAGCTCCTGGGCCTCTGGCCTTAACCCCTTCTGCAACCAGTATCACTACCCTGTGAGTGTCTTGCGCCCCTCCCTTTTCTGTGGTAGAGCTCACAGTTGGGCCTTGGGCGATCCTGTGTACATTTGTTGGTGAGGGGCACCTGTCTATAATATAAGCTAACAGAACAGACCACCAGCAGCCCCAATTTTTACCCTAAAACCATTTACATCACTGCCATCACCAGTCCCTGGTGGAGCCACCTGGAATCCCCAACCTTTTTAGACAGAGCACCCAGCATCAAGGGAGCACCCTCCTTTTCCCAGGTCGCAGCCCCTCTCTTCCTGCGGTTCCTGTCCTCTCTAGCCTTTCTCAAGTATCTGGCCCAGGCAACTGAACTAGACAGGCCTGATGCCCAAGAGGAGTCCCTGCCCCAATCTGGCATTTCCTTTTCCTTGATCCTGTAGCTGCTGCCACCACCCTCTCCACTCACAGTCCCCAGAATGTTTCCCTCCAGTCTCTGCCACCTCCATGCGGCCCCAAAGGCTAGGGTGTCTTCATCATATCCTGCTGCCGGTCCTCAAGTTCTCTGGAGCCCCTCCCACCCAATCCTTGGCTCACTGAGGGCTCTGGATGAAGCAAAACCTCCAGCATCCCTCCATCACGGCTTTGACTTGCTGTCATCTGTGAGCTTCTTTGCTCCATCAGCCTGGGGTTCCTCCCAAGAGAGCCCATCCAAGATAATCTCCACCCTGGTGTTCAGCCTGAGGCTGGGCTTCAAGAAGGCGTGAAGGGAAGAGGGCAGATGGAGAGCTACACTGCTGCCAGAGCAAGGGCCAGACTCCCTATCCCCACCCCCGGTTGGAAAACCAAAGTAAATATCTTCAGTAAAAACAAAGGTCCTGGGAACAAGGCAGCCGCCCACAGTGCCTCCCTAGAGCCATCCAGGGCAGCAGAACTCACACTGACCACCAGGTGGCGCTAAGATCCCAGGTATCTGGCCGCCCTACAGGCTCCTCCATGCTCCCAGCTTCAATGCTGCATAAAGCTGGAGTCCAAGCTGGAGTCCAAGCTGGAGTCCGCAACAACCAGAACTTGCCAGAATGCAGCGGTGACACAGAAGGTGGGTGGATCCTCCCTGTCTCCTCTGGCCCTCTAGGTGCTTTCCTGTGAGTACACCAATAGACTTCCCAGGTCAGCTCTGCCCCAAGGGAGAGAGGCTGTGAATGAAGCAGTGTCAGAGGAAAACAGTAGAGAACTGGACTCAGCCAGGGGACCCCTCCCCACCATGCCCTCAGCATTTGCTAAAGGCAGATTTATGTCAGAATTTCTCTTAGTCCTATTTCACAGATGAGGGAGCTGAGGCACGGAGAGGCTGCATAGCTTAGCCCATACATGCTGAGCTCTCTGGCACCTCAGGAGAGATAGCCTATTGATAGCTTTTTTTTGCAAGTAAGAGAAGTTCAGAGACTTTAAAAATTGGTTATTTTATTTATTTACATTTCAAATGTTATCCCCTTTCCCCGTTTCTCCTCCGCAAACCCCCTATCCTGTTCCTCCTCCTGTTGCTTCTATGAGGGTGCTCCCCCACCCACCCACCCACTCCTGCCTCTTCTTTTTCAGTTTTATTTCGAGACAGGGTTTCTCTGTGTAGCCCTGGCTGTCCTGGAACTCCCTCTGTAGACCAGGCTGGCCTCGAACTCAGAAATTCGCCTGCCTCTGCCTCCCGAGTGCTGAGATTAAAGGCGTGCGCCACCACTGCCCGGCAAGACAGGGTTTCTCTGTGTAGCCTTGGCTGTCTTTGAACTCACTCTGTAGACCAGGCTGGCCCTGAACACAAAGAGATCCCACTGCCTCTGCCTCCCTGAACTGCCAGATCTGAAAGATGTGACACTGTGAAGTACCAGAGTCAGACTCTCTCACCACAGATGAAGGAACTCAGGCCCAGAGAGGGGAATAATTTATCCCCAGGTGGTGCAGAGGGAGGATGAGAGCTACTGTGTGCCTATTTGTTGTATGTTCGGCATGGAGGTGTAGTGCTCAAAGACACCAGCAGAGGGCATCAGATTTCCCTAGAACTGGAATTACAAACATCTGCGAGCCCCCTGATGTGACCACTGGGAACCAAACCTGGATCCTCTATAGGAGCAGCAAGTTGTTCTTGTGGCTGTGGGCCTACCCTTTAGCAGCTGAGCCATCTCTTTAGCCCCTGACTCATTAATTTAATAACTCGGGGGTGGGCACAACTGCACATATGTGGACATCAGAAAACCACACTCGTGAGTCAGTTCTCTCCCTGTTAATTGGGTCTTTGGGATTGAACTCAGTCAGGCCGGGAGGTGAGCATCTCACCAGCCCCGTGATGTTTCTTCCCGTCCCTTGCCTTCCCAGGAGCCATGTGTCCCTCCTTGCACAGCCGTCTGCCTTCTGGGAGATCAGTCAGTTCTCTTAAACCACTGAGCCATCTCTCCAGCCCCCTGGATTTTTTTTTGGGGGAGGGGGATTCATTTATTTAATGTATATGGGTATTTTGTGTGCATGTATGTCTACATGACAGAAGAGAGCAAGAAACCTGGTGGGACTAGAGTTATGATGGCTGTGAGCCACCATGTAGGTGCTAGGAGTTGAACTCAGAACCTCTGTAAAAGCAGCCGGTGCTCTTAACCACTGAGCCATCTCTCCAGCCCCTCAACCTGGATCTTTCCAGGTCAGAAGATCCAGCTTTAATCTGGGTCATGCCCTCTGCTGGCAGCCTATGTGATGATCATAGATGGAAGCTTCTGCTCTCTCTGCCTGCTTGCCCTCACTCTCGCTGGCAAGTCCATTCCTCCATTGGCATTAGAGCCTCCTTTTTCAGGAGTCCAGCATATACTGAAGACCAGCTGAGACATCCAACTTTGAGGACTGATCAACTACTGGATTCTCAAACTTTCCACTGCTAGGAGGCCATTTTGGACCGCACAGCTGGACCACAGTCTGTAAACCATCCTAACTGTTCTATTATATGTGGATCCACCCTACTCTGATCCTCTAGAGGACCCGACTAACACACGTGTGGGGTGTCAGAATCTTACTTCTAATTGTCCCTAGGACATATGGGGCCAGAGGACAAGGTGGGAGGCAATTCCTCTTTGCAAACCCACCGGAGAAGATCCAGTTTGAGACCCAAGGTCTAGGTCTAGGTTAAAATTCGTCTGATGATGCTGTTCCCCACCCACCCCACCCACATCCATACACTGAACCCTGGCCTTTGCTAGGTCTCCTGAGGGGCATCCTGTGATGCTTGCTCTGTTTGAGAGACCTTCCCTTCTCTGTTTCAGCCTTGGCCTCTACCACCTGGGTTGCTGGGCCATCTTCTCCTCTCTCTCTTCCACCTGGATGGCTAAGTCAACCCTCCATCTCACCTGTGTGTTCCTAGGGTTTAGCATGGAGCCAGCTCTGTGTTGTGTGATGGTTAGGCTCTAGCTCCATCATTCTATGCTGTGATGTCTCCTACACATTCTTCAACCTCTCAGAGCTTTGCTTTTGTTTTGTTTTCCACTTGCAAAGGAATTGATTGCAGTGAGAGTCAGCCAACGTGTACAAAGCAAGGTTTCAGTGAGGTTGACTGAGTACTCTAGCACATGCCTGGTAAAAATATGCATGTATATGTATGCATGTATATATGTATTTGTTTATTGTTTTTTGTTTTATTTTGTTTCTTAAACAGGGCCTTAGTATGTAGCCCTGACTGTCCTGGAACTCACTCTGTAGACCAGGCTGGCCTCCAACTTAGAAAACCACCTGCCTCTGCCTCCCAAGTGCTGGGATTAAAGACTTTTTAAAATTTTATTTTAATTAAAAGAAAAGAAAGCAAGTCAGCTCTCCCAGACCCCTGACCTCCTATTCTTTCTTCTGTTATAGCCAGAGGGGTCACTGAAAAACCACCTGACCAATTTACACACATCACCACCTGCTCAAAAGCCACCTGAGAGCCAGGCACACACCTGAAATCCCAGCACTCAGGAAGGAGGATCAGGTGGAGCTCTGTGAGTTCAAGGCCAGCCTGGTCTACATAGTTAGTTCCAGGCCAGCCAGTAACATTGTGAGACCCTGTGGAAAGAAAGCAGCAAAGAAGAAAGGTCACCAGGTCCCACCCTCTTTACCAATGCCTCTCAGGTCCTTCCTCTCGTTCTTCCCTGTGTCGTTTCTCCTTAATTTAGACTCCACTGCAATCCCATGGGTCTGGGTCTCTCCCAGAGCATCCAGGGTTTCCTTCCCAGCACCTGAGTTCATGCTGTACACCAGTCGACCAAATACATGTTTGTTGCCCAAATGCCGGTGGTGTGTTACTCTTGGTCTCTTTTTCTGCAGTGCCTCTTGTCTAAGTATGCCTACTGCTCTCCAGCCCGGCTCTGAACAGCCTCCCTTTGCTGATCATTGGCAGGGACACTGAGCCCACCTCAGGTGCCTGCTGGTGCCCCATCACAGGGTATGGTTTGAATATCATGTGTTCTGAATCCAGATCTACTATGGTTCCACCAGAGGTCATTCACACTCATCAGTTCCTAAAGAGGGAACCAAATGGGATTTGTTGTCAACGGCAGCCTTCCTTGCCCAGAGCCTACTCCATTTCCAGGTAAAAGGTTCCTAGGCTTCCTATGGTTCCTCTGAGCTACAGGCTCTCCTCCAGCCACATCACAGAGCTAGGGGGAGATCCTACCACCTGAGAGAATCATGGGAGACAGACAGGCGTGAGCATGCCTCTATAAGGCCCCACCAAGTCTTCCCAGCTCCAACAACTTGGCGGATGCCTGGTCCCTGATGACGCTCTTTTACCCGTTTCTGGTGCTAGTTAGTTCACACTGAATTGACTCTGGCCTCCAGGGAAGTCAATTTATCGCTAACTCATTCCTGAAACATCTGCACCTCCTGCGCTGTAACCAGCTCACTGAGATGAGTTGGGAAGATGCCGAGGATGTTGAAGATACCATGATGAAGGTCACCGTGAAGAAAACAAGTCTCAAGAGGATGTCACTCGCACTGATTTCACATCAGGGCCATAGGTCAGTCTGAGAGCACCCACTGGCTGAGACCTCCACTAAGCTGAGTGCCCTTTCTGCAAAGTAGGGGGAGGCAGGTCCTGCCTGGGGCCCGCCATTGCTGTACCTGGGGCAGTAGGGAGAGCCACCGGGAAGGACTCTCGTGCCCCAAGGAGCCTCTTCTGAGAAGGAAATATTATTTAACCTACATTGTGTGGGAGGGAAAACACGGGGTCCTTGGAGCCTAGCCAGCCCCTGTCTTCAGGCTGTTTGGCTTTGTTTGTTTTTTTGGTCTTTTTTTTTTTTTTCCTCTTTCTTTGGGCTAATTGTTCTCATTAAATCTTTTTGTCCTGTTTTGTTTTTTACAGGCTGACAATGCTGCCCGGTGCTCAGCGCAGCTTCCTGTGTTTCTGCCTAGTGCAGGTCTCCTTTCCTGTTGTGAGCTGTCGTCATGGTAACTAGAGCCCTCAGTGGGCTCCATGGGGGGCCCGCAGGGGGGGCGACAGGACTGACATCACCTGGTGGGAAGGCGAGGGCCTGGGGTCGGTCGGAGAGGGCTGCTGGAGGCCGCCCGCAGGCACATTGCTGTTGGGTGACTCAGCCCGAGACAGGGCAGAATGCCTCGCATTCTTTTGGGAGGTAAGCAAGGTCAGGCAGCTAGGCTGGGATCCTGTTTACCTGACCCTAGCCCCCCCCTCACCCCCGGGGGGGACTCGGTGCGGTGCCGGACAGCTCACTAGGACAGAACCCCCAGAGCTCAGACGCTGAGCCTGGAGTGGAGGAGGGGTAGGATCCATGATCCAGGCCCAGGCTCCGTGTGAATTCTGGTGGGTGTCTGAGACCAGCTTCAGATCATAGCTCCACCAGGTGACAGCTGTCACTTTGAACAAATTACTTGGCCTCCTGGTTTCTGAAGGAGGGATCCCGTGAGAATGACTCCTTGTTCTCCAGTCAGCTGAAATGCTTGGGGACCAGGAAAACACATAGAGCTCCCCACTTCTCCCTGCCTGTCGCCTGTCATCTAAGGCTGGGGGAGAATGGAAAGCTCAGGGAGAAGGGTTGGAGGCTCTACTTGAATCCCTTGGTGAAGCCCCAAGTACACAGCCTCGGCAAAGGAATGGAGAAAGCTAGCCTTGGAAAGCTGGCCTTGGAAGACAGGATGTGTGCCCTTAAGATCCCAGGTCTGGGGTCTGGACAGAACTCACCTGCCCCACGGTCTCATACTTCCATTTCTGTCACTCCCCTTAGCCATCAACATGAGGAAGAGCCCTCCAAGCCCATGGATGGTTCCTGACAGCCCGAAGACTAGCTAGAACAGCTTCAGGGTGGGGCTGGAGCTGGGGTACCAGGCCCCATCTAGAGACAGACTGCCCACATTCACCTTTGGCCAGCTTCAAAACAGACTAGTTGCCAATGGGAGGTCCCGTGTAGCAGGAACCAAGACAGGGCTCCAGTTGTCACAGATAAATGGAGGCCACCTGGCTCAGTAGCCAACCTTAAGAACATCAGTCAATTGATCCTTGCTAGTCAGTGCCTTTGGATAATGTCCTAGCTCCCCAAGCCACTTTTTATTGCACCACACAGGGTCTTACTCTTTAGTTCTGGCTGTCCTTGAACACTGTAGCCCAGGCTGGCCTCAAACTCAGAGATCCTCCTGCTTCTGCCTTCTAAGTACTGGGATTAAAGACATATATAACCCCATGCTTGGAGAAGTTTATAATTTCCAGGGTTGCTATGAGCTGAAGCATCTAGCACACAGTAGGCCCACACAGATGCCCACTGCCCTAGCATCACCCAGCCAGCAGTGCTGGATACCCTGACAATGAGTGCCCATCCCAATTTACCCGTACACAGAGAGACATGCCGCCAGCTTCCCTACGATTTTCCCATAAAGGGACCGGGTTTCCCTGGATAGGAAATATCCTGTTCTGGCTGGAGGGGGGAGGAAGAGGAGCGGGAAGGACACAGCCGCCTACATTCCTGGCATTCTTGGCAGCTGTCCTGTCCAGCTGCCTGGCTGTGGCTGGGGGCACTGGCTCCGTGCCAGGCCAGCCTGGACCCGCAGAGCCAAATTCCTCTTTGGGTGCCCTTGGACTTGGGACTAACAGGGCATCCCCTCTTGTTTTCAACCTTCCACTCAATTCTGTTATACAGAAAGCTGAAGTCTAGTGCCAGAAGTTGGGGTGTGTGTGTGTTGGGAGGGGGTCTGAGGAAGGGCTTCTATTTTCAGTCCTTGTCCAACTAACAGTCCGTGAGGAGGTTTAGCAGAGCAGCTAGGGCACAGTTGGAAGGGCAGAGGGACCTCCTTGACTCTCTAGCTGCAGAATGATGATGGGCTTTGAATGCCCAGCACCACACAATGAAAGAAGGCTAGACCACTGCAATAGACTCCTAGAGGAACCCCTCCCTAATCAAGAGCAGGAAGCCAGCCCTTCCCCACACAGGGCTGGCATCGTGCCTTACGGTGGTGTCCCTTTTGATTTACTTATTCTGAGACAGCCTTGCTGTGTAGTACAGGTTGGCCTTGAACTCTTGGTCCTCTTGTCCTGGCTTCCTGAGTATCAGGATTACAGACACGAACCTTGCCCGCCTGCCCAGCTTTATCTACAGTTACTGAGGGTCAGCTCTGGCCTGATACTCAGGGAGGAGGGGCTGGAGTCACCCCCACCCCTGGGAGCACCTCAGGGGTCCTGGGAGGAACTGGTCTAAGATCCCACAGTTAGCCAGGGCCAGCTGCCTGCAGCCTTCTGCAGAGCTGCGTTTATTCTTTCCCATGTCCTCTGTAATCTGCCCCCATCTCAGCCCCGAGAGAGCTAGAAGTGTGGGAAGAAGCCACTGCTGCTCCGCTCCCTGGGATCGACCTCAGAGGTACATTCTGACAAGGCTGGAGGCTGTGGACAGGTGGCCCCAGGCACTGACCATTCCCAGAGCAGGGAGGGAAGGGGAGCAGGAGAGGCTGCTATCCAGTGTCAGTATACAGACCTAGACTCTCCTGCCTGGAGCCCTTTGAGCCCTTTGCATCAGAATATCCCATTTCCTACCTCTGCAGTTTATGGGGCTCTGAGTCTCATCAAGAGACTAAAATTCTCTGTGCCCAGCTAGGAAGGCCCAGGCTATCCCAATGACTAGACATCCCATTTCCACTTGACCATCATGCACCTGGGGCTCTGTGATCGATCACCCTGCTCTGCTGTCTGTGGCCCAGGTTTCTGGATTTAAGTCTTTGGTTCTCTGACTATCGGTCTATGTATGCACACCCTTGAGAATATTCAGAAGAGGGAGCCCCACTTTGTCATCTGTCCTGGCCTCAATAATCCCCGTCTCCATTTTATCTTTTTCAGAAAGGTTAGTCACTCTCAAAGCCATCCCTCCACCTTCCCCTGGTGCCTCTTAGCAGCCTGTCCTGTCTGGCTGGCCATCTATCTGTCTGTCTGAGAGACAGTAGGAGGAAAAGACTGGAGCCTCACCCTGCTGGATGCACGTGTCCAGGACATTGTTCTCTCTCCTCGGGGAAATCTCAGTTACAAAGCTTGAGAGTCACAGGGCGTGTGCAGGGAGGCCCCTGAGGATTGGGGATGCATGTTTGGAAGTGTATTTATAGAGGACAGGGCCAGAGAACGTCAGAGTAGAGCAAGGAATGCCTGCTGGAGTACATCATGATAAAAATGATGCATGGTGGTGTACACCTGTAATCCCAGCACTTAGGAGGCAGAGGCAGGGGGATTGCCATGTGTTCACTACAGTACACTACAAAGCCTTGTCTTTCTTTAAAAAAAAAAGGAGGAGGAGGAGAAGATAAATGGGAGGGGCTGGAGAAATGGCTCAGAGGTTAAGGTCACTGACTGCTCTTCCAGAGAACTTGGATTCCATTCCCAGCCTCGATATGGGGCTTAACTCAAGTTCCAGGGGACCTGACACCATCTTCTGGCCTCTGTAAGCACCAGGCACACCATACATGCAGACAAAATGTATCTACTGTAAAAGCCCGAGGGACAGGAAGTCCACTGCGACATTTCATCTCCTGGAAATGCCAGGAAAACGTTAAACCATGAACCCATGAACTCGCTACAAGGCTCAAGGATAAAACTGGAAGAAGGAAGACATGGACATGTTAGCATGGAAGGGGGAACTCTCTCTCACAGGACCCCAACAAAGTCCTCTGGGCAACTAAGGAATGCAGAGAATGGGAGACTATAGCGTCCCCAGGAATGGCTACCCAATACCAAGCAGTCAACCCTGAAATCATTTAATACAAGTAACGTTATCCGAAACGAGCAGACTGTATTACTGCATTTTGAAATACATATTTATACATATGTGTGTGACAAACATCAAAGGGAAAAGACCAGAGGCCATGAATTTGAGAAAGAATGTGTCCTGGGAGGGCACACGGAGGGACGTAAAGGAGAGAAGAAGAAGAGGGGACTGATGTCACAATTCTTTTTAAAAATATTTTTTTATTTATTTTTATTTTATGCGCATCAGTGTTTTACTTGCATGTCTGTGTATGTAAGGGTGTTAAGTCCCCTGGAACTGGAGTCACAGACAGTTGTGAGCTGCCGTGTGGGGGCTGGAAATTAAACTTGCTAGTGCTCTTGACCGCTGAGCCATCACTTCAGCCTTATGTAATTGTATTTTTAATTTAAAAATACATAGCACGGTGATGGTGGTGCAAGCCTTTAATCTCAGGAGGCAGAGGCAGGTGGACCCCTGAGAGGGTGAGCCCAGCTTAGACTACTATCCAGGACAGTTCTAGTTCTGGTCCCAGGACAGCTAGGACTACATAGAGAATAAACGGGTCAGAAAGTGTGGCTAATTGGCAGAGCACCCAACAAGGACCTGGATTCTGTTCCCAACAGAGAGAGACAGACAGACAGAAGAGAAAGGTATCCTGGGTGTATAGCTCAGTTGGTGGGGAGATTGCCAGGATGCAACCACTTATTGGGCATGGTGGCACACATCTGTAACATCAACACCCTGGAGGCTGAGGTCAGAGGATCAAAAGTTCAGAGTCATCCTCAGCTACCTAACAATTTTAAGGCAAGCCTGGGCTACAAGAGACACTATCTTTAAAAAAAAAATTAGGCTGGAGAGATGACTCAGTAGTTAATAGGACATTCGTTGCTCTTGCAGAGGACCCAGGTTCAGTTGCCTGTGCCCATATGGTGGACCATAACTATCCATAACTCCAGTTCCAGGGATCCCATGACCTCTATTAACCTTTGCAGGAGCCAGGCTTGCATGTGGTGCACATATACATGCCAGCAAATCACTCACAGACATAAATTACAAAATCCAAACATTATATACACTGATATAAAAATTATACATATGCAGAAAGATGGGGGGAGGGAGGGACGGAGCAAACAGAAGGAAATAAATCTAATAGAACAAATGAAAGAGAAACAGAACATTAAACATGACCTAAGATAAATGAGGACCTAATGGAAAACAAACAGAAAGCTGAACCAAATGTTTAACTCAACTTAGCAAACATTGCCTGTACACCTGCTGTGTGCAGAGGCACTGCAGAGCAAAGTGATACCCGCTGTCAGAAGAACAGGGTGGTCCCCAGCCACAGGCAAGCAGCCGTAGGTTACTTAGATGGGATTCTTCTTAGAAGGGCACCCAACAAGAGGCAGGTAAGATGAATGGGGGAACTTGAGGTGACTACTTACAGAGAGTGAGGGAGAAGCCCTGGGAGGAACTATGCATTGGGTGGCTGGAGTCCTCACTAGCCAGGGCAGGAATGACAAGCAGGCTGCAGTTCTCCAGAGGAGTCTGGAGTGCTGGGTTGAGAGATGCTTAGAAGTCAAGTGGGCATTCTTGCCTTCGGAAAGAATTCAAGGACAGGTCATTCACTCATTCATTTAACAAATATTTCTAGATACCTGTCCAGGCCCTGAATACCTCTGGTAGTGTAGGGAAGTCTTCCCAAGTGCAGGCAGTTCTGCAGTCATTGGGGAGAAGGTGTAGACACACAAACGACAGATGAGGCAGGGTGGAGGTAGGGAGGCCGTTGAGAGGTGGGTTGGTTTCACTGATGTTTTCCAGGAGGACCTGGGGTGGACACACGAGGTAGCGCTATGGGGTGAGGGAACTCACACGCAGAGCTCTAGGGAGACACAGCCCAGGTAAGGGCAGGGCAGGACACTGTTGGCCCTTGGTGTTGAAGAGGGGCAGTGGAGGCTAGTGAGGTGTTGAGGTTGGGGCCTCATGTGAGCCAACAGGAGCCAGGCAGCCTGAGAGACAGACAGTGCCCATTTGATGAAAACGGGGGATGATGCAAAATTCAAAGCCAGTCAAGAGGTTTGGAAGCTCCAGACAACTGAATAGGGACAGCTTGAAAGAGGCAGGCTTGGAATGGGTTAGGAAGGAGTAGGCACTGAAGGCAGGCAGGATAAGGGATGTAAGGGATGCTAAGCCCAAGTCACCTGCCAGGAGTTACCCAAGTTGAAGTCCCAGCCGGGATACACCTGGGCAGCATTGGCCTGTGACACAGCATTGACCCTTCGACACAGGCTGAGTTCACCTTGGCAATGCCCGACGCTAGCTCAGACCCAGAACACTAAGAATCTAGAGCTGAAGAGGGGCCAGAGAGGGGCCCAAGGGAGCAGCTGGGGAGGTGGATTCCCAACAGAACCAGGCCGGAGCCACAGTGCAGTGCACCCTAATGCCTGGGGGTCCAGGCAAGCAGCAAGTGGGCTCCTGAAGAGCAGTGACTGGAGAGAAGGAGGTTCTGAGTAAGAGCAGGAGAGAGGAACTCAGAAGGTAAGAAAGCTCCTGAGAAGGATGTGCTACACACGGGGCAGCTGTGCAGCCCCGAAAGCCAGGGAGAGTTGAGGGAGCCCACATCGGGCTCTTTAGTCCTTCTCAGGTCTCCCCAGGGCAGCCATCTGCCCTGGAGTGAGGATAATGGACAAGGCTTGGTCCAGGTGTGAGTCCACATGTTGAGACTATCGCATATGCCTGAAGATGAGAGGCAGAGGTCAAGAGGAAGACCAAGGACATCTGTGGCATCCCTTCCTATCTCCACCATGCTCCAAGAGTCAGAGAATTCTCAGGGGAAACTCTCTGTGATGACCTGCCCACCAGGCACCAAGGCACATGCCTGTAGTTTGTCCAGCTACTTGAAAAGCCTAAGCAGATAGATAGCTGGAAGCCAGGAGGTCTGCGCCACTATCTCAAACCTGCCACCCCTCCTTCAAAGAGTGGGGCCTGATTCCCCAGCTCTTGAGCCTGGGCAGTCTTGAGAACCATGC
>JADRCH010000174.1:1607950-1621716 GCA_019843965.1 Rhynchomys soricoides
GGCCTGATTCCCCAGCTCTTGAGCCTGGGCAGTCTTGAGAACCATGCTGCAATACTGGAATGTGGCAGAAATGACAACACTCTTAGCCTGCTGGAGCTGTGAGCTACCATACTGCAAGGAAGCCTGCAGTGACCGGGCTGTACAGGGGCCACTCTTGGGGTGCTCTGAGTGTGGGAGCAGAGACACCCTCTGACCTAGTTTGCTGAGCCTTCTCGAGTCCATAGTCCATGAGATTTTGATCTCAAGCCTTCAAGGCTTTATTTACTAAGCTCAGTGGCTCATTGGAGAAACACCAAGGGACAAGTTGCAATCCGTGTCTGTGAATTCATTTTCTCGGACACTAGGAACAGAGCTCAGGGTCTCCTAGCTGGTCCTACTGGGCTGTATCTCCAGCCTCTAAGGTAGTACATTTTTATTTATATATATATATTTTTTGTTTTATGAGATAGGATTTCTCTGTGTAGCCTGGGCTGTCCTAGAACTAGCTCTGTAGACCAGGCTAGCCTTGAACTCAGCGACCCCTCTGCCTCCTGAGTGCTGGAATTAAAGGCATGAGCCACCATCACCCAACTAATGTTAAAGTGACACTCCCTTGCCAGACGTGGTGACTCATGTCTGTTATTCCAGCACTCAGGAGGTTGAGGCAAGAGGACCCAGAGTTTGAAGCTAGCCTGGGCTACATAGTGACATTCTGTCACAACCAAGCAACCAACTCTCTGGGTGATATCTCACTTATTTTATAGAGATAAGAGGTTACATGGTCCCTGTGCAGGGGAAGACAGAGTGAAGACAGAAGGGATCGGCTTGTATCAGGCACTATAGGTAACTGGGAACCATCGAAGGTGGCTCACTCAAGGCTATTCCAGGCTGTGTACATGCTAACCCACTCTAGGAGTACAGGAGCATCCCTGAAAGCTAGGCAGTCTGAGGTCTAGGGACTCATATACAGCCAATGGCTTGGGAAACAATCATTGTGTTCCCATCTGGAAAATGCAGGCAATGGGCTTAGATCGCCAAGAAGCTTGGTGGTTCAGAGCCTGCAGACAGGAAATAGACATTCATGGTATATCTCCTCACCATCATGGCCTGCAGTCAGGGCTAAGTGCTTTCCATCTGCTGGAGGTACAGAAGCAGGCTAGCAGGCTTGTCTCTAATAATGCAATAGGTTTGCTCAGATTCCAGGAGTCACAGAAAGCCAACCCTAGGTGGTTTCTACAATAGAAGTGTATGAGCTGTGTACCAGTGACAGTCCCTAGGTTTCTGCATTCACCTCTCAGCCATGTATCCTCAGACTCACTCTACTGCAGGCTGGCTCCTCCTATGAGGCCTCAGGATGGCTACCTGCTAGGTCTGAATCTAAGGCTTTCCTTCATGTTCGGTAGGCACAGAGAAAAATCTGCTGTTTAGAGTGCAAATAGAGATCTTTGTTTTGATTGGCCAAGCTTGGGTCATGTGTTCACCCACGAGTCACATAGTGGTGAAAGGCTAGGGAGATAGTAATTGGTCTAAGCCAATCAGGGTCCTTCTTGGACTCGGATGGCATCTGCTAGACAGGAATCTTCTTAAAAGGGAGGGGAGGGAGATGACGCATGTGAGGCCGTGCCACGTGACATCGTCTGTGGCTTCCAGACAACAGGCAAGGACTCAAGACTTGTCCCTGGTTGGTTCTACCCTCGGGAGCCAACTAGAGTCTGTGCTCTATGTGACAGGAAGTGGTTGAACACCAGAAAGAAGGGATCTCCCTTCAGGGTTAATTCCAGCCAGCAGAGTCAGCTGTTCTGCACCCTCATCCCCACAACCCTCATCCCGGCAGCCATCTTCCTCTGCGCCCTCATTCCCACAGCCATCCTCCTCTGTGCCCTCAATGCCTGCAGCATCTTCTTCTGCGACCTCATCCCCACAGCCATCCTCTGTGGGAGCCTGGGGCCTGCCTGGACCACTTGGGTGCAGCTGGCTACTGAATGAGCTGAGAAAACTCCCCTCTGAGAAGGCTAGGGTGGGGAAGTGACCTAACTCTCTCCTAACACCACATCCAACCAACAACAAGCAAACAAAACAAAGGAGACAAAAAAAGGTGTATTCGGGTGCCAGGGGAGACAGCCCATCTTTCAGAAGTGGGAGGAGCTCTGCCAGGTGGATAGGCAGGAAGGAAGGAGACTGCCCCAGCGTGGGACTACATGTCAGAGTATAAACCCTAGCTTTCCTCAGAATTTCTCCCTTTCACAAGCACAGTGTGGCCCCTGCCTGATCCTAGCCAGGGCTGCATAGTGAGACCCTATCTCAAAAAATAAAATATGGCTGGTTCTGGTTGTGCACATGGTAAGATTTCCTGAAGGTGATGGCTGCAGGAGGATCACAGTTCAAGGCCACTCTGGCTACACATTTTGCCCGTTAGCAGTGGTGCATGGCTTTAGTCCCAGTACTTGGGAAGGAGAGGAAGGCAAAGCTCAGAGTTTGAGGTCAGCCTGGTCTACAGAGTGAGTTCCAGGACAGCCAGGGCTACACAGAGAAACCTTGTCTTGGAAGGGGAGGAAAAAAAAGCCAGAAGTAAACTAAACTAAAATAAATAAAATAGAAAATTCTCTTTCCCTCCAGCACTGAGCCAGGCCCATCCCTACAGGAAGACATGTGAGGCCATAGCTACCATCACTCTGAAGTTGGAGGTCTTTAAAATCCCCCTGCCCCAGTTCCCTAATAAATCCTGCTCCCACCAGTTTTCCTGAACTTGGGGTAAGTCAGTGTCTTCATTCGAAAAGTGAAGGAAAGGGTACTCTCCGAGGTCATGCTTACCCTGACACCCTATACCTACTCCAACCCGGGCAAGAGTAGAGAACTCCCGTCTGTGGAAGGAGGTCTGGTGTGTGGCTGGTGCAGGAGGGAAGCTCAGGCAGGGGCATTTGAGCAGCATGCTGGAAAGCAGATAAAACTGTCACTAGGGCTGGGGATGTAGCTCAGTTGGGTGAGTGCTTGTTTAGCATTCTGGAAGCCCTGGTCTCATCCCCAGCGAGGCATAAACTGGGTCAGACAGGGTCCCCTCTCCCCGACCCTGAAGCAGCCCTGGAAATACACAATTGAACCATGTCCCAGAAGCACAGGGTGTGGTATCAGTTTGAGGAGTGTTTGTTAAAACCTTAACAGAGGGCTGGCAAAATGGCTCTATGGGTAAAGGAGATTGCCACGTTGGACTGAAGACCTGGGTTTGATGCCTGGAACTTTTGTCAGGGTGGAGAGAGAGGACGGACTCTACAAATTCATGTACAATGACAACATTCCATAGCATCTTAATCCAGGTGCCCACATGAAGGCCCTGCTCCCTTGGAGGAACTCAGATCTCCTTGCCGACATTGTCCCCGTGGCTCTCCAGGACCAGATTCTCCTGGGCCTGCCTCCACACTTATCCAGCTGGACCTTATCCCCCAAGGCTGGGCTCAAAGGGGCAAGGAAACTGCAGACAGGGGGGTCATTGTCTAGCCTAGCCAAGTCCAGATCCCCAGCTGCCAACCCATCCGGGCCACAAAGTCTTCTTGAGACCAGCCTGCTGTGTGTGGGGACATTTGTGTCCTGGTTGCCCGGGGAGACTCAGATTCACCACTGAATCTCTCTGAAGTGTCCTGATGGTGACCCCAGAGCATCTCTGACGAGCAGGCCTGGGAAGGGCCCGAAGGGACAAAGGCACTTTTTGCTGCAGGGGCGGCTGCTAGCTGAATGTTCGTCAGTTCACCCGGCCTGGCTGCCCCGGGTGGCACCATGTACATCTTGTTTCTTGTCCTGACAGGCACAGCAGGGCAAATGTTTCTCATCAATTCTGACTAAAGTATTTCTAGACTCCCAACCCTACTGTCCACCCCACGGCACTGCTGTCACCTCCAATGGCTCTGTCACAGTCTGTCCTGCAGCTAGAGGGAGCCTCTAGAATCTCCATTTAACTACATCCCTCCTGGGCCAGAGCCCAGAGAGTGCAGGGCCCACGTGTCCGCATGGGACAGTTAGCAAAGCTGAGTATGCTTTTGTTCCCAGCCTTTTTTCTTGTCACTATTCCTCCAACAGGACAGTGTACGGGCTATTTACTGGTATTTACATTGCATTGGATTCGGGGGCTTTATTGTTTTCTTGAGACAGGTACCCCAGACTGGCTCCAAACTCATAAGCAGCCCAAGGATGACTTCGAACTTCTGATCCTTCTGCTTCTACCATCCATGCTAGGACTGCAGGTATGTGCTACCACCTTATTGAGTTGGCAAGGATAGAGGACCTACTGTGTGCTGGGGCCCACATTCTCTCATGCCAAATGCCCCACTGGGTTGCTTCTCTCCTGGGATCTCAGAGCCTCTCCCTGCTCCTGGCTGTGTCCCCACCCCATACCTCAGCCCTCCATCATGGGGCCAAACAGAACACTTTCCTATCACCAGGGGAACCCAGCACACTAGTCACTTTTCTCATTGCTGGGGCGAAAAATCTGAAGGAAAGCAACTGAAGGCAGGCAGGCTTTGCTGTGGCTCACAGTTGCAGGGTACAGTCCATCATGGTGAGAAAGTTATGGGAACGGAGACTTGAGGAGGCAGCTGGTCGCCTTTTGTCCATTGTCAAGAAGTAGAGATGGTGCTGCCCACAGGTAGGGTGGGTCTTCCCCACTCAGTCAACCTAATCAAGATAAATCCTTGTAAGCAGGCCCAGAGGTTTGTCTCCTGGGTGACTCTAAATCCTGTCAAGTTGACGACCAACAATAATGGCCACATGTCTTGGTGCACAAGCCCAAACATGATCTAAGGAGCAGTGGTCACTTTGCCAGAATAATCTCTCCCTTACCAAAGGACTCCTAAGGTGATTTTAATTAGTTTCTCATCAGGATTCTGCATATGCAGTGGGCAGGCATGTACAGGCTGTTGCCTCCCTGAAAGCAAGATGCTAAAACTCAAGCAATTGTGGCAGCCTGTGCCCAGGATTCAGCAACCCGCTCCAGGGCATGAGCCCAAACATGTGGCACCCAGGTCCAGGGGGCCTCTGGGGCTCTCCTGAAGTAGCTGAGAGCTGCAGTAGCCCAGGTGCTTCCCAGGAGGGAACACACAAAGAGACAGCTGGACCGAGAGAAGACTCGGTTGGTAAGGGCACCTATAGCCAATCTCACAGCCAGAGCTCCATCTCCAGGACCAACCTAGTAGAAGAACCAACTCACACAAGCTGACTTTCACACTTGTGCCCAGGCATGCATCCCACATACACACGCCCTGAATACACAATAAGTAAATATATAATAATTAATAAAAACAAACAGGCAAATTATTTAAGGAAGTAATCATAATGGTCAAGCATGGTGGCCATGTTGGATAGTTTTACGTCAACTTGACACAAACTAAAGTCATTGCAGAGGAGGGAAGACCAATTAAGAAAAAGCCTCAGTAAGATTGGGCTGTACTAAGCCTGTGGACCATTTTCTTAACTAGTGATTAATGGGGGAGGGCTCAGCCCACTGTGGGTGGTGCCATACCTAGGCTGGTGGTCCTGGGTTCTATAAGAAAGCAGGCTGAGCAAACCATGAAGAGTAAGCCAGTAAGCAAGCAACCCTCCATGGCCTCTGCATCCTGCCTCTAGGTTCCTGCCCTGACTCCCTTTGATGAACTGTGATATGGACTTGTAAGCCAAATGAGCCTTTAGCATGATGTTTCATTTCAGCAATAAAAACCCTGACTAGGACAGTGGTACACAAAAACAAAGGTAAGAGGACCTCTGTAAGCTCAAGGCCAGCTTACTCTGTACAGCAAGTTTCCGGTCAGCTGCCTGGGCTACAGAGTGAGACCCTGCCTCAAAAAATACTAATAAACAAAAGAAGAAAGGAAGACAAGGGTGGCGAGCAGAGGCAGGGCGGCATCTTGCTCCTACAGAAAGGTGTGCTGCAAACCAACCAGTCCAGATTTTAGTAAAATGAGAAGAAAATTAAGTAGAGCTAGGCATGATGGCTTGTGGGTGTAATCCTAACATCCAGAAGGTTGAGGCAGGAATATTGCCTGAGCCTGGGAATTCAAAGTCAGCTAGGTTAATAACAGAACACTTCAAAAAGCTTATCGCTTCTGGGAAGACAAAATGTGCATACTCATTTTCCGGCTCTCCCACTAAGCACTGAAAAACTGCAGACACAAAATGTAAACACTGTGAGGGGCTGAGGGGAGGTAGAGAGAGGGAGCTAACCAGGGCTCTCGGGACTGAGGAGCAATGTGGTGGTGAGCCTGTTTGTTTCCAGACTAGGACATCCCAGCAGCCAGATAAACCCAGACATAAAGAACCCCAAGGACAAGAACCTGCTCTCCACACAGAGAACCAGAAAAGCAGCCGCCCAGCAGGACACAATAAACTCCAGGCAGTAACATTCTGCTCCCGTCACTCTCTTCAAATAGGGTTTGTCCCACCAAAATCACTCTGAGGCTGGTTCCCAAAGTGACAGTGTCTGGTATGGAGAGTGTGGGGTCTTTAGTAGGTGTTTGGGATCATGAAGGATACGCTCATAAAAGGATTTTTATAGGAGCAGTGAGACTGTTAATTGTCACAGTAGTGGGTTCTTGTAAGACTAGCTACTCTCTCTCTACACACACACCCCTCCCGCATGCACACAGTGTCTGTCTCCTTTTACTTCCCCATCATGCTGTGATAGATCACCAGGCTTTCACCAAAATGTTCTTGAAATTTCTTTCCTTGAAAATCATGAATCGATGGGAGGCCTTTTTCCTTTGTAAAGTTTCTAGCTTCTGGTGTTTTGTTATAGCAGCGGAAAACACAATAAGACACCAGCCAAACATCGGAGAATTTTTGTAGACCCACCCATTTAGCCTCTGCTGGCACTGACTGTTCATCAGAGGACCTAGGATTGATTCTCAGCATGTATATGGCAGCTCATAACAGTAACTCCAGTCCCAGAGGTTCTGATACCCTCTTTTGGCCTCTGAGGGCACCAAGGACACACAGTGCAGACAGACATATATACAGGCAAAAGAGCCAAACACATAAAATAAAGAAATAAAAACATATACAGGATATAAGCCTAACATCCTGGCATGTGCCTATAATCCCAGCATCCGAGAAGCTGGGGCACTGATGTCTGTGCCCTCAACTGCCCACTGCCCAACCCTACCTGTCCTTGGGGGTTGGAGGTGAGGTGGCACGGAGTCGACAACACAGACTCCAGGAGCAGGTGAGAAACGCCACAGCAAGCTCATCCGAATGCTGCTGCAAGCTCCTTTAACACCCTCCGCTCACGCCCTATTGATCCCAAGAAAGCATCTCTTCTAAACAGCAATTCCGGATTGGCTGGCATCATCTTCATCAGCAATCCTTGGTCTCTCAGCCAGTCTTCAATTAGGTCCTCCTGCAGGAGGTTATCTTTGTAGATGCTTGGCCGCTGGCATTTACATAGAGGTAGCCACTCGTTCCTCCTACATTTCCACCTGCCTGTTAGATTTTGACAGCCTAGTGGGAGTTGGGGTGCCATTGCCTCAACATTGTTGACCCCACCTCGGAGGATTCCCAGTACACTGGACTATGCTTATCTTAGGTTGTCCTGTCTTCCAGGTTTTACCTGTCAATGACTACCAGCCCTCAAGTAGATATCACTCTGGAGGCATGTCACACAGGGGGAGATGAGGATCTCATGGATTTGTGCCATCTGTGGGGGGGCTACAGTGGAGATTTTCAAGAGCCATAAGCACCTGGAGGATCGCTTTATTGAACACTGCCCGGAGGTATGCTGCGCAAGACACTTAATTACTAGTATGTTAATTCCTCTCATCCAAACATAAGTGGCTATTCATGAGGGGTCAAACAGCCTCCACACTTTTCCCAAGAATCCAGCATCTAGGGAGAACAGATACCCTGGTTGAATTGAGGCTGGTTCTGTTCTCCCTTAACAGGACAGAATAGTTAAGGAATTTGTCTGACCAGGTACCTTCTGCTGAGCCAACGGTTGTCGGGCCTCTGTGGCATTATGTACCTGGGAAGGGGTTGGGCAGGTTGAGTGAAACCTGGGGTCGCATGCCAATTGAGACATGTCCCTAACAAGGGTCAACTCTTCCTCCAGTAAGTCAGTCTGTGGTTGTTAAATGTGGACCGCTTGATAAGGATGTTGATTTAGTACCTCCTGTGCCTGCAGCTCCTCGGCTGACTTAGAGACTACAGCTTTGAGAGTCTCCGCCATAGTGGCTTTCTGGGTCAAGGCAACAGCAGCTGTTGTCACCCTGGCAATGCCTGCAATGATGGCCACATTGATGGCAGCTGTAACGCCAAAATTCCTCTTTCCCCGGTGTAGGGGTTATAAGTGAGTCTGAGCCATGAAAGTGGGTGGTATTGACCACAGGCATCCAAATGGCAGCTGGTACCCTCATCAAGATAGCCTGAATACCCCATCCAGCAGGCCATCAGGAGACACTTCTCATTAAAGCAGTTAAGGCTGTCTCTGATAATGGAGGTATTAGTGACCAGAAAGAAAAGGGGAGGTCAGACACAGACTGGGATGGCTCCCGGGGGTTGTCCCAGTCCACATTTTTGCTGACTAGTTTATATGGAAATATGTCCCATTAAAGAGATGGCCACCTTCTAGGAGAGTGAGGGGGTGTAAATCAAGACAATTAGAGGGGCCACATAAATCCCAATTGCTTATAATGGGGACATATCGGGATCTAATGGGATCCCTGTTAACAAAGGGAATGATATTGGAAGCATCATGTGAGGTAAACCTCCACATGCCAAGTATGAGGTTAGATGACAGTATCAGGTAGTCCCCGGTGAATTTTACACTTAGTGTAGGCTGGCAGTGCTCCAAAGGGATAGGAAGTCCCACGAAAGTGGGCATTTGAGGGACCCTTGGACAGCAAGGCAGGGGTGGATGTGACATGCTTGGGGGATCCTTTGGGGATTTATAATCAGTAATGGGAGTGTGAATTTCCATGCCTCACAAGGTGCCATAGGTTAGATTACCATGAAAGTCCCCAGTGGTCATATTGTGTAGCTGGCTACAAGGGTCTACAGAGGAGACATTGGTAGTGAAGCAGAGAATTTCCTCTGTGGGCCAGGTACCTTCTAATTGTCATGTAGTGACAAGTCCATGAAAGGCAAACCCAAAGTCTCATTGAAAAAGAACAGGTAGGCCTGGGAGCTGCCACAGGCAAAAGAATGAGGGGCGGGAGCACCAAAGCCCAGAGCTCATCGGCCCTCCCAGGCTGAAAAAATTTAAACACTGCATGTACATTATGTCTCCAAGTCCCGGTCTGCTTCTGGCTCCTTCACTGCCCCCTGGTCCGTAGCCAGTAAGCATATCAAAAGTAACGTTAAGGTTATATTCAAATTAACCCTAGCCTTTTTCTCAGCCAAGTCATGATGTGCAGACCTCCAATTAAGAAACACTGCAGGGTAGAACACTGCTTTATGGAGATATACCAATTGTAATAGGTCTGGAGGTGCATGGCCCATTGCTTCAGTACTTGCTCAGAAATCTGGGCCAGAGTCCTTGGCAGCTTTTCTGATTAGTGCCAAGTCTGCCAGAGGAGTGGGAATCCAGGGCCTAATCACCCATCAGAGTCAAGATTGACAGGGAACATCTCCTGATACACCTGAGGAGAATGAGGCCCCCGTGGGAGAGGCAGACCAGGGCGAGGGAGAGGTATCACAACAGCAGGAGTGACCACTAGAAGGCAAAGTCCCCCTTAAAGCACACCGGGATAAGCTGGGGGTACTCTGATGGGGCAGAGGCAGAAGGGCTTGTGAGTGAGGGACCTGGGGCAGCAGCAGAGGCTCCCTCCTCATAGCTAAAGTCAACCTGTTTACCCAGAGAAAGTGGGAACAGAAAGGTGAATATTTGTTATGGGCAGCTACCACTTCCTCTGGGGAAGAATTCTTAAGACTGGCCATGACTGTAAGGAGGATGGGGACAAAGAACAAGGGATAATCCCAGACTGTACCCCATGCTTGTGGGCAAGGAAGAGAACAAGCATTTAGGTCAGAGTCCCACGTGTTCTCTGGGGATACCCAGGGGGCCAAAATAGCAGCCTTCTTCCAAAATCGGTCCAGGTCATGAGTCTTAACCTTGAGGGCACGAGTAACCAGAAGGGTTAAAGAGCCTTAATCAGGTGTTCCTTGATGGTGGAGGGTAGGGAACCCATGACCACAAGCCCAAAGGAAACAAGGACCGGATATGACAAAAGAAGCGTCAGAAGTCACTCATTAAGCATGGTGATTCCCTCAGGTGTAGCTCAAAGGCCTTATGACTGGATGGTGTACCCGGGAAAGAAAAGGTGTTCGGGAGCTGATCCCTGGTACCACAACCTGGGAAACCAGCCCCTATGTCAGGTACCAGGATGAATCCAGACTGAGAGACACACACAAGGAAGCCTGACTCTGCACTTCCTCAGCACTCGTGCAGAGCTCCCTCCCCTCCCCCCTGCTCTTCCTCTCTGCTCAAGCGGAACTCTCCTCCTGACCTTTCAGAGAGGGTCCAGCCTGGCACCCAAATATTGCTATCCCCATTCTCATGGTGACACTCCCTAACAACCCCACCACCACCACCAGGGGATCGACAGATGTTGGTTTGGAAATTGATAGGCAACATCTCTCAGCTCCCTTATTGCCAGGCTGGCACTCACCCTGATAGATAGATAGCACTCCCCAATGCAGGTGGTGCCTGTCCTTGGGAGAAGCAAAGACCAAACATCCTTGAAGAGATATGTGCTCTCTCTCCTAGTTACATGATTCCGATCCGATGCCTGAACAAACGATATCATGTTCGAAGAATGACTTCCCTTATCACCTCCCCCTGTATCCCCAAATTCTGAGAATCCCTGCTTATGCTTGTATGTGTATAAAAACTCCAGGCTCCGAGACTCCGGGTCGCCTCTCCTCGGGGTGTAGGCTGGCCCCAGAGTTCTGGATTCATTAAACCTCTTGTGGATTGCATCGACCTCGGCCTCTGTGTCTCCTTGAGAGGGGCCTCCTGGTTAAAAAGACCATTAGAGTCTTTCAAGACCAAAAGTGAAAAGTGGACAAAGACAAAGAAGACAGAAAAGATGGCCGCCATGTGCTCACCCAGACAAAGAAGGAAAAGATGGCCGCTGCGGCCACACCCTTACCCTCAAACTGAGATCAAGAATGAGAGTACAGTGGTCAGCAGTCACCAGTCACCGGGAGGAACAGACAAAAAAGACAAAATAGACAGAAATGAAGTCTGTGCACTCACATTCGCCGGACCCACAAAATAAAACACTAAGAGGCCAACTCACCGAAGAAGCAACGGAAGGGGCACAACAGCAGTACTCGAGAAGAGTTGATCCACGAGCACAGTCCTTGCAGCAACAGGCAACCGAGCCCCCAGAAAAGGAGGTTCACAAGCAGCCACAAAATGAGGATAATGTAGTCTAGTCAGTTGGTCCACGTTGGGTGGCAGATGCTACGTGTCCCTTGACTACTCACGTCCGAGGACACTACTGCCCTCAGGGACACCTCAGATGAGGTGGTGCGGAGTGAATGACACAGACTCCAGGAACAGGTGAGAAACAGGACAGCAAGGTCTCTAGTGCAAGCTCCTTTAATACCCTCCGCCCACGCCCCATTGGTCCCAAGAAAGCATCTCTTCTAAATAACGTTCTTGATTGGCTGACATTGTCTGCGTCAGCAATCCTCGGTCTCTCAGCAGTCCTCAATTAGGTCTTCCTGTAGGAGATGCCATTGCGGCTGCGTGGCCCCGCCATTCCCCACCCCCACCCCACCCTGCATTTCCCCAGCATTTTGGAGAGGTGACTGTACCTTCCTCCTACATTTTCACCCACTCATTTTTTAGATTTTAACAGCCTAGTGGGAGCCGGGGTGCCATTGCCTCGACATTGTTGACCCCACCTTGGTCTCTCATTTAGGTCCTCCTACATGAGATGCCATTGTGGCTGCACGGCCTCAGCGTTTAAGCGGCCGTAGTTCCTCCTAAGGAGGCCTCGGATTGAGGGGCGCTTAGAGTCCATGGTGAGACCCTGACTTACCAAAGAAAAAGGAAAAGAAGAAAAAGGAAAGGGGGCAGCAATGAGATGGCTCGGTGTGTAAAAAGGTGTTTGCTGCCACCCGAGTTCAAGTCCAGGACCCACATAGTAGAGACAAAGAATGACTCCTGGGAGCTGCTTTCAAATCTATACATGGGATTGCACATGTACTGAAAACTATAAAATATGGGCAAAAGAACTAAAATATAATAAGTGGAGCCTTATCTCATATATTTCTTGTTCTGTTGTTTTTAGACTGGTTCTCAGCCCAGGCTGTGTTGAGGTTCAGTCTTCTGCTATCTATTGTAATGCTAAGTGCAGGCCCCCAAGACCTGGTTGTCCCAGATGAAACATAGTGTTAGCATCAGAACCGTCCATGGACAGCCAGAAGCTGTATACAGTCGGCTTCTGAACCCAGCTACGTCATCCCTAGGCGACAGTGACCCTCCTGCATCTGCTACCGTGGCACCAGTCGCACACCCCCTGCGCATGCGTTACCTACGTCACATGCATTACGGGTGTCACATGCGTCATGTCCCGGATACAAGACACATACCTCGACACATAGCCGTCTCTCTCTTCCTCTTCCCCTCACCTCCCCCATCTTCAGAGGCGCCTCTGTAATGAAAGTGTCTCACGAGAGATCTGATGGCGTGATTTGACGTGATTTGTCCAGGAGTACCTCGCTTCATCTAACAGTAAGTAATAACTTGGGGTTATCGATAGAAAAGTAGATGCTAACAGCACGGAGGGTAGGCAGCTGCCCAGCTCTTGTACTGTTTAAGGCTTATTGTAAAAATAAAGGCTGTAAAAAGCTCAGCCTTTTTTTTTTTTTGTAAATAAGATGGTGATGGTGCTGGTGACGATGACGACTACGGTGATGAGTGTGTGTGAGAAAGACAGTACAGGCAAAATGGGTGTGCATGTGTGGAAGGCAGAGGCCAAGTTCAGGAGTCAGTTCTCCCCTTCCACACTGGGTCCGAGAGGTCAAACTCAAGTTGTCAGACAGGCACTACCTACTGAGCCATGCTGCTGTTCCTACAACCTTTTTTGAGTCAGATCTAGACCAGCCCAGCAGATTATGGAGTCCTTTGGGATCCACTTGTCTCTGCCCTCAGAACTGGGGTCATAGGATACCTTTTTGTTTGTTTTGATTTGAGGCAAAGCCTCACTAAGTAGCCTCAGCTGGCCTGGAGCTCACTATGTAGATCAGACCAGGCTGGCTTTGAACTCACAAAAGTCTGCCAGCCTCTGTCTCCTAAGTGTTAAGACTAAAGCTGTGTGCCTCTCTGCACCCTGCTCTTGAAACACAATCTCAAGTGTAAAAATATAAAAATGTTGGAGAAGGGCATGGAGATGGCTCAGATGCTGGCCAGAAAGAGCTCTGACTCCCCTGTACTCAAATACAAATCAGACGCGGTAAAACATGTCTGTAGTCTATCACATGTCTGTAGCCCTAGCATGTGCCTGTAGCCATAGCACGTGCCTATAGCCATAGTGTGTGCCTATAGTCATAGGGTAGTAGCTGTAGTCTAGTGCCTGTAGTCGTAGCACCTGCCTGTAGTCATAGTGCTTGCCTGAAGTCGTAGCACCTACCTGTAGTCATAGTGCTTGCCTGTAGTCGTAGCACCTGCCTGTAGTCATAGTGCGTGCCTGTAGTCGTAGCACCTGCCTGTAGTCATAGGGTGTGCCTGCAGTCTTAGCCATAGCGCGTGCCTGCAGTCGTAGCCACAGCGCGTGCCTGCAGTAGTAGAGCATGCCTGTAGA
>JADRCH010000174.1:1625520-1675080 GCA_019843965.1 Rhynchomys soricoides
TTGTGGACTCAGTTTCAAAATAAGAGCAAGGGGGGAGCCTTGAGGGTTCCTTCCATACCATCCCCCACCATCTCCCCTGATTGACTTCCACTCTGCAAGACCAAGGTCTGTTAGGTCCATCTGCCACTCAGATGTGCATAGTAGGTCTTCAGGAGGCAATGCTTCTATGTCAGTGATCCACTAGATAGCAGGACCCAGCTTATAATAGGCCAGTTTGCTCTGATCTTTTCAGCCACCCTGACGATAGAGGCCAGGTCTCCTAGATTACATGGTTGTCTGGGCAACCCCCTTCTGCAGCTCTGATCCAGAACCAAGAATTGTTGCAGCCGGCCTGAGTGCTGGTAGGCATGAAGTCCCAGGCCCCAGACCTAGCTAATCACAGTCTGTATTCCAAGGTGAATGTTTTAGAGTTTCTATTTCTGCAGTAAAACATCATAACCAAGACAACTTATGGGAGGAAGGGTTTATAGTCCCAGAGAGGTAAGGGTCCACCATGGTGGGGAAATATGGTAGCAGGCAGCAGACATGGACAAGGACACGGCTGCTGGGACAGAGCTGAGAGCTCACATCTTGAACTGTAAACAGGAAGTAGCGAGAGAAAACCTGGAACAACATGAGCCTCTTGAAATCTGGAAGCCTATCCCTGGTGACTGTACTTCTTCCAGCAAGGCTATACCTCCCATGCCTCCCTAAACAAGGCCACCAGCTGGGGACCAAGTATCACATGTCTGAGAATATGAGGGACATTCATTCAGACAGTCAAAGTGACTCATTTGCTGCTGGATCTTTGAGAAGAGGCTCCAGGATCCCCCTCTAGCCCAACTACATTTGCTTAATTAAGAAACCCATGAAGTATTTGTGAGGTAGATTCTAGAGTCTGGAGTCACCCTTGGGGATAAGGTACTGTCCTAGGAGTGCCTGGGTCCCCATCCCAGGCATTGTGAGATTAGCATCCATAGTCAACATGAAAACCCACTCAAAATACCTCAAGGCCTAGCACGTCAAATCACTGAGCTATCTTGTCATGACTAAGGAGCACACAGCCTCTCAGGATCCAGATCCCACCAGCCCATCTACTTTACAGGACAGACAGACAGACAGATACACACACACACATACACACACACACACACTTACTTCAGATCTTAATTGGGAATTTAGGGTCCTGCTGGGCATGAGGCCCTGAAGCTTGGGCACCAGCCTGGAGTCAAAGTGGGTCTTCATCCATGGAGGCTCAAGTCCTCCTCCCTCGAAAGCCATACCCTATCTAGGCCATACCTAGTGGAAGAAGCCACTATGGGGCAGTGAGGGGAGGTAACAGCCCTTCAAAGAACCCCAAGGTGCCATGTCCTGGGGCCATTTAGCATCCCTAGATCCTAGATGACCTCTTAGAAGCACCACTGGGATCTAAGTAGGCATCATTAATGACAACTTAGTCCCTAGCCGGGCTCTGCCCATGAGAGAAAGCGGCCCAGTGTCCTGCCCCTCTCAGGCTCCCTATGGCCCTCTGGGAGCAGGTATTCTAATTGGCCTGGGAGGCAGTAGTTGGGAGTGGGGTCAGGATGGGTCTGGAAGTCTCCCAGGCCTGACAGGTGGCCAGGCACAGGGCTGGGGGAGGCCCCACCGTGGAGCTTTCTGCCTTCATCAGCGAAGCATTCCAGCATCTGTCATGGGAAGGCGGTGGCTCCATGCCATCAGTCACCCAGGAAAGGCAAACAGCTCCAGCTGGGCCCAGCCCTAGTTCCCACAGAGCCCCTGCTTCAGCCCTACCCTACCCTACCAGAGCCAGGGGCCAGGTGGAGGAGAACCCCAGACCTCAGCTGCCACTGAGACTATGAGGGAGGTCTGACTCAGGTTCTTCTTGGCCTACCTTCCTCTTTACACACACACACACACACACACACACACACACACACACACACACACGGATGCCAGCAGCATACAAATCCACAAGTACAGAGACGTCTACCACACCCAAAGACAGCTGTGCACACATACACCCCTCAACACAGACCCACAGAAAAAGGGTGCCAATACACACTTTTATGGCACCCCTAATAGGTGGAGCTCACTGGGGGGCAGAACTGTGAGGGCTGGTATCTGGCACATAGTAGGTCATCTTTGATCCTTCTGCATGCTATGTTCATTTCTCTGAAGCCCAGCTTCTTCCTGTTCCCTAACTAGGACATGAAAGCCCCAGCACAGGGTCTTGGTCTCCTACTAAGGATGTCCCTTGTGCCCACTATGGATCCTGATGCATAGTAGGGAAGCATGAAAGGCTGATGGGTTGAGTGATAGGGCAGCCTTAGCTAGACTGCAAGGAGCTGAAGGAAGAGCAGAGGCAGAATCCGCGTCTGGTGGCACGTGCCTGCAATTTCAGCAGCAGAGTAGCTGCAGCAGGACCATGAGTTTAATGCTAGCCTGGGCTACTCAGCAAGACACTGAAAAAGAAAACTAAATATGTATGAGAAATAATATGGCAGGGGCATGCCTGTAACCTCAACACTTGGGAGGTAGAAACAAGTACATCAGAAGTTCAATGTTATCCTCAGCTCCACAGTGAGGCTGAGGCTAGCCTAGGCTGCATGAGACCTTGCCTCAAGGACAGAAAATGGAGGGAAGGGGTGACTCTGCTGGTAAAGCGCTTGTTGCCCAAGATCAAGGACCTAAACTTGGACCCCAAGTAAAGAGCAACACACCCCTGTGTTGGAAACGGGGAGACAAGTAGGTCACTGGAGGTTAATAGCCATCTGCCTCTCTGAACTGGTGAGCTTCAGGGTCAGTGAGACACACCCTGCCAAAAACATAAGGTGGAAGTCAGCAGGGGAAGACACCATGTCAGCTCTGGCCTCTGCATGTATGCACAAGCCCACATGAACATATACATATATCACACACACACACACACACACACACACACACACACACACACACATACACACTCGCCACCTAGGACTGAGATTAGATTCAGATCTGAGGATGCTTTCTGGCTTCTCTCCCTGCAGCAAGCTCCCTTCCCCCAAGGAGTCCCAGTTTCCAGGAGACAGGCTTACAACAGTCCTCCCTCTCAGCGGAAGCCTGAGCCCACAGAGTAATCTCCAAGCCCACACTTCAGACTCTTTCTCAGCCTCACAACACGTTTCCCCACCCTCAGGGTCAGGCGGCTTCACCTGCTTGCACGGGCAGAAAGGACAGGAAGCTCAGAAGTATCCATCTTAGCCAAGATGGAAAAGAACTTGAAGTCAGATAAAAACAAACACTTGCCAAGCTACATGATAGTGTAACAGCAACAAGTCACAGGCAAATGAAGAGGAGGAGGAGGAGGAGTCTCACTTGCAGCAGCCGTAGGGGAGAGAATTGAAGATCTTTCCAGAAATTAGAAGGTAGTGACTGTTGGCTCCACCCCATCAGAGCTGGCTTTCTGTCCATCTTTCTGTCCATCTTTCTGTCCGTCTCTTTCTTTGCTTTATTCATTCCGCCTTTCTTTTTTCTTTTTGAGACAGTCTTGCCATACAGCTCAAGCTGGCCTTGAACCGGCAATTCTCCTGTCTCAGTTTACTGTGTGATGGGATTACAGGCAGGTATAACACCTTACCCCTTGATCTTTTCAGCATCCCGTTGCCCTCATTTCTACAAAATGGCTGCTGATCCTTAACATGTCATGTCAGTAGTCACAACGGGAAAGTAGAGAAGTGGACCTTGCCACCTCTGCAGAGGGCTAGGCCTTCTTGGGGAAGGGCCCCCACACTCACCACCCCTGAACAATGCAGACCTCCTCTCAGATCCCATCAGGCAGAATGAAGTCACATGGCCATGCTTAGACCAACCACTATTCCGGGGGAATCAGATTGATCTGACCCTGGTTAGATCAATCACGATCCATCTTTGGGGCTGAGAGCACAGCGTTTCTGCTGATTCAGCACGAAGACAAGGGTTCTCTGCTCCAACAGCCCTGCTTAGCAGTTCTCAAGCATCACAGACCCGCCCCAGACCCTTTTAGTAGATAGAAGCCAGAACCAGGGCTGAGGAGATGGCTCAGTCAGTAAAGTGTTTGCCATGCAAGTCTGCGGACCTGAGCTAGGTCACCACCACATAAAAAGCAGGGCCAGATGCAGTACTTGTAATCCCAGGGCTGGGGAGGTGAAAACAGTCAGATCTCTAGAGCTCTGTAGCAGGCTGGCTTCAATAAACTGTGAGCTCCGTGACCCAAGGACAGTCTTTACAAGCATGGGCACACACAAGCAAATATTCTCTCTTTCTCCCTCTCTCCCTCTCTCTCTCTCTCTCTCCACACACACACACACACACACACACACACACACACACACACACACACAGCAGGCCTGGAGCTTCAATGCTGGGAAGACAGAGTCCTAGGCCGTGGGCCTTCTTCAGGCCCTACCCTCACCCATGTCTGCTTGCCTCTGCTCTGAGATAAGGCTAGTGACTCAGAGCTCTGCAGCTGACAGGGGACAATTCTAGTGTTTGGGAAGGGGATGTGATTACAAAACCCACTGCCCCCACTGCAGGTGGGAGCTGGGGTGGGGGATGGACTGAGGCCCCCGTGCTCATTCCACCACCCACTTACATCTTGGTGACAGCTGCTAGGCTGTCATGAAAGGGGCAGCAAGGACAACAGGGTGAGGCCTTGGGTATAGATCCTGGCCTCAGAGAGGTGTCCTTCCTAGTTCAAGGATCAGAACACCTGGACAGACTCAAGAGAAGCCCACGCTGGCCAGGAGGGGTACAGAGCAATCTTTGGTCCCTAATTTTCTTTTTTAATGGTAACATACACTTAACATGGAATTTACTACTTCTGCTGTTTCTGGGTTCACAGTTCAGGGTTACTGGGGGTATCTCATTAAAACCAGCACCACCACCCACCTTGAAATCTTTATCTAGTTGCTAGATTCTAGCAGAATAGGAATTCTCTGCCCATTTAGCTGTGGTTACATATTCTCTCTTCTAACCTCCCATCGCTTTGCTTGCTGCTTGCCTTCATGAATCTGACTGTTCCAGGGACTTCAGGGACATGAGATAAGAAAATATTTGGATTTTTGTGCCTGGCTTATTTCACTTAGCACACACTCTAGAGACCCTTTTAGTTGTATATCAGAAAGCCCCTCCTTTTCAGGGCTAAATAGTACTCTGTTGTGCAGATGGATCACATCCACACGTACTGATGGTCATCTAGGCTATTGTGATTTAAGACTGTTCAAGTGGGCTGGAGAGATGGCTCAGTGGTTAAGAGCACTGACTGCTCTTCCAGAGGTCCTGAGTTCAATTCCCAGCAACCACATGGTGGCTCACAACTATCTGTAATGGGATCTGATACCCTCTTCTGGTGTGTCTGAAGACAGCTATAGTGTACTCATATACATTAAATAAATAATATTAAAAAAAAAAAAGACTGTTCAAATCCCTCTTTTAGCACCTGCTTCCAGTTCTCAGTGGTGTAAACTCAGGGATGGAATTGCTAGACCAAAGCAGAATTCTATAAATTCTTTATTTGACAGGGTCTGTCTATGTAGCCCTGATTGGCCTGGAACTTACTATATAGATTATGGTGGCCTTGAACTCATGGAGATCTGCCAACCTCTGCCTCCTGAGTGCTGGGATTAAAGGCCTGCCTGTGCCATTACTATACACACGCTACACACACACACACACACACACACACACACACGCACACACATTTCCACAGTTTGTTTTCCACAGTAGCTTGTGGTCAGTTTCCTCTTAGATCAGTTCAACAGTAACCTTGAGGTTGACTTTGAAGTTATTGGTTTAGGTGAGGAAAGGCAGGAACACACAGGGCACAGATAGGCTGGTGTAACCTAATATAGGACATATGGACATGTCGTGTAGAAGCTGACAGACCAAGGGCCTTTTTGCATCTTGGAGGCAGGGCTAAGGCAGATATAAAGTGTGGGAGTGGCACCTCTCAGCCTCTAGGAGCCTAAAGCTCGGGCTGAGAGGAAGGGTGGACTTTAATTGAAATTCTAGTATTTGGGTCCATCCTGAATTTATTTGCATTAAAAGTAATTTTTAAGGGGGGGTAAGGAAAATGCTTTTCCATGGGAGCGTCAGATTGTGTGCATGAATCACAGAAATGGTTCTTTTCGGAAAGATAAGGAGGTGGGACTCTGAACATAGTTGCAGGCAAGAGGAGTCACCATGCAGGGGCAGGGCAGCGAAAAGTCGGCAACACTTGTAAGGGAATCTGGAAAGGGGACAACAGAGATAAGCAGATCTCAGTGAGTCTGAGGCCACCATGATTGACCTTGTAAGTTCTAGGCCATCAAGGATGACAGAGAAAAGAGAGAGAGAGAGAGAGAGAGAATATCAACCTCACAAGTGTTCTAGGTGCCAGCTGTCCATGTGCGAGGTGTCCAGTTGGCCCAATGATGGGAGTAGACACCCACACAGCAGACTACATGAGACAGCTGGACACGGCTGAGAACCCCAGAAGACAGCACTGCAATCTTGGCTAAGGAGTGTGCTACCGGATGTGAGCTTGGTCAAGGAACAGGTTGTTCCTGAGAGAAGAAGGGATGCTGGCTTCGTGCTCACCAGCCACAGGGGTCCTGGATGACAGAGGGAACATATGCACTTTGACCTATAAGAGCTCTCTGAATTCTCTACTCTGCCCTCAGCACCTCAGGGGAGCAAGGGGTCTTGGCAACAGACCCCACGCACAGGACAGACCTCCAGCAACCTTGTCACTTGACACATGTTGTTGGTATTACAACTTGCCACCGGCATCTTGGTCTCAAGTGTAGTGGTCACTGTGTAGGTGGCTGAGACAGCCATCTTGAGGCTCCTGCTACCCTCTGTGGCCCAAGTCCATGCTCCATAGTGAAGATCAACTTAAATTGCTCCTTCCATGCTCCTAGAACACCAGGCTGTTGTCACTTTCTATCACTGGCTCTCTGTGAAGGGTCCCCTGAGTGGCATCCAGGTCCTGTCATGCTTGTCAGATCATATGTGTCCTCAGACAAAGCCAACGGAGCATGTGGTGCCTTCCCAGTGGACTTCTGGCCTACAGTTCACAATCCTCCTGCCTCAGCCTCCCAGACGCTGGGATTATAAGTATGTGCCACCATGTCCAGCTTTGTATATGTTTAATTTTTCCTTCTTTCTTTCCTTCCTTCCTTCCTTTCTTTTGAGACAGGGTCTCTCTCCATGGCCCTGGCTGTCATGGAACTCACTATGTAGATTAGCCTAGCCTCAAACTCACAGACATCCACCTACCTCTGCTGCTGGGATTAAATGCTTGTTAATTGTGATTTTCTAAAATTCTGCCTGAAGTTGAGTCACCTGGACAGCAGAGGACTTTGCTGTCTTCTGCCTTCACGTCTGAGCCCAGGGCTGGGGTTGTCTCACTCTTGACTTGGGCCCATGGGTCAAACAATTCCCTGATTCAGCAGCACCTACTATGTGCTCATGTGTGCCTGCAACTATATCAGCATCAGGGCTCCAACAGAGAATTTCACTCTCCCACCCTGGAGTTGATGGCCAAATCCAGATAGGAAACCAGAAGGATGGGTACTTGACACTCCCTGGATCCGGTGCACCAAGTCAGGATTGAAAGCAAAGTGCAGGCTATGAGCTGAGCCTTCTTGGCTGGGCCCTGAGGCAACAGCACTTTGCTGGGTGCTGGGAGTAGGAGGTGCTACTCACAGGGCAATGAAGCAGATGTGCAGAGTGCAGCTCTCCAGCCTGCTAGCCACTTGTAAGCACTCAGTCTTTGAAAATCCATTCTTTAAGCATCTTTCTCCTCACATTAACCAGTGCTTTCTCTTGCTGGTGATGAAGAACATTGCTTTACATAGAAACTGGAGCCTGGGCTGGCTGCAGGCAGTGGCTAGGGGAAGAGGCTTGGGGAAACTGGAACTGCTTATGGAGACTGCTTGGGGATGAGTTAATAAGAATGAGCACATGGTTAAGACAGATGTGGCCTGTGGTGCACAGGTGGAGCCAGGCTACCCGGAGTTCAGCCAGAGACAAAATGTCAGCATTGACACTTGGAGTCACCTGGACGGGACTGAAGATAAAGATGGAAATGCTGGTCCCTAGAAGGAAAGGAAGGAGGAATTCCATGGTGGCAGTGAAAGATCAGGGGACAATATCCTAAACTACTGAAATTTGGACTCAGGACCCAGACTGAGAACTGAGGGCTCGGCATGAAGTGTGGCTCCATGGCTTATTTGGCATGGTAAGGCTCTTGGTTCCATTCTCAGCACCACAAGAGCAGAACAGAACAGGGCAAACCCTGAGGATTTATATGGTTTCCCTGAAAGTTCAGTTCTTGCAGCCTCAGGGCTGAGAGCCAAAACAGAATCGGGGGATCACAACCCTTGAGGAACATTTTGGGATGTCCTGAACTCAGGGTCTCCACAGAGATCCTTCACTGCTGGTGAAGGAAGGGTAGGTGAATAGACAGATGGATGATGGTGGATAGATGGGTTTGGATGGATAGGTGAGTGGTTAGACCATGGATGGGTAGATGGATGACAGATAGTGATGGATGCTAGATGGGTGATTATGCAAATGATGTGTGGATAATGAGATGGATAAACGGTAGATGAGGGAGATTATGGGTGGATGGATGGATGGATGCATAGTGGGTGGATGATGCATGGGCAGACGATGATGGGAAGATTGATGGAGGATGGATGAATTCGTAGATGATGGATGTACAGATGGATGATGGTAGATGGATGAATGGGTAGCTGAGTGGGTAGGAAGGTAGATCATACATAGATAGAAGGATACTGGATACCTCCCTGCTGAGGCTGGGCCTGCCATTCCCAGGACCCTGCAAGGACTTTAGACCGTGGTCAAGTCTTATCTCAAGCTGAACACTGTGAAGGCCTGGCTTCTTCATACCAGCAAAGCCCCAGAGGAGTGGGCTGTGAGTGTGCACACACAGAGGATGCAAGGACTGTTTCAGGATCCAGAGGGATTCATGAGTGCAACTGTACATATTGGTGCCTCTGAGTTCAGGATGCTGTGCCCATCAGTGAGGGTGGCTCTTACAGCTCTCTCCTGGCTTGCTGGAGAGCCACAGAGCAGAAATGTGGTCCCCTCTGACTGGGGTGGGCACAGCAGAAATGGCAGGTCTGAGTGAGAGATGAGAGGAACTGAACCTAGATAGCCTACTGTCCTGAAGCACGGCAATGGTCTGAATAGCGCATCTGGTGCATAAATGCATCATGATGGGTAGGGAGCAGAAGAGGCCTGGCTGAAAGTGAATTTTGACATGGGCACAACCAGTTGAGACCAACCGGGTCAGGCTAAAGAAGTAGCTTTCCTCATAAGTTCAAGTATGAATGTTTGGGATTGATCTAATGTGCAAAGATGAGGGACTGCAGCTTCCTCCTCCAGGATGCTTAGTCTGAGATTGCTCACCTACAGAGACTTCCTACTCAGACCACCTAGCCCCTCCTTCTGAACTGTTTCTAATAAACAAGCTGACGTTCCAGGGTCAGGGGTAGCAGTAGCATTAGAGAACCGCACCAGATCCCAGCTTCACTGTCTGTGTGTCTGTGTGTCTGTCTTTTCCTTATTACCTCAAAAGGATTCTGGGCCCCCAAGGTGTTAGGGCTTCAGTAACATGGCGGGCTGCCCCCGCCATGAAGATTCTGGTAACAAGGTACCCAGCAGCCCCTAAGGACATATCTTCTAGAAAGGTTGTTTGTTGTCCAGAAATCTGACCGGGGTCCCACCTGGCCAAGGACTTGTGGCCTCCCCCAGCCCCATAGCCAAGTTGGTTCTCAAATTCAAGACTTCCTAAGGAGAAGTGGTCAGGCCCATGAATGTCCTTCAGGGGGACTGTTGGCATTTGTAGGAGGACAAGTTGTACACCATAGAACTGCAGTTGGAGGTGGGGACTTGCTGAGACCTGGCCTGAGACAGGCACCAGGTCTACCGAATGGAGTAGTACCCAGAGCAGAGCCATGGGTGTTGCCACAGTGAACCTAAACTCTGCTGCTCACTAACAGGCTCCATGTTCACCTCCTGCACGGCTCTTAGCCACTGGATGGATGCTGAGAGAGCAGAACAAATCCAACACTTACCAGGCCAAACATGCTGGGCAGGCCTTTGCCCTTGTGTTTCTAACCTGTGCAGCAGCTCTGTGAGTCTCACAGAGGGAGGAGATGAGGCTGCAACAGGGACCTGGTGTTCACTGCTAAGCTGTGTCCCCTCAACTGTGGGGTTCAAACTCCTCAGAGATTAAGAGAATGGGGTGGCAAGGACAGAGTATGAGTGATGCTCAGCAGAGCAAGAAGTGGGACAGATAGATCAGGGATGAGGGACTGGAAAAGGGATGGGTTCACGGATGGATGGGTGGACGGATGGATGGGTGGATGGATAGATAGATGAGCAGTTGGATGAACAGGCACAACAATGATATATATATGAATGATGGGTGGGTGGGTGAATGAATGGATGGATGGATGGATTATTGATGAGGGAATGTGTGAATGAGTGGGTGGATGGATGGATGGATGAGTGGACAAATGAGTAGATGCATATATCTATCAATGATGTGTTGGTGGGTGGATGGATGGGCAAATGGGTGGATGAATGGACAGATGAGAGGATTGATAGACCCAAGGACAGACTTGGTGAGAGATGAGGCTGGACACAGGTACCGAACATGATCTTGGCCTCCGCAGATCTCCCCAACAAGGAGCTAGTGAGAATCTGAAGCCTCTTGTCAACAGTGACACTATAGTCTACAGTTTTCCATGCACATCATGGTGAGTATGCTCATCCAGAAGAGCTGTGCTTTGGGGGGAGGGGGGGAGCACTCCATCCGTCCAACAATGGATTATGATGTTCACAGCAGTCTTACAGCAGACACCTGTGAGCTGCTAAGGGCTAGTGAATTAGATAAATCATGTGGCTTTTCCTTGGAGGGCTACCATAGAGACAAGGGAGGTACAAAGAAACTGCTGAGCCGGAACTCAGGAGGCAAGCGAATCTCTACAAGTTCAAGGCTAGCCTGGTACACACAGCTGAGTACCAGGACGGACAGACAGCCAAGGCTCTATAGCGAGACTCTCTCAACCCTGCCTGCTTCCCTCAGCAGAGAGAGGCGGGGAGGGAAGAGTTTGCGGGAGAAAGCCATTTTAGCTTGATGATTTGAAGGTCCACTAGGCTCCTAACAGTCCAAGGACTCAGTGTTGCTACCTGGCTGTGGGACCATGGAAGGCAGCCTTGTTCCCTGTTGAGCTAAGGCTTGAAACCCTGATGACCCTGAAGGGATGGTAAGCGTTTCGACTGATTCCCGGGCACCGGACCCCTGTCACTAGCAGCAGCTGTCCATAGATTTGTGACCATCACTCACGTAAGGGCAATGCCCCAAGCCCCTCCACAGGTAGAGAATGTGACCACAGATCACATAGGCTCAAGACAGATCTCCATTTTAATGAGGCACCTAAAGGCCTGGAGGCTTAACCAATAAACTTTCCTTCCCAGACACTCCTCCCTACAAAAGGTATTTAACTTCAGGCCCACCCTGAGAAGTGGGGTATGGTTTTACTCATCCACTTTCCTCCATGACAATAAACATCTTAAAACCATGGACTGCCTCTTTTCACCAGGATCCTCCAGTGGGGAGCCATGGAGAAGGCCTTTGCCTGTATAGAGAGCTGCAGGCCTCTCTGTGCTCCCAGCCACAGCCTCAGTCAAGCCCAAGCCCACCACCAGTCATCAAACCAAGGACTCTCCAAGGACCAGCTGGAGCTCCCTTCTTTTCCCCTTCACCTTGGGCTAGATCCAGCCCTCCGGCCCCCACTCCATTCTCAGCTCTTCCTTGGCTTCCAGTGGCGCCTGGATGTCCCAGAACCTGATGGCCTGAGAACCAGATGGCCCCAGCCTCATCACAGGCCCAGGGACCCCTGAGCCAGCTCCAGCTGTCCTGCACCTCAGACTGCTCTCCCCACCCCTGGAGCAGTGTCCTGGGGCTTCCCTACACCCTGACACCCACCCACCCACCCACCCAGCGATGTGGGTTAAGCATGGTCAAACTTCCCAAGTCCTGCCTCCCTGAGCAGCCGAGTAAGCCCTGTGGCAGAGAGGATGGATGGTGGACTCATAACCCTACACCTGGCAAGGAACATGGGTAAGGGGGCAGATCCAAGCAGTTCTACAAAGTTCCTGCCATCATCCACTAAATAGTCCAGCTGTTGGCAGCTGTCAAGATGTCCCATGCCCTGGGTCCTGCAGCTGTCTCAATTTCTATATCCTGGTTAGTCTCCTCCATCCCCATCCCCCAATGCCAGCACTGGCTCTGGTATCTGGGAAACTGGAATTTGGGGGTCCAGAGAAAGGAAAGGGGGGCTCTACGTTAGAATGTCAGCCCAGACAGGAGTTTCCAGGAATTCCCTCAGCTCCACTCACTGCCATGGGCTAGACTCTTCTGCTCTAGCCTAGCACAGGTTGGGACTCAGGATAGACTCAAATCATGCAGCTCTGGATGTGCTGGCAGGGACAGACACTTGTGGTGGTGCTCAAGGGGTGAGGGGGAGCCTCTACCTTAGCCAAGGTTATCTCCAGCTGCCCTTGCATACATCCAGGAACAGGGAGCTCACACTTCAAGGCAATGTGGCTTTAGGTTCCAATCATCTCTTCAATGAGTCAGAGTCCCCTCCTGGGCTCCCCACCAACTTCGAATTTTATGTAGAACCCAGAATGTGACTTTTTATAAGCTGGCATCCAAGGCTCTATAGCAGAGGCAACACTAGGGTCGGAGCATTGCTCAGTGGGTGTCCACTTAACTCAGCACATGCTGCTGGATCCCTCTCCAGCACCAAAGAATAGAGTAACAAGAAGACACAGGACCCCAGGGCCTAACCGTGGCTGCCACCAATCCGATCCCTTCCCATCTTTTCTATGACCAGATTGAGCTGTGACTGGTCTAAAGCCACATAACAGATTTCCTGAAGACTAACTTGGTTTGTTTTTGTGGCTTTTTAAAAAACAAACAAACAAACAAAAAACCAAACAACTTTAAATATGGAATATATTTAAAGCTCAGTGCTTGACCCTTTTTGATTAACCCCACAGTCCTTCTGGGGCCTCCTCCAGTCCCCCACACAGGGCATCTACAATGCTGGGGCTACACGTTCCCCTGAAGACCCTTGATTAAAAGAAACCCATCTCGCCGGGCAGTGGTAGCACACGCCTTTAATCCCAGCACTTGGGAGGCAGAGGCAGGTGGATTTCTGAGTTCGAGGCCATCCTGGTCTGCAGAGTGAGTTCCAGGACAGCGAGACAGCCAGGGCTACACAGAGAAACCCTGTCTCGAAAAACCAAAAAAAAAAAAGAAAAAAAGAAAAAAAAAAAGAAACCTATCTCTCCACAGGAGCAGGGTGGGGAACCCAGGTGTTTAGTTCTGCTATGGGGTCAGGATCAACTCTCCCTCTCCCCGAGATAGAGGCTTGCCCCTGGAGCCAGGCCCAATATGCACTAGCAGTGTGTGTGAGTGTATACTCGAGAGGCGCCTAGCCTCCCCAAGTGAAAGGAACATGTAGCAAGCTATTGATACATCCTGCCAACATGGAAAGGTTAATTGTCATACCCGATGCCAACAGACAGACTTATAGAAGATTCACGTGGTTTTGTTTTGTGGCTTTTTTTTTTTTTACAACTTTAAATATGGAATATAAATAAACTTTACATTTAAAAAATAAAAAGAAAGCCCCCAAAAATATAATCACCAACTTTACAAACTGAAGGAAGCGGAAGGAATGGGGACAGGAAAGTGTGGGGGTGTGGGGGGAGGTGGGGAGGAAGGCAGGCCGCATCAACCCATCCTCCTGAGAGCTCTAGGGTTCTCCCTCTCCCCCACTTCCAATCTACTGGCTAGCTTCCTGGAAGGAGCCAGCAGGTAGAACTGCAAAAGATCTGAGGGACGACGTGCAGCAAGGGCTTCCCCTCCCTTAGAGATCTCCTAGTGTCCCACACCTGCCAGGAAGGGGACAGCCGAGACCCAGGAAGTAGGGGCTATGGGGAGACAACAGGCTTGCTTCCCCAGCACCACAGGCTCACTCTAGAGCTTCAGGCTGGGTCAGGGCACAAACAGCCAGTCCACATAAGGCCTTGGTAGGAATTAAAACAAGGCTCCCTTTCCTCAGAGGCTTGACCTACATAGTCCAGAATGTCATAATAGACAAGTTGGCCATATCTAGGGTGTGAACAGCAGTCTCCACATGCGGTGACCGTGTGCAATACACATCCCATACAACCTAACTCTCCCTGCTTAGGTGGAGTGGAATACAACAGACAGGTCTCCTGCCCTAAGGGGGAATGACAGGGCATTCAGAGCCTCAATCAGGATCCAAGCACCCCGTAGAGGAGCAGACTGAAGGGCACATGAGGAGGAAGACACAGTGTGGAGGTAGAGAAACAAACCGGAAGTGAACGTAGGGGAAGTGGAAAGAGGCAGGGACATAGCCCAGGTCACAAGCACACTGCACCTCTAATCCATCAGAGAAGGCATGTGGCCACCTGCCCAGAGTTCATGTCTTCCACGATTTCATACTTATAAAATGAAAAGCCACTGTGGGCTGAGGGGACAGGGAGAGATGAGTACGTGGCAGATCTGGGTGCCATGACAGTTCCTCCAGTCTGTGCTCCTTGCCATGGGACTGCAAAGGACCCTAGCCTGCCTGAATATGTTCCCTGCTGGCTGGCCCGTGGTCCGGGAACCAGGCAGGACATGCAGAGGTCCTCAGGCTAAGTGCCAGGCTCTGGGGTCAGTCCACAGTCCCCCGTGAGGCTCCTGCACACTTTGTCCCAGGTTCTTGGGGCTGAGGGAAGCAGCAGCCTAAAGTGGAGTCCTTTGTTTGCTTCTGGAGCTGCAGGGATTGCTGCCGATGGAGGTGGCCGGGCACACAGGGTGAGGGAAGCACCATTGGCCGTCCGAATCAGGCATCGAGACAGACGGACGAGGGGGACAACATTATCACTCCAAGGACCCCATGGGGGCAATACAGCAAATACCATATTAAATAACCCTGTGGGCAGAGAAGAGGGATGCAAGGTCAGAGGTGGCTCAGACCAAGGAGCTAGGGTTGGGATAGAGAATTACGGGAATTTGAGTGGTGAAGCAGGCACCTTCTCTCAGAGAGGTTGAGGCCTAGTTAGGCAGGAGAAAAACTCAGGGCTGCCTGGGTTGAAGGAGCAAATGCCCCTACTGGCTCTCTCATCCCGAGTCTAAGTCACAGCTAGGGAGTATCTGAAAGTCAGGGAGTATCTGAAAATCAGGGAGTATCTGAGGCTTGGCTTTCTTGTTGGGTCCTCACCTGCCCACACTCTTGCCAATGCCCTTAAGTTCCGAGGGTCTCCTTCAGTGCCTTCTTGTCATGGGTGTGCTTAAACTTTCGGTGCTTCCCTTTGGGGGGCCGGCGGATTCGCACTGTCCGAATAGTCACCCGAGCTTGAGGCGTCTTGGCTGCTCAAGAAGAAGTGTTTGTCAGCATTTGATGGCAATGGAGTGTTTTCCTTGAACCTCAATGCCTGCTGTGAGCCTTAGGACCCACGGAGGGAGAGGACAGACTTCGTGAGGTCAAAGCTAATCCCCACAGCTCACCAGCTCTGAGGACATGACTGAACGTTTCTATGCCTCAGGTTCTCTATCTGGGAGTGAAGTAGGTAGACGGCCCACCTCATGGAAACGGGAATGGACTACACAGCAGCATGCTAGCCAAGCAGTGCCGAACCCAGGAAACTCTGTTTATGTGACCCCCAAGACCTTGTCTCTACCCAGAGATGGATTTTCCCTCTCCCTGCAGGTGGCCTGGCACTGGATTCCTCTACCCAACAGGAGGCCCTGTTGGCTCTGTGCATCCACCAAACACCTATCCTCAGAGGACTGGCACTACCCTCTGTGCTTCAAGCACCCTGTCTCACTACATGCCTGGAAAGGTCATTTGGGGACTGGGGCTCTTGGACCACAAGTGTAGCTGCCTCCTTCAGCCAGACTGCAGAAAAATCAGGTAAGCTCTCCAAGGAACTTGGTTCTTGCACAGAGCGGCAGGGTGTCAGCCACAATACACCGTGAGCCTGTCACCCTGTGGCCCTTTTTGCTTCCCATCTCTCTGGCTAGCTCTCCTACTAAGACCTATACCACCAACCTCTAGTTCCTTTAGCTACAAGATGAGAAGGCCGCTAGGCTTTAGTCCAGAACCAGACTTTCCTCGGAGCTGTGCCTGTCACTAAAACTCCTAGGCATTCAGAGAAGCAGAATGGAGGGCTGGGCCACAACCTAGTCAGGGAGTCTGCCCAGGTCCAAATCTCAGCTCTTCCTGGTACTGTGTGCCATGGGGCAAGTCACTTAACCACTCTGAAAAGCAGCAGTGACCTCCTACGCATAAAGCAAGCAGGAACTCCAGCGAGCACCTGTTATGAACCTGACGCCACTATACACAGTGGTGGGACTTATTCACCCTACAGTGTTGGGGGAAACTGAGGCAGAGAGCTGTGTTGAAACCCTGCGATCTATCTGTGTTTCACACTTGCAACACTTGGCCAAACTGACATCTCCTGGGAACCCTGGACCAGATTGACTCTAACGTCTCTTCCTCCTGGGTTCTGAGAAGCCAGGTCTGCCAGGCAGGGGCCAACACTCCCTGGGAGCCACTGGAGAATCCCTGGCCTCCAGCTGGGGAGGTTAGTGCCTTTCTGTTCATCTCAGACTGGCTCTCTTGAGGTAGCCCCCCTTCCATGCAAATGCCAAGTTTTCCTTGCAGTGGAGAGATCTGGGAGAGCTCAGATTCCCTGGAGGGATGACAATCAGGGGGCATGGAAAAGCCCCCAGACTCCTGCCGAAAGGCCATGTGCAGGAGGCTGGGCTGGGCTAAGCCTGGGCCAATTCACACAACTCAAAAATGACACAGGTTTGAGCCTAAGAATTCCAAAACACCAGCACTGTCCTGTGCTCTGCCAGAGATGAACCTGGAAGCCAATCCCTCAGTATTCTTAACTTTCCAGTCCTAACACTTAAGAATTCTTCCTATACAGAGGCTGGAGAGATGGTTCAGAGGGTCAAGAGCACTGGCTGCTCTTCCAGAGGTCCTGAGTTCAATTCCCAGCAACCACAGGGCAGCTCCCAACTATCTACAACTCCAGGATCTGACACCGTCACACAGATATACATGCAAACAAAACACCAATACACATAAAACAAAATACATAAGTTAATTTTTTTAAAAAAGAATTTTTCCTATAGATGGTAGGGCAGGTTAGTAAAAAAGCCAGAGAGAACTGCCAGGTTGAGGGAGGAGCCAAGAAAGGGAATTTCAGGACCCCACTGGCCTAGGTTGGGCTGTGTGACCTGGAGCAAGGTCTGATCATCTTTGGACATTGGGTACCTCCACTACACAGAGAGAAGGAGCCTCTGAGACATTTCCTCAACTCAAACCTAACTGTCTGACCCTTGTAGAATCAGAGACGCACACTCCTTTGATGGATGCTTGAACCTTAGACCTGCTCACCACATCCTAGCTATGTGGGTGCCCAGCCTTTACTTGTTCTATCTCCAGATGTCATGAGTGAAGGGGACTGGTTGGCAGCAAGGCCAGGTGCTACAAACTCATTTAAAGCTAGAAAGAATCTAGGTTTCTCAGTGAGATTGAAAGTCTCAAATTTAACTGGAGATGTATTCATTCTCCATTTAAGTCTTTTCTGTGTGGTATCTGTATCGTGTAGGTTTAGATCTCTCTCTCTCTCTCTCTCTCTCTCTCTCTTTCTTTTGTGTGTGTGTGTGTGTGTGTGTGTGAGAGAGAGAGAGAGAGAGAGAGAGAGAGAGAGAGAAGTCCGGGATTGACATCAAGTCTTCCTCTATTGCTCTTCTTGTTTTCTGAGACAGGGACTCTCACTGAACCTGGAGCTAACCAACAGCTAGACTGGTCTCCTGGGGTCCTACCAGCTCCACCTTCCCCGTACTAGGATGACAGGCACAGCGACCATTCCTTGGTTTTTATATGGGCGCCAGGGATTCAAACTCAGTCCACATGCATACTGGGGAAACACTATCCACTGAGTGCTCTCCCCAGCTTCCTGACCCCTATTTAGAGACCCATCCTTTTCCCAGCTGTTGTAAGGGAAAGAGGCTTCGGCTGAGCCCCACAGAGCAGCCCCTGGGAAGGCGGTTTACCTCGCTGCTCCCTGGATGTCCCAGGACTTCGAGTCATGGGCCGAGGGGTCACTACAGTCTCACACTTGCAGGCCAGGTGGTCCTCCAGAGTCACTGTGGCCTTCTTGAAGATTGGCTTCTTTCGCACAATCTCGATCTTTCTCACCTGGAGGACAGAATGAGCAACACCTCCCTGTAGAAGCCACCTGTGCAGGAGAGGCCTCATGTGCCTGGCAGCCTCCTGTGCTGGAGTCTTTCCTCGAAAGCCAAAAGCCAGGCTTGTCTGCAGAAGGAAGGCTCTGGACCAACAATAGCCAGGCCTTTCCCTGGGCCCCTCTCAGAGCTTTTCCATCAAAACAAACCCTTCCACCTAACTGACCTGGCCTCTGGCTTTGCTACAGCAACCCCACCTCCCTGACCCCCCAGAGTGGGAGAAAGGCATTTCCGGGTGGAGCTCGAGTCCTGTGGGTCCCCATTCCTGGAGCACTGGCCAAGGCCAGGGGCTGCATCGGAGCGGGGAGATGGTTATCTGAAAGGAAGTTCAAGAGGCCTTATCTAGAAGAGAGGCTGGAAGGGGGGAGGCAGCTGTCAGGTGTCCATCCCTAAAGCTGGGGACAGAAGATACCATGGCAATGGGTGGGGAAGTCATTTGTACTCTGGGTCACAGAGACAGGCCAGGAATGGAAGACAGGCGGGAGACTGGGTACAGGCCACAGGCAGAGGGCAGAGAAAGAGCATGACGGCACAACCAGTGCACTGGGTGGGCTGGTTTTGAGCTTTGTGCGGTGTGCCCAGGGATAACTTTAAAGGGATGGCTGAGCCAGGGTACAGAGACCTGTCCACCTGAGTTAGAAGACAGCTGGACCTCCCGGGCCTTTGGGTCCCTTCTACAGAATAGCATCTGTAGCATCTCTCCAAAAATGCAGGGGTAACCACAGAGCTAGGCCATTTGCCAGTGGGAGCCCCAGTTCCTATAGTGCTTGCCACCTATAGGACACTCTGTGCCATCTGTACTAAAGATAAAGCTTGCCAAAGAGACAGTTGAGGTCCCAAAATGTAGGGGCCCCTGAGTATGATGGAGCATTGAGGGGACCTGGGCAGCTTGAAGACAGGGGCACTGTGAGACTGTGTCAGGTGACATTGGTCCATTACTTAGCAGTTCAACCAAGTCACATCCTGGGTGGGCTCCATCTAACTCTTAGTGGCTATGGTCTGAGACGTCTTGGAGAAAGCGTCCCAGAAGCATGCCCCAAGCATCCCAGTCTGGAAGGAGCCAGGAAGACCCAGCAAAGTTCTGCAACCCGCATCAGCTGCTCAGCCACTGGGGCAGGGCCTGACCCGGGGCGGGGATTCCGCACACCTGCACCGGCCGCATCTGCACTTGCGAGGCCCGACACTGCACATTGCGATTATTGCAGCAGCCGGAGCAGCGCTGCACCTCCACGCAGGGCGGCCACACCAGGAAGTTGGCATTGGTGCGATCGATGAGGTTCCGCGAGATCTGGAACACTTCTGTGCGTGTCTTGCACTCGGCGATTACGGCAGGCTCTGCTGCTGCCAGGGACCCTGGGGGGGAAGAGGCCTGTGAGGAACAGACCGACTTCTCTGGAACCTCCCCCATCAATAAACAGACCCGAACTTGGGTAGGTGACTGAACCACCCTGAGCCTCAGTTGAACCCGTCTGAAAACAAGGACAGCGAGATCTACTCCCAAGAAGCACTGTCAAGATCAGGCTAGATCATCCTGTGTAACCTTGTAAATGTTTAGTCGAGGACCTAGCTCCCAATTGCTCAGATTCACAGTTGTGTGATTGTCCTGAGTCCTTCTGCACTGTTACCCTGCTGGCTTCCATTGGTCTTTTGTTGTTTGTTTTTGTTTCATTCAAAACAGGATTTCTCTATGTAGCCCTGGCTGTCCTGGAACTCAATTTGTAGACCAGGCTGGCCTCAAACTCAGAGATCTGCCTACCTCTGTGTCCTGAGTGCTGGGATTAAAGGCATGTACCACCACACCTGGGTGCCACTGGTCTATTCTTTTTTACTTATTTTTAAATTTTTTATATGCATTGGTGTTTTGCCTGCATGTGTAAGGAGTCAGATCTGTGGAAGAGGAGTTACAGTCACATGCTACCATGGAAACTAAATCCAGGTCTTCTGGAAGAGCAGCCAGTGCTACTATCTTCTGAGCCATCTCTCCAGCCCCACTGATCTATTTGTATGTGGCCCTTCCCTTCAAAGCCTAATCTGTGAAATGGGATTTCACAGAGCTATTGGGAGACGTCTACAGCAAGTGCTCGGGCACCTACAGGGAAAGGCTCTCAGGTGGAGGGGTGGGCCTGGAGACCAGTAGGTCTTGGTCTCTGCTAGGGAGCAATCTGTCATTCTGAACCCTGCTGGCTTCTGCATTGGGCCACAGTGCAGCTGTGGGCCGTAGTGGACAGAGGGGACCCCACTTCCCAGAAGACATTGGTTTCAATTGTGGCAAGCAAGCCCTATGACCTCAGTCCTTCCATTCCAGTTTCTCTAGCCTAGTTTCCAGACCTGTGGAGTGGGGCTAGCCACATCTATTCCAAAGCTGCAGAGAAGATACAGTGAATGTAAAAGCAGAGATAGGCAGGCAGATCTCTGCATTCCAGACCAGTCTAGTTTATACAGCCAAGGATATGGAGTAAAAACCCTATTTCAAAACCAGAAAGACCCAAATCACTATTTTAAAGGCACAACATGGGTGAGAGGGCATGATAGCTCAACTTCAAAGACAGCTACACCCCTCATTCAGCCCTAACAGTGGGGAACAGATTTGGAGATAGCTTCTAATCCAGGATGGTAGTGTGCCCTAGTTTTTCCTCCCTGGATCCCACATTTGATCAACAGCTACCGACCCTCAGTTTTACCTATGCTCCTCCTCCCTCGAGATGAACTTTCTGACTCCACTCCAGAGTGTGCTCGGGTCATGTTCAAGTCCAGCTCAGCCCCATCTTCATCTGCAAGGGAAAGCATAGTCAGATGTGCTGGCCCAGGTCAAGGATGGCTTCTCTACACTCTGAGGCCCCACCCTTAGCATCCTCTAAACCTGAGGTTCCTGACTCTGGAGAGGCAACCAGGCAAAGCCCTGAGCAGCCCCATGGCTCAGTGGGCTTGGTGGGGCCTAACAGCCCCATGGTTCAGTGAGATTGGAAGGGCCTCACTAGATTTTTGAGAGCCTCCAGCCCCACTCTGTGTTTTTAGCCCCATTTTTGGCCAGAACTCATGTTAATGAAGTTAAAAATAACTCTTCCCCTCTGCTACTGTCAGAGAGCCCTCCTCAGCCTCTAGGGTGGAGCAGGGACCCAGAGCACTGAAGGCCAGTTCCCAGTGCCCTCCAAAGCGTTCCCATAGGAAGTGCTGAATGGGGAAATTCCCAGAATCCCCTCGGGGCCAGCATTCTGGGGCCTTGACAATGGCCCTACTGGTCTGGAGAAAAAGGGTGGAGAGGGAAGGGGTTGGGAGGAGGGCCTGCACCAGCCACACTAGGTTGGCTTTCCTCAGCTTTCATCCTTCTGGGCTTCTCTGCCCCTTCTCCAAGATTAGCTTGTCCGGCTGTCAGTAACCACAGCTCCCTTCTCTAAGCCAGAGTCCTTTCCTCTCAGTCCTACCAGCTCTCCTTGGTGACATCTCCATGCCACACTTACACCGCCAAGAGACAATGGCCAGGGCTGTCTATTATTAGGGTGGTGAGAAGGCTTTGAACTTGATCTTGAAGATGGAGAGCCCCCTTTGTCTCTCAGTGGTGAGGGACAGCAAATGAAATGCTGGAAATGAGCCTCTGCCACCTCCTTAGGGCACCCTGAGGCTCATATATCTTCCCCAGCCCACTGGTCCCATCAAAGATAAAGGCCTCTGCAGTTGCCACCCCATCTAGGGTCCTGGGGATCCTGTTTGAAGAGAATCCTGCAGATCGCCACTAACTGGCTGGTCTGCTTCCGATGGGGTTGACCATATCAGCCTGTCTGTCTGTCCCTTATTCTCTTCCTTTCTCTCTGCCATCTCTGGAATGTCCCTGGTAGGGAGGAGATGGCCAGAGATGTGCCCTGTGGAAAGGTTTAACGTTGATTAGGAAAAAATAAGCCACATGGTTGCCTCGAAACAGGCCTGCTATTGAAAACCGAATATCCAAGATCCCGACCCCCACCAGGGGTGTGGAGGGGCTGCCTGAGCTGGGCTGCAGAGCGCCTTGGAAAGAAACAGCAAGAAAGCTAAATTTGGAAGTTGCCCTATTGTGTGGCCAGAGTTGGCCAGCAGGGCACGGGTGGGAGACATCGGGTGGGGGCCCTGGTGAACAATAGGTGGGCCCAGCTGGGGCCCCCTCCTGCCTGCCTTACCACCCCCAGCCCTGGCGGTATTGAAAGGGCCCGGGAATGCTTTTGAGAAGGAGCCAGGGGCCCAACGGAGAGAGGAAACAAAGGCAGGAAATGCTGGCCCCCATAGATAGCGTCTGGGCAAGGGTTACAAAGTGACAAAGAAACAGGACCCCAGAGGGACAAGGGCCTACGGGTGCGGGGGGTGGGGTGGGGGTGGGGATGCTGAACAGGGCTCCAGGGACCAGGCCAGAGGTTAGAATAGAATGGAATTTGCTCTGAAGACAGCATTTATAAATACATTCCCAACCCAGCCTGCCTGCCGGCCCCGCCACGTGTATGCCACCAAGCACGTGCCATTTGCCCAGTGCACTCTTGGGCATGGGCAGGGCTGCCAGCTGATCCAAGCTAGGTGTCCCCAGGAGACCTTAGAGACCAGGCTTTGGGCCAGAGGGGCAGGGAGCTAGCTCTGTACCCTCTTGATCTGGGTCTACACCTGGCTAGGTGCTCAGTGCATGCCCTGAGTACTCTGTCCCTGCCTAATCTGCTCCAGGAACTCCACCCTCTGCACCAAACCAAAGCCACACGTAGGTGCTGTTTCTGCCCCACCCCACATCCCAGGTACCAACCAGTCTGCCTACTCTGCCCTGCCCTGGGTAGTAGGTGTGGCCAGGCCTTCACTGGGCTGTGTTATGGATCAGTAGAAGCTGAGGTTCTGGAGGAGAGTCCGATTTACCTACGGAGTCTCTGTGTAGCAGGCGCTGAAGGTCATCAAAGGAGCGGATGGAGTGGTCGCTCAGCATTTCATAGAGTTCCTCAGGAATGGGATCCCCCTGTTGGGCAGACACAAGGAACTGAGTAAACTGAGGTGAAGGATCACCATGGCTCTCTTGCCAACCACATGCTTTCCTGTGCACGAAGTTCTACAAGTTCCCCCAACTCCCACCATCACCAACAAACAGTAAGTAAGGCGGGGGCAGGCGAGATCCAAGGCTGAACCAGGAGCACTGAGGACCAACGGTCTGAAGAGCGCAGAGCAGGCTGGGACACTCTACCCTAGCCCTCCACAGTATCCAGGCTTGGGCCCAGCTCCACCGGCTTGTCTGCCTCTGTCTCCCCCAGATCACAGGGCCTGGGGAAATTCCAACAATCTCATTTCTCTCTACGGTTCCCTCCACACCTGGTAGCTAAAATCTATCCACAGGATCGTGTGCATGCGTGAGCAAGCATACACACTGACCTAATTATCACAGATGGGAATAAAAAAAAAGCAGAGGCTCAAGCAGGCAACATCCTTTGTCCAGGGTCCCCAAACCCAGTGTGAGCAGAGGCTTCACTCAATGACAGTGAAGTGTGGACTCCAGCCCCCAGCCCACAAGGTGCTTAAAAATGCTTGCTGAGTTGTGTGGTCTCAGAAGGCCATGTAGCCCAATGCTACTGACTTAGATTCTGCCAAAGAGGAAATAAGGGAATCCTCAGGCCCAACCGGGAAACCTGAAAGCTTACCCATGCCCCATGCCTAACCAAAGTCTATTTTTAGAGCCCCTCTGGCCTGTCACCAAACACTTGAAACTTAGTTAGAAGCCTTAACAGGCCTCACTTCGAGCCAGCTTCCTCCGGGAGACCACAGGTCCCACAATCACACGCGTACAGCTGGGACATCCCCAGTCACAGGAGTCTCAAGGGCCTGGTGCCAAGATCCCCAAAGGAGAGGCAAGGGCAGAGGAAACTGGGAAATGTCCTAGCAATAAGGGGGGACAAAGGAAAGTTGAAAGATACCATCTCACACACACACACACACACACACACACACACTTGTGACAAGACCACGCAGCCTGAGAGAAACTCTGAGAGGACTAAACCACCCTGTGCCTCAGTTTCTTTGGACCATGAAGAGAAGCCCTACCTATTATGTTCTCTGAACCACCCTGGGACCGGGACTAGAGCTTTGAGTAACCGACCCCGGGGGGGAATGCTGTTCTTTCCCTGTCTATGGCGGAATAGAGGCTCCTGCCCTGGCCAGCTGCTGGTGGGGAATCTCCTCAAAAGCTGTGCCTCAGACACTTATCGAGAGCCAGGTGCATGGTGCCCAGGTGCCCACCTGTAGTCGAAGCTATTCTGGAGGCTGAGGCAGGAAGATCTTTGTGAGTTGGCTGGTTTTATGTCAACCTAACACAAGCTAGAGTCAGTTATGAAGAGGAAATCTCAACTAAGAAACACCCCCCACCCCATCAGATTGACCTGTGAGCAAGCCTGGGGAATATTTTCTTGATTTCTTGATTGACTGATTGACTAATTGATGTGAGAAGACCCAGATAAGCAAGGGTGGTGCCACCCCTGAGCTGGTGGACCTGGGTGCTATAAGAAAGCAGGCTGTCAGGCTGGAGAGATGGCTCAGTGGTTAAGAGCACTGACTCCGAAGGTCCTGAGTTCAAATCCCAGCAACCACATGATAGCTCACAACCATCCGTAATGAGATCTGATGCTCTCTTCTGGGGTGTCTGAAGATAGCTACATCGAGGAGGGTCGGAGGGAGAAGAAAAGATGTCTGAAGACAGCTACAGTATACTTACATATAATAAATAATAAATCTTAAAGAAAGAAAGAAAGAAAGAAAGAAAGAAAGAAAAAAAGAAAAGAAAGAAAGAAAAAGCAGGTTGTCAAACCATGAGGAACGAGCCAGTGAGGCCACTCTCCTTCATGGCCTGTACTTCAGTTCCTGCTTCCAGGTTCCTGTCCTGCCTTCCCTCACTGATGGACCGTGATGTAGAACTGTAAGCTAACATAGACCCTTTCCTCTACAAGTTGCTTTCGACCATGATGTTTTATCAAAGCAACAGAAAATCTAAGACAGTTTGGTTTTGCTTTTTTGAGACATGGTCTTATGTTGCCCTGGCTGGCTGGCTGACTGGAAGCTCAATACAGACCAGGATAACCTTGAACTCAGCGATCTGACTCCCTCTTCTACTGTGTGCTGAGATTAAAAATGTAAGCCACCACACAGAGCAGGAAGATCTGAGCCCAGAAGTTCCAGGCTAGCCTGGGCAACTCAGTGTCACCGAAAAAACAAGACAAAAAACTTTGTCTAATGTCTAATGTTTAGCTCTGTAGGAGCTCAGTCATGCCCACCTCTGGTCCCCCAAGCCAAACTAGGAACTAGAAGAGACAGGCTGGGGGCTGAGGGAGAACACCTTGAAATCTGGCTCCTGAGACCTCACTCAGCATCAGGGTTCACTTTGTTCAGTCATGGCATTTATAAACCTGCCTGGCATCCTAGGGATGTTAGAGATTTGATGGAGAGGTTAGGACTTGGGGCAGGGACTTGGTGTCCTGTAGTGTCTATGGCAGCTTCACAGTTGGGCAAAGATGTGCAGGACAGATGGCCAGAGGCTGGTCTGGAACAAGTATAGAGAAGGCCCTGAGATTTATCAAACTCAGAACTGTATGCCTTATACTGCTACCCTCTGCTGTGTGACCTCTGGCTGGCCACTGCCTTTTTCTGGTCTGGCCGCTTATCTATGAATCGAGTTAGAAAACATTTGATTCCATTCTAATTCTGCCTGGGGCTGACAGAGGAGCTGAGGATAGCCAGAGCCAGGCTGTGTAAGGTGGCTTGCTTGTCCAAGGGGATGAGAAGTGTTTGTGGAGGGATGGCTGGAGCTGCCAATGAGGTAAAGCATACTGAGCCCTGGACAGCCCACTTACCCCCAGAGGCTGAGTGGGGAAGACCCCAGGTAGAGACTATAGAGGTTGGAAAAGCACTCAGCAGATGCTCAATAAATACTGGTAAAATATGTGAAGACCTGTCACCTTGCTCTGCAGGGTCTCTCAGGTGTGATCCCTCATGCCAACATTATCATTAGTACCATCTTCCAGATGGGAAAACTGAGGCTTAGAGACATTAATACACAGCCACAGGGCTAGATGATTAGCCAGTGGCAGAGTGGGCCCCTCCCAAGCCATAGCATGCCTAACCTCCCTGGACCTTTTGGGGACAGTTCAAGCATGCTTCCTCTGTCCTGATGTCATTAGTCCCAGCATCATTTGAGACCCCTGCGGCTTCTCTGCCCCACCTTGTTTACAGCAATATTCTCAATTACAATGATGGAACTCTCAGGGGACATTGACACCATCTGAAGACAATTTTAGTGGTCATGCTTAGGGACAGGCTGCTGGCACAGTGGGTGGAGGCAAAGATACTATTCACCATCCCACAGTACACAGGATGTCACACAGGCTACAGTATCACTGGCCCCCAATACCCCCAGAGTCAGAGGTGAGAAACCCGCAACAGATGAAAAGCCAGGACTCCCCGTGTAGGGGGAAACCAGGGTGCTCAGAATGGATCCTACCATAAAAACCTTACTTTCCAGCTGGACATAATAGCACAGTCATTTAATCCCAGCTACTTGGAAGGATGAGACAGAAGGATTGTAAGTTCGAGGTCAGCCTGGGCTATGAAACAAATTCAAGGCCAGCTTGGGAAACTTAGCAATTCCCTGTTACAGGATAAAAACAAAGGAAAGAAAGACTTGAGAGTGTAGCTCAGTGGCAAAGCTGCTGCCTCCCATCAGTGAGGTTCTGGGTTCAGTTCCCAGTACCCTGGAAAGGGAAACAAAAGGTATGGCATTTGCCCTTTAAACGGGGTCAACCACAGCTGGTCCTGGGGATTCCTGTAACTGCACAGCAGAGCAGTCCCAAATAAAAGGCATTTCACGAGCTGGGCAATTTTTCCTATGGCTCCTATGAAGGCAGCAAATGACAGCGTCCTGGACCAGACGCTCAGAACATTTTCAAGGATGGTAACAGGTGGATGGAGAGTTGCTGTCCCCTCGGGTGTGACTTTGCACTATCCCCCACGCAGGGCCACAGGAAATGGCACCTAGCCCCACACTGACACTACCAGGTGCCCTGTGGGCTGGTGGGTCTCTTCCGGGTCCGGGGGTGTTAACAGCCAGAGGTCCACTCTAGGATGCAGTGCTTTGGAGAGACTCTCAGAAGCACCTGTTTGCAAACAGAGTGTAACAGTCCTCCCCCCACCCCCACCCCCCAATATGGAGCTGCTGAAGCCTGGTTTTTCTGCCACAGGTTCTGGAAGCCTCAAGGTGGGCAACCATTGATTACCCCCATACTTGGGAAAGGAAACCTGACAATCTGAAGAAGCTGCCCCAAATCTCAGGCCTGGGGCTCCTGGTAGGGCACGGGTGTGGGATGGAAGTAGGTGGGGCCAAGCCAGCCTGGCAGCCCAGAGAAACAGCCTCCTCCCTGCCCCACCCCCAAAGCCAGCTGCAGGAGACAGGAGCAAGCCAGCAAGAGTGAAGCCAGGTGAGTTACCTGCTCCCAACCAGGCTGGCAGATCAAAAGGGCTTGAACTCCACCCTCCACCTGAGCACACGATCGATCACACAGGAGCGCGCGCGCGCGCACACACACACACACAGAGAGAGAGAGAAAGAGAGAGAGAGAGACTGACTGACTCTCTACAGCCTGCTGCCTCTGCAATGAGGGAGATGGGCTCTCTGCCCAGTGCCCGGGCGTTGTCTGTGTCTGGCAGAGGCAGAAGCTGACAAAGCCTCCTAGGGCCTGCCTGCTTGCCTGCTTTCGTCTCAGGCCTTATTTAGATGAGATGGCAAAGACAAGCTCTTTGGAGAAGCCCTCTCTGGGCACAACACGGAGACCTTTCTCTTGGTCAGGTTCCCCCTCTTCCTGCAGCCCAGCAAGAGAAAAATGTTGAAAGCTGGAAGAGAAAGCCCTATCTGCAGAATGTGCTACCCTATGGCCCCCAGAGCAATCACTGTCCTCAACTCAACTCAAGAGGAGCCAACTCCCCTATTATGCATAGCACTGAATGAGTCCAATCTGCTCCACATTTTAGGTAGGAGAAACTGAGGCCCAGCCTGCTTCTCCTTCTGTACCTTTCCACCTCCTTTCTCCCACTGACAGTCCAGATCCCAAACAGATGAGTATATTCCAATCTGAGCGGGGGGTGGGGGGGTGGGGGTGGGACTAGGGTTCATCAAGGCCATGTTAATGAAGTACCTCAGAGCCGGGGGTCGTGGTGGCAGCACATACTTTTAATCCTAGCACTCTGGAGACAGAGGCAGGAGGATCTCTGAGTTTGAGGCCAGCCTGGTCTACAGAGCAAGTTCCAAGACAGCCAAGTCTACACAGAAAAACTGTCTCAAAAACCCAATAAATAAATAAATATGGCACTGCTGGTCTGGACCCACTCACTGTCACATTCTTTTCCTACTTATTGGTGATTGTTCAGGCTACAAGCACCCCGCTAACACCAGAAAACCAGGACAAAAATCTCTCTGCTGCTTGCAGTTCATGGAAGAAAACAGGTACTAAATTAACAAGATAGTGTGGTCCTGGAGGGGAGACTCCATGTTGTATGCCCCATTAACTGTTTTTCTATCAGTACCTGTTATGAGAACATGTTTTTGTAGCTAGATTCTAGATTATTCTAATAAATTTTAATACACAAAAAAGAAAAAAAAAAAGGAAAAAACAAAAAAAAACCAAAAAAACAAAAAACAGGCATTAAACAGCTAAATAAACCAAAACTTGAAAAGCTGTCATAGGCAGGTCTTGTACACACCTCTAACTCTAGAGGTGGTGAATAGGAACATCAAGGGTTCAAACCCATCCCCACTTCGTGAGTAGGAGACCCTATCTTAAAAAACCTGAAATATAATCACAAAAAGGTCATCAGAAAGAAGGAGGGTATCATGAAACCCAGGCAAACACCTTGAGTTAACTCCTACACTTGCACACACACACACACACACACACACACACACCCTTCCTTGGCTCTTACTCTAGGACCTCCAGAATCTCTCTCACCTTGACTTTCACACTTCCAGGCAGGGGGATTCCAGCAATTGGGTTTCCCCACCCCCACGGACATGAGCAAGCCAGTAAGAGACAGGGTGGTTGGTAACTGGGGGTGGGGGTGGGGGCTCCACTCCTTCCAGGCAGAAGGGTGCTGAGGCAGACAGATAGTCACATGACAGACACCTTCTGGGAAGCCAGCTCAGCTGATGAAGAAGGGCCTCAGCAGTCTGTTCAGATTCTCCTCCAGTACTGCCTCAACACTACCAGCCTGCTTCCAAACCTTAAGCCTTTAAGTAAAACACAGCCAACTACAGGGTCGCCCAGAGAGGTAAGACCTCCTTGTGTCTCCCTACACTGGTGATTTGGAGCTTGCCTGGGCTGGTCTCCATGGGGACATGTCCGCATGCTTTCAGTCTAATACTCCCAAGCTTATCGGGAAAGACCTTCGGCAACTGCAAAACACAGTGTCATTGGGATCCCAGTGGTCTATGAGGGAACAAGGCTGAATTTCTGAGCACCAGCCTCAACCCTAAATGCAAACACTCATGCGATTGGTGGAGTGCTGTTGCAGGAAGCTGAAATGGTAAGAGAAGGCCTGGGAAACCTCATCCAGATGTCACAAATCTATCAGTGCCCATAAGGAGGGCTCCACACTCCTGCCAGGATTAACCAAGTAAGGGAGGTTGTGGGTGACACACTCAGCAGGTAGGTGGAGTCCCTGTGTCTTGAAAGTCAAATGGCTATTCATTTGAAAGGAAAAATGCCTGGCTATCCTGCACTCAGGGGTCTCCGGGGTCCTGCCAACATCACCGTCGGCCACGTGGGGTGGCTGAAAAGCCGTTACAGAGAGGTACAGTTTGAGGGGTTGCTAAGCTACTCTAACTGAGCAAAAATGCATGCTGCATTGTCCAGAAGAGGATCTAGGGGTGTCCCTCCCTTCTCAGACCCCCCCAGGAAGGAAATGGGGTGGCTACAGAGGCGGTGAGGTGCCAGGGCGCACTGAGGGCCCACCTGTTGCGTGGGGGCGGGCACCTGGCTCTGAGTGTACAGAGGGACTGTGCGTGCCTGTGTGCGTGCGTGGGTGTGAGCGCACGTGTACTCGGGCCGCGTGCGCGTGTGTCCCGCGTGTGCACGGGCGTGGCAGCGGGCGCGCGACCTGGCCGCCTTAGTGCGTGCCCGTCGCTCTGCGCGCCCGCCCGCGGGAACGGAGCATCGCCTCCGGCCAGGAGTGTGCATGCGTGGGGTGAGTGAGCGAGTCGGGGGCCGGGCGGGGTGGGCTGCAGAGAGCAGCCGCGGGGTGCCGCGGTTCTCAGGACGCCCTGGCACCGGGCCAGCCTCCAGGTCCACAAGGCGCGGCGCGGCGAGGCGGCAGCTGGGGCCTCCGGCGTCCCCCTCCCCAACAGCTGGCCGCGACCCGGGGGGCTGCTAACGAGGAGGGGAGGGGGTGCCACAAGCAGCCTGCAGCGGCCAGGCCAAGCCCAGCTTGCTCTCTTTCGGGCTCTAGCCGCGGGGGGCAGCCGCGGAAGGGCGGGGCCCCCAGGGCGGGCGGCCGGCGGCCCTCGAGGAGCCCCAAGAACAAAAGGAGACGGCGACGGCTCCTCTGTGGTCAAAACAACCTGCGCTGGCTATGGCCCAAGGTCGGGCTGCGGCCTCTGAGCCCTCCGCCTTAACCCCTTCCCTGCCTCCGCCTCTCCTCTGCGCTTGGCCGTGGGCGATCGGGCTGGCCCAGCCGGCAGGGGACTAGGTGGAGGGTCTACACCTCCGCGGGAGGAGGCGGGACAGGACCCGGGCAATCCGCTCTCCTGGCCCTAGCCTCTCTCCGGCTCGCGCCTCCTCCTGCCCCGCCCCCTTCCCACCTGGATTCCCGGTAGACTTGCCAACTCACTGCTACGTGAGGCTGGGAGGGGTAGGGGCACTGATCCGACCTGATCGTTCCCGCAGACGTTTCCGTACCCTACCGCCCTTGCAGCTAGGCTCCTGCAGGCGCGCGCTCCGCACCCTGCTTGCGGGGGAGAGAGGTGCTTCCTCTCGCAGGGTGCAGGCGCAGGTACCGCTGGGCCTCAGACACACACCGCCCCGGGCACTGGATTCCTTCAGAACCCCCCCCCCCTCGCGTCCCACCTCCAGTCCTGTCTCTACTCCAAGCGTCTGAACCTACCGTGTGTCTGTCTGCCTGTCTCTCTAGTATCTCTGTCTCTCTCTCTCTCTCGGCCCCCTGCGCCAAGATACAAGGTGCTTTTGGACTGTCCAGCATGACCCCAAGCTGCCCACCCCAACCCAGTGCAGAAGCTAGGGTGGGACCAAAACCCTTGCCAAAGGTCTCTGGATATCCTGAGTTCAAGGGCGCACACTTCTAGGGCAGGCCGGGTTCTGGGCAGAACCAAAGCCCAAGCTAGTTCTGAGATGGACTCTGTAGGTTTTGGTGGTATCTAGGCACCCTAGATACCACCTCACCTTTTCCCCTTAACCGGGAAAGACCTTAATTTAATAGCTCTAGCTCCTGAGGCAGGGGACAGGGCAACACACACCTTCTAGGACACTAAAAGCTTTAGAGATCTAGATTGGTTCACTGGAAAGAAACCCACCGCTGCCTCCTCCCGATGAGCCCAGCACCCCAGACCTGGCCTCCCAGCCCTTGGGGTCACCCAGTGCCCGGCGCCTGGCTCACGCTCTGCAAGGCTCCAAAGTTCACTGCAGGGAGAGGAGGGGGTGGCCAGGCGTGGTGGCTGGGGCAACGAGGGAAGGATCCAGCCCCAGCCGCCGTCGCAACTCACCTCGGCGCTGACCAGACGCAGGTAGCAGCAGAGAGGCAGGAAGAGCGCCCAGCAGCGATTCATGCCGACTCCGGGTCCGGCCCCGCGGGGCCCCGGACGCATAGACGGAGCGCGCCGCCCCCGCGGCCAGGGTGGGGGGCTGGGGAGGAGGGTGGGCTCCGCTCCGGTCCGCCGCGATCAGGCGCTCAGGCCGCTGCAGCCGCAGCCGCGGCTCACCCGCATGGCCCCCGGGCGCCGCCGCCCCCGGCCCCGGCTCCGTCGCTGGGGGGCTGAGGAGGACCTGGACAAGGGACTGGGGTCCAAAGCCGCTACCTGGGCGGATCCCGAGCCCACGCGAGCATCCACGGTCTGGGGGCTGCGTCGCGAACCAGCCAAGGCGTCTAGCCGTGTGGGGGCGCGCAGGGGACTCCAACCTCAGAGAGGAAAAGGAACACGGCAGCTGATGGTTCGTCTTCACTCGCCCGCTAAAGGCGTGTTCCTCTGCCCGCTGGCTTAGCTTTTTTGCAACATTTTCTGGAACGCCCCCCCCCAGATCAGAAAGCGCAGGGCTGGGGACCTCCAAGCCCAAGTCTCAAAAAAAAAACTTTTTCCAAAGTTGGCTTTGCAGCGGCGGCCCGAACACCCGGGCAGGGAGAGGTGCAAACTCCCGCCTGGGCCGGGTGGCGGGGCGGGAGCGTGTGCGCCCTGGCACGGGGCCCAAGCGGCGGGCACGGCTGCTCCGAGCGCGCTGCGCGCCCACTGTGCGCTGGGCCGGCCGGGGCCGACAGGTGGACGCGGCGCGGGTCAGTCTGTCTATCTACCCACCCACTCGCCACTCTGGGTGTCCTCTGCGGGTTTCGAGCTGCGGCTGCTCCGGCTTTCTCGTTGCAACGAAGCTAGAGGGTGGGCTTTTTTTTTCCTCCTTTCCCTTTTGCGCGTGTGTGTATGTGTGTGTGCGCAAAATATCTCTCTGGAGAAAGATGGGCGCTGGCGGCCGGAGGGAAGCCCTCAGGGAGGCAGCGGGGGAGGCAGGCAGGCTGCTCCCGGGCTGCAGGAGAAGTTGCCACCCTTCAGCTGTTCCGGCCTTTATAAAGGAGAAGGAGAGTGCAAGAGGTGGGTGGAGACAGCCTTTCCTCTCCTGGCCCCGAGTCAGCGCTGGGTGGGGGCAGGAGCCAAGGGAGGTCCTTGGGCAAAGGCTGCTGCCTAAGGGGTCTCCGAGAGCTATGCAGCCCCTCTGTGAATCTAGCCCCTTGGCAAGAACTGAAAGTGAACCGTGACCCCACCCCTTAGCACAGTATTTAGGGGCATATCTGCAGGGCCAGGACCAAGACCTGGAGTGTGGCCCCTAAACCCCTGAACCAGACATCTGCAGCCTGGCAGCTTAGATTCTAATTGAATCTAGTTGAGTCTAATTGAATAGCTGGGTCACCTTGGGCAAGTCACTTTCCTTCTGTGATTCACCCTACATTCTCTAAGTGGAGTGGTGTGTGGATTAAATGTCAGAATGGTCAGAAAGCAACCAGCCACACACCAGCCCCAAGGTTGAAGCTCTAACCTCATAGTGGGAACCCGTCAGCTACAAGCTGGGGCTGCCTCTCCTTGCTTGTTGCCTGGCACACAGCAGGTGCTGCCATGCCAGCATAGGCTGAATTTGAATCTGTTGAACTGCAAAGTCACACAATCTCCCACAGCCCTGCAGCATCCTCCCAGGGCTGCCACCAAGATGCTGCCGTCATGTCACCGTCACCTGGGTGTTTACTACCCCTCTCTGCCCCCAGTTCCAGGCCCAGAGGCTACCCACCCACACCAGCACACTCACAGTTAAAGCCTTCCACCCCCAGCTCAGGGAACTGCTGAGTCCCTGCCTTCAGCAGTCACACTGTCACAGTGACACAGTCACACGCATGCACGCTTGCCAGCCCAGCACCCACCACAGGACCGGCAGGCTCACTGCAATGCCTCCTGCCTTTAGGGCACCTTGCCCTCATCCACTTCTGCTCCCTGTCATCTCCCCTTGGTCTGCAACCCCACATCCACTGAACGGTGATGTTGCCTCTCAGGGCCCTGGATGGGGTGGTACTAATAAGGAAGAGCCTCCCGGGCCTCTGTACACATGGCTCCAGGTACCTGCTTTTCCAAATGACCAGCTAGCAGGATGGCCCAGTGACTGGGAGGTAGCCTGGGGCAGGTGACCTCTGGGAAGGTTGATCTTTCTGGGTGCTACCTTGATTTTCTCTTCTGTAACTGGGAGCACAATTGGAGGAAAAGAGGAATTTCAGAGGATCGTTGGGGAATGATAGGAGGCAGGAAGTATTTGCCATCTTTGTATGGATGGTTTAATAGATTGGGTTGGGGGTCTGAAGAGACCCCCCCCCCCAGTTGGTAAAATGCTTACATGAGGAGCTGAGTCCAGTCCCCAGAACTCAGCTAAACAGTCAGGTATAGTGGCACACACTTGTGATCCCAGTATTAGGGATGTGGAGACTAGCACTTGCTACCCAGCCGGTCTAGACCAATCCATGAGCTTCAGGCCAATGAGAAACTTTGTCTCAAAGGAGGTGGACCGTGTTTCTAAGGACGACACCAAAGGTTTTCAGTCACCTGCACACACGTGCACGTATGCACATACAACACACATATACATTGACTTTGTTTTTAACTGATACATGCAGTTGGTTGTACCTTGGTCCAGTGAAAGGGGTTTGCCCTCCTCACAGAGTGGAGGGAAGCACACAAAAGCTAACTCCTGCATAGGACCATCATCCAGGACAGACAGATGTGTTGGGAGACAAGATGACAGACAGCCCTGGTTATGTGGAAATAATTCAACACACTTAATCCCATGTCAAAAAACTTAGATATTTAAAAGTACTTCCTCTAGACAGCTGTGTGAGCTTGGCCTTGCTCTTGCCTTAAGCTCTTATCTGTAAGTACAGTGTCAGAGCCACCAATGAGCTGACCCTGTGAACCCTTTGTGCTTCTATAAGATAGGTTGTTAGCTTTCATCTTACCAGCGTGGAGACTGGAGCACATAGGGACTGAGCAGCTTGGACAAGATCACACAGTTCTAGTAATTTATGGGGCCACAACTTGGGCTTCACTGATCCATAATTTTTATTGATTGATTGATTAATTAATTGATTTGTGTGTTTAGGTAGGCGTTTTGTCTAGTGTGTCTGTGCATTATATGCATGCAGTACCCACAAAGACCAGAAGAGGGCGTCAGATCCACCAGGACTGACTTTACAGTTGGTTGTGAGGCACCAGGTAGGTGCTGGAAATTGAGCCCCAGTACTCTGGAAGAGTTGCAACTTCTTTGAACCAGTGACCTATCTACCTAGCCCCCGATAAGGGCACTTTCTGCACACTGCTTCTAAGAGTGTCATGCAGAGTACCCATCTAGGGCTCGGTCCCCCAAAAGATGGTGTCCCTGAAGGAATTTATCATTTGTTCTACGCCCTGGAGGAACACACAGGACAGATGTGAGGGGTGGAGCGGGGCTGTTCAAAGCAGCAATCTTGAGTACCTACTATGTATAGGCCCTAGGTAAAGCATTTAAGAAATGGAATGAGGAGGGAGACCAATCCCAAGACCCAAATGAGAGACCTTTAACTCTGTGTACAGAGACAGTTACATTAATGTCTGTATGCAGGTTAAGGTGACAGAATGTGTGTGCACAAGGGCTGAAGAGATGGCTCACCAAGATAAGTTCTCAGTGCCCACCGAGGAAAAGTCATAAAAGCTCACTCCAGTTCCAGGAGATCTGGCATCCACTTGTGACTTCTGTGGGCACTGCTTCCCACCCAAATTACAAAGTTAAAAATAATTTTTTAAAAAAAAAACAGGACAGCAGGGACTGCAGATGCTGAGGTGCATGCTGGGAGAGCCCCTCTCGCACCTCCTTGCTGGAGAGCCTCTTCCCCCTCCCACCAGGATCGACAGCAGGCACCTCTTCCAGGAAGCCTGTCAGGTTTGGTGTGTGCACCGGGTTCTCTGTTTCCACCCCCACAGAGTTGTCTGGACATTGCTCTTATATTAGCACTAAACTGAGTTGAGAATGAATGGGGGCTTTGGCTCCCAGCATGCAATAGTTGCTTGGTAAGTATCTGCTGGTCCAGCAGACAAATACGCAGACATCATGCCTGTTTGTTCCTTCCTACAAGGTACCATGATACAGAACTCAAGCACAGAGTCTGGGGTGTATCCTGCCCTCCCATCGTTACAGTGGTGGATCTGGAGATGTCTGGCCTGAATTCTCCGTTAGAGTCAGGAAAGAATCAGATTCTCCTGTCAGGCTAGAAGTGGATGAGGCCTTGGAGTGGGGACCTCACCCTGACAGCTCTCCGCCTCACACTCTGACTCATACGAGCTAAATGGGAAGAGAGGGCTGTGTTGGACCTCTGAGTGCTAGGGTAGGTTTGCCCAAGAAGGGGACTCATCCAACTGTTTAGTCTCAGCCCTCCTCCATTGAACCCTCTGCTGTAGTTTGGTTTCTGATGCTAGGATGAAACACCATGATCCAAAGCTATGTGGGAAGGAAGGGCTTTATTTGCCTTCCACAGCCTGATCACAGTCCATCCCTGAAGGAAGTCAGGGGGTTGGAACTCAAGGCAGGAACTGAAGCAGAGACCATGGAAGCACACTGCTGACTGGCTTGCTCCCCTGTGGCCTGCTCAGCTATCTTTCTTATACGAACAGGCCCACTGGTCTGTTCGGCACCAGCCACTGTAGGCTGGGTCCCCCACCACCACCACCACCACCAAACATGAATCGAGAATATGCCCCAGAGGCCAGTCTGATGGAGGCATCTTAGCTGATGGTCCCTCTTCCCAGATGATAGCCGGCTTACCTCAAGTTGACAAAAAATGAACCAGCTGCACCTGGGTGTGACTGCCTAAGGCCTGGCTGAAGCTAGGAGATGCCAGGGAAAGAGTGGTTCCTGCCCGGGGCCCATCCCTGTGTCTCCAGCATCAACAATGCCTGGCAAGATTGCTTTTTCTCTGCCACAGATGACCTTGTACTCAAGCCTAGGTCACGTAACACTACCCCACTGTGTGAGGCAATCATCCTCTGCCTCACTGTGGAAGAGGCCTATGGTAAGCCTATCAGTCCTTCTCACTGTTCTGCTTCACCTCAGAGCTGCCGGATGGGGAGAGACACCACCACACACTCTTATTTTACAGACCAGAGAGGCCAAAAGGGCCCCCTAGTGAAAGACTGCCTGGACCTCTTACTAGCTGTGTGACCTTGGGAAAATTACTTAACCTTTCTGAGCTTTGATGAACTCCTCTGTAGCTGTGGGTATCTGTCGTAACCCAGTAACCCCCTCACTGACTTAAATGACAGTGTTTTAAGTGCAGTGGGAGCACTGTGCAAATGTTGACCTTTACAATACTACAAGGTACATGGGTGCATACAACCACCTCCAAACCCAGGAACCAGCGTTAGGAAAATAGCCCAAGGCTGACAGGATCCTAGGCCTTCAGAACCCAGAGTGGCTTGTCCTCATGTAGGGCCCTAGGCCTTCTGCTGGAGACATAATTCCTTCCTCCACAAGTCTCTGCCCCCTGTACTGCGAGTCTTAGGGAAAGCCCAAGAAAAATAGACCCATGGACTATGAGTCCAGGCTGCCCATAGGAGCCCACCCTGTTGCCTTGGGCTTGTCAGGTACAAAGCACGAGGGAAGCCAGTATTTGTTTACCCCACCAGGCAGAGCCGTAACATTTTTAGATCCTCCAGGCTCCAGACAAGGAAGAGGATGTGGATGTTTGGACCAGCAACTTGGATTTGCCTACCTGGAAACGGCTGGAAGGAGCAGAGTCCTTGGATATCACAGAGCTCGGCCAGATGGCTGAGAGGGGACCCACCCACTGCCCTCTTACTGGAATGGACAAATGGTCTTCTCGTGGAGAAGACCCCTTCCAGGCCCAGGTCAGCCCAGAGGCTCTCTCATGGCTGCCTCAGCTCATAGTGCTGAGTCTTGCTCACAGCAGGCATAGGACAGTTGCACCCCTGGAAAGCAAGGACAAGCAGATGGCTGCATCATCCTCCCTGAGCCCCTGAAAAGGCTGCTGTTGGAATTCACTCCTAGGAAAGAGGAAACTAAGGCTCAGAGAGGCTTACGAACTTACCCAGCATCTCTTAGGGAGGACATAGCAGTGACGGTCTAACCTGAGGCTGTCTCCCTGTTCTATTGTGTCTCCTATGTTGCTTGGATCAAAGCAGCCCAGCTCTGGTGTGTTGTGGGTACAGAAAACATACGAGCTCCATGCAAGAGGCTGATAGGGCTGGAGGTGAGAAGCCAAGGATTCAGAATATCCCAGAACCTACTTCACCTGGGGCAGAATTATTAGAGGCACATGGAGAAGAAGCTGTGTTCTGGGAATGGGTAAGCCAGCCTGCTGTGCGTCCGTGTCAGTTCAGCCATGAGCATTCTGGAAGGGATGGGGCAGGAGGGAGGGGACACAGGCAGGTCGCAGGCAGCCTTTCTTGGTGGGGTACCAGCTTGCTCGATAGAACTATTTGTGTCTTTGGTGGGCCTGTGAACAGAGCAGGAAGTTTGCTACAACATAAAAGTCACCGATTTCCCATCAAAGCCACACACTCTGTGGTCCAGTGCTCAGCAGGCAGCCTGCCCTGAATCCTCAGAGCCATCATACGTCCAAGTGCACAGAGCCTACCAGAGCAGGGTGTTCTCACAGGTGGGGACACTAAGGCCTCTCACAACTCGGCCAAGATGCAGACTATGCCCTGACCTCTGCCTGTTCATCTGCCAAAGGGCAAAGAGAAAAACACACCCCTACCACTGCCTGTTACCCCCCCTCCCCCGGGCTCTACTCTCCCCCACCAGCTTTTATGGACTGCCTCTGTACCTCCCCCTTGTATGTGCAGTGAATGAGCAAGTAAACGGATCCTTTTTCAGAGACTTGTGTTTATCTTTTTAATGTGCATGAGTGGGTGCGTGGGTGTGTGCTTGTGTCCTTGAAGGTCGGAGGCATCAGATTCCCAGGAGCTGGAGTTAAGGCAGTTGTAAGCTGTGTGCTTACAGGTGCTAGGAACTGAACTCGGTTCCTCTGCAAGAACAGGAGGCGCTCTTAAATGCCGAGCCGTCTCTCCAGCCCATAAAGTAAGTCTGTCAGTCAGTCTATCTGTCTCTCATCTCTTTTCCTCCTCCTCCTTTCCTTCCTTCCCTCTTTTCATTCTTTTTCCTTTCTTTCGTCTTTTTTCAGAGACAGACTCTTACTCTGTAGCCCAGGCTGGTCTTGAACTCACAGAGTTCTTCCTGCCTCTGCTTCCTCAGTTCCTCAAGTGCTGGGATTAAAGCCCCTCCTGAAGTTTTTTGTTTGTTTGTTTTTAAAGAAAATTTGATTTCACTTTTTAGGTGGGTTGGTTGGTCCGAGACAGAGCACTCGACTCATATCCACCAATCTTCAAAAATGATTAAAATAATGCATCCCCAACTAGCACCTAACTCACTGTGAACCCGAGAGAACTTGGAGATCTCTACCCTTTGCTTTCACTTCCCAGTGCTGGGCTTGACAGCATGGGCCACTCTGTGTGGCCCTTTGATTTGGGGAGCAGTGGTTTTAGGGGTGTGTCGTCTTACAGTCTGGAGGTATGCAGCCCAGACCGGCCTGGAACTAATTGTGTAGCTCAGGTGTTTTCAAACTTGGAATTCACCTGCCTCTGCCTCCCAAGCTTGAGAGTACAGGTGTGAACCTCTACACTCAGGAAAATACGCTAATTATATATGGTTTACATTCATACATCATCAATCTCAACCGTGCAGCCGTGTGGGGAAAATATATTACCTCTGTTGATCAGACAGGAAAATGGAATTCAGACTTGGAGGATCAGTGCCAAAGGCTTCAGTGCCCTCCTCTATAGGATTCGGGGGATGCAGGCATGGATAAGTACCAGGAATGTGGTACTGTGGGGCTTCCTCAGAAAGATTGGGAGGGACACTACCAGCTCACCCCTCAGAGCTCTCTGCTTTGTGCTGGTGTCTAGGGGTGTTGGTGATAACAGACCCAGGAAGACAGACAGATCTAGATGATTGTCCAGCTTGCCTCAAGTCGTAGTTATGTAATGGAGGTCAGCCAAGAGGGGTGACCAGTGGCCTCAGTAATGTCCTAAGGAGGGTACAACTCCTTGGGTAGAGATGCATCCCAGACAGCCAGCGTACCCTGTCAGAGCCACCACCATAGTGAGCCATCCTCAGTGGCCACAGAAGGGAGCTGGAGTCCCCGGAAGATGGGCTTGCTCCTTCCCTCTCTTCCCTTGTCTCTCCTTGTGCCTGGGGCTCTCTGAGACCGCCTTCTCTCTACCATGGTCGTGAGCAGCACCCAGCCATGTCACCTGGGTTTGTCCTGAAGCCAGCCACATGAGGTGATAGTGTTGGGTTAGTGAGTGAAGGCACGTGTGCAACACTGGGGTGCGCAGAAGGGGACTGTGCTCGCCATCCCCCACCAAGGATGGCAGGTTTCAGGAAGCTACAAAAGAATGACCACAATCCAGTGACGATGAGAAGATAGCCTAAGGGTGGGAATGTGGCTCCTGGACCTAGACTTGAATTGCAGGATTCCCAAGGCAGAGCTAGGAGGGGGAAAGGGTAATGGTATGGTTGGCTTAGTGGTTAACTTGCAGAGGACCCTGGTTCAGTTCCCAGCACACAGGTCAGACAGCTCCCAAGCCTATAACTCTAGCTCCAGGGTATCCGCCACCCTCTTCAGACCTCTGCTGGAGCCTGTACTCACATGGGAGCACACACTCTGAAAAGTAAAATAAACCGGCCTGGAGAGATGGCTCAGTAGGTAAGAGCACTGGTTGCTCTTTCAGAGGTCCTGAGTTCAATTCCCAGCACCCACATACAGATGGTAGCTCACAACCATCTGTAATGGGATCCATCTCTTTTGTTGTTTGCATTCACACTTGCGAATAGAGCACTCATATACAGAAATGGTCGGGAGCTGGAGAGATGTTACAGTGGCTAAAAACATTGACACTCTTCCATAGGACTAGAGGTCTGTTCCCAGGACCCATGCTGAGTGGCCCACAACTGCTGCAACCCCAGTTCTGGAGGATCCAAGGCCCCTTGATAGCCTCTGAGGACACCTGTACTATACGCATGTGTTCACCTACACAAAACTAAAAATGAAATAAATCTTTAATAATAAGTCTTGCTGGGCACAGTGGTGTACATCTTTAATCTCAGCACTTAGGAGGCAGAGGCAGGTGGATCTCTGTGATTTCAAAGCCAGTTTGTTCTTCCTGGTGAGTTCCAGGCCAGCCAGGAGTACACGGTGGTATATGTGCTTAATCTCAGCACTTAATCGCAGACAGACAGGCAGGCAGATCTGAGTCTGAGGCCAGCTTAGTCTAATAACAAGTAACAAGCCAGCCAGCGTTAACTGTCTCAAAAAATATGTTTTCTAGTTTTGTCTTGTTTTTGGTCTTTTTTAGTTGTGACAGTCTATCTGGGTAGCCAAGACTGTCTTCAAATTCTTGATCCTCCTGCCTCAACTACCTGATTCCTGGATCTTTGGGCCTTCACCACAACACCCTGCCAGGATGACAGATGTAAATGAAATACTCTCCCATGTGGAGTATGGTTGGGGCATGCTGGGCAAGCTAAGTGTGTCTTTGTGACACAGTGGGAGTGGGACTTGGGAAGAAGTCAGATCAAAACACCCAGAAATGGCCCATGAGAAACACCCAGGGGGGCAGACTGACTGGTGGGTCCCTGTGTGCAGGCAGAGAAGGGTTTCCAATCCCGGAAGACCACCTCAGGTTGGAGAATAACACCTCAACCCCCACACTCATCTCCCCTTCATCTCCCGCCACCCCAGCTCCTTCCTGTTTTGATGGAAGGAAAAAATTTTCAGCTTTTTCCTTCTTTATTTTTCCAGACGGGTGACTCGCTCAGGAGAGGAATTCCCCCCTCCCCAATCCCTTGTCACCCTATGCATCGATGCCATAGGTCCGGCCCATCCTGTTGTGCTGGGACAGTCATGGCTATTTTTGGGTGCTTTTATGGGGGTGGCGCCTCAGGGGAGGGGGTGTGGGGGTGCCTCAGCTGCCTCCTTCCAGTCCCCTTCCCCCTTCCAGGTTCCTCCCCACCCCCACCCATCCTCTGGCCAGCCAGACTCTGGGAGGAGGGAAGGAAGCCTGCTTAGCCTGGGTATAAATAACTCAGGTGGCTACTCAGCCCTGCGAACATGATAACGTGACTCACCCTGTGAAATCAAGAGGAGCAGTGAGCAGCCTCGGAGCCACTCAGGGTAGGGTGTGGGCTGCCTGAGGGCAGTGTGGTACCCACAGACCTCTACTAGTGAAGGCCCAGCCTGGCAAAACCTACAAACAGTGTGAGCCCTCAGACCCTCCTGAGTCCTCATTAGGCTTTTGAGGGGAGTGGCTTCATTTTCAAGGCTCTGTCTGAGCCAGGCAACTGAAGGGAGGCAGGACCAAGCTCTGAGCATCACCAGGTCCCCTCCCCCTGCCTGTCACACACCAGGGTACAGAGCACATCTTACCGAAAGTTCTGGTTTCCTATTTTCAGGGCAACTGGGCCAAGCAGTTCTCTGGGCCTTAGTGGGGCTTTTCGGGTAGGAGTGGGGCTTGGGTTCTCCATACTTGGCCTGCTGAGGCTTCACCCCCTAGATTAGCTCTAAATGAGGACAGCCCTGTGACCATCTTCCTTCAGAGGCTGGCTGCAGTGTGGGAGCAGAAACAGGATACCCTGAGGGACGTGTGGCCCAGCAGTAGGATTAGTTTGGGCAGCCCGCTGGGCTGTGGTCCAGTCTGTGGTCCAGTCCTCTGCTTTGGCAGGCCAGGTCAGAAGCACCCCATCCCCGACTTCCAGAGACACACAGATCTGAATCTTCATTGCCATGGCAATGGGTTTTGGGCCCTAGGAAGGCCCAGCTTCTCCTGTCCTGCCAGGCAGGCCTGAAGCTGGCAACAGGACCCTGAGGTCAGGGAAACAGCCAGTATCTGCCCCAAGAGGAAAGTATCAGGCTGAGAACACAGCTGCGTGTCATCCTAGGCCAGGTAGGATATCAGGGTATCCATGAGACCTTGGGTACAGTCCCCGGAGCAGATCCTGAGGTTCTCCACTTAGACAATGGCAGAACAGGGTAGAGTCATGACCTTCCTACATATGAGGTCACAAAGATAAGAAGCTTCAGGGCTCCTTTTGTTTTTTGAACCCGGGGCACCCCTTTCCCACCTTTGACCTCAGTTCCAAAGGGCAGTGCTCCCAGAGCCTACCTGGACTGTACCTCAACTTTCAGTTTCTTCTCCAGCTCCATCTTGGCCCCCAACCCTGCTCCTACCCTGACCCCCCTCCCCCCATATGCCCAGACAACTTGGCATGATCTGGATCTGCCATTTAGCAAGCAGCCTGCCCTCTGGCCCCTCATGAACAATAGGGACTCCAGGAATATTGTCTACCCGGACTGAATCAAACACTCTAAATTTAGTCTGTCTGATGCACCCTCTGCTTCCTGCCCCTGTTGCCCTCCTTTCAAGGCGATGAGGTCACCCCGGAACTGCATGCCTTGGCAGCCAGACCCAGGGGGTTTCCAGGTCTGGGGCACTCTCCTGCTCTTGGGAAGTGGACCATGGGGATCAGAGGTCCTGAGTCTTCCCTCCTGCCCCACCCTGCCGAATCTCAGAAACTTCTCCAAAGTGACTTAGGGATAACCCATGCTTATAGAAGCCAGCACTGCAGGGCAGGGAGAGGGGGACAGACACAAAAGCAACTGGCCATGCTTTGTCCCTGCCCTGGAGGTTACAGCCCAAGGGAAGGACAGTCAACAAATAAACAAGGAATAAACAGGGCTATCTCAGCAGTGTCAGGGTGGCATAAAGGACACAAATCAGAAATCTGATTGACAGACAACGAGTGGGCAGAGGCCTTGGCTTAAGAAAGAGGTCAGAGCAGGCTTCTGTGAGGGTGACATTTGAGCTGAGGCCTGGATGACCAGAGGGCTGAAGTCCTAGCGTGGGCCACTCCCTGAAGGCCAGAGGAGGGTAAATGAAGAGCCCAGGAGGGAAGGCACTTGGTGTGACTGGAGGGAAAGGGTGTCAGGGGGAGAGAGGGACACCCCCATCATAGGGTTGCAGGGCTGCGGTAGTGACAGGTTGAGCAAGCCTTAATCCCTGCGGCTCGGACCAATAGTTTCTATTGCTCTATACTGACTATGGAAGGCACCTTCTCAGGAATCTGCTTCAGGTGTTCTTGAGTCACTGACCAGAGAAGGCATGTGTCTTGCCCAGAGTCACACAGTGGGTCAGACTCATCCTACAACACTTTGGCCACCCTCTGCCCAGTGCCCCTGAACCTGCAGGTTTTAGTTAAGGTGGGAAAGAGGCAGCCCCTGAGGCCCCGTCTCTGGTGGGTGGGAGGGGTCTGCCCCTCCCCCGTCCCTCCTCACATTACCACCCCAACATCCTGAAGCCCCAGCTCTCTCCTGTGCTGCCAAGAATCTCTGGTTGGCAGGAATGTGGGGGGCTCTGGAATGTTGCATTCCGGGGCCAGCACCAATGTGCCAGCCTTGCCAGAGGCCTCGGGGGCGGATGGGGGATCACCAGACCTTGTCTGGAATGGGGAGCTGGCAGCTGTGCCACCATGGGAAGGCAGGGCCCTGCTTGCCTGCTGAATGAAGCTCATGTGGAGACGCCCCCTTTTGGAACTGGCCCACCTGAGCTCTCCTGCTTACCATGTAGGGTGCCTCAGTGTCCCTTGGTTCACAAATGAACCATGACACAGGCAAGGAAGGGAGAGGGTTCCAGTTAACCTTCTTGACCACTGGTTCTCAGCCTTCCTAATCCAGTTCCTCATGTTATGGTGACCCCAACCATAAAATTATTTTCGTTGCTACTTCATAACTGTAATCTTGCTACTGCTCTGAGTCATGACACAAATATCTGATATGCAGGATATCTGCTATGCAAGCCCTGGAAGGGGTCGTTTACTCACAGAGGGGTGGTGACCCACAGGTTGAGAAGTGCTGTTTTATATGCTGTCCAGAAGAAAGCTTTGGACCCAGCTCCCACCCACATTGTGACCATCTGACTGACCTTGTTTCCTCAAGGTTGTCCCAAAATTCTGGGTGAGCATTGAACACCAGGACACAGGCCTTGTTTTGGCCCTGACACGCTCCAGTGCCTCTGCCCTGTTGGGTCTGACCCTTCCTCTACTTGGTATCTCTTCTCATCGCTTAGGAAAGGCAGAACTCTAAGAGAGGGAAAGGAATGGGAGTCCAGGGAAGACGGGGCATTATAGTTACAGGAGGTGGCAGACTAGTGGGTGACATCATCAACTCAGAAGAACCCAACAGACTTCAGGGTGAACCCTGGCTCCCCCACTGGCCAACTGTGTGACCTTGGCAAGTTATTAACCCTTTCTGAGCCTTAGCTTCCTCATATGTAGAGTGGTAACGATGACCATGCCCACACCAGGCTATCAGCAGTGGCTGTTACTGTGAAACCATTAGGTAGGTAAAGGAGGATATTAGGGAAAGGCATGTCTCCCCCATTGGTTAGAGGTTGTTAGGCAGGTCCCCCACCCCACCCTTACAGCCACAGTGAGGAAAACTGCCCCCCATACTGCCATCCCCCCAAAAAGACTGAGGGACTTCTAGGCTCCCAGTGATGCTGGTGGTAGAGCTGGGTAAGGCCCCCTTATCCTGCCAGAGGGCTGTCAGCCCTGGGTTGGCACTGCCTCTCAGATGCACAACAGGGCGCAGGCCAAGAAACCTTTATTTTTAAACCTTTGAACAATGGCTGGTGGGGCACAGGCTCTGCAGAAGACAGAGTGGAAGGGGGAGTCACCCTTCCCAGGCCAACACTGGTACCCAGGGGACCCTGCCCTCCCTCCAAGAGAGGCATAGTGCTCACTCCATCCCCTAACCCCCTCCTCAGCTTAGCCCTTCTGTCCTTCAAGATCCAGATTCTAGAGCCAGTTGTATCGTCCTGGTTTGCACACTCTGGCCTCTCTCGTTAGACAATAAGGCACACTAGATATGTATCATTGGGCATCTGGAAGGAATTGACCAGCATCCCTTCCATCATTAACAACCTCCTTAGGAAAGAAGGACCGCTCTGAGGAGCCCACCCACCCAGCACCCAGGGATGCTCGCTTTTGCCCCTCACATCTCCCTTGCTCACAGCCCAACATAAAATTCCCAAGTCTGCAGCAGGAGACATTGTCCCCAGAGGTGACCAGAAGCAACTGTCACTGAGAGCCAGACAAGGGGAAAGGGTGGGGGTCCTCCTTACTGGTATCTCCTGCTAAGACAAGGAGGACCTATCTGTGGAGCCTGGTCTCACCACTGGCCCCTGAGGGACCGGGCATCTAAGGGAGGAGAGGACAGAGGACGGTGCACATGTGCCAATGGGAGGAGCCTCCCCGTCTTCCCACCGCTGTGCTCCCCTACTCATCCTTGGCCTTACTACAGATAGCACTTCCTGTCGTTACTCTCTTGGCTGTGTCCTGTCCCCACCTCCGTTCTCACCATAGGAGTGTTGAGATTACAGATGTTCATGCCTTACCTATGTTATGGGGAACTGAAGATTGCACGCTTGTATGACAGGCCCAGTACCCCACTGAGCCGTCTCCTCGTCTATCTGTCTGTCTGTCTGTCTATTCATCCATCCATCCATCCACCCACCCACCTTTCTGTTTTTCTCTTGGTGGTATCAGGGTTATTTTTTTCCCAACCAGTAAGGACCCCAACACTCACTGTAGTGAGAAGGAAGAAGAGGCCGGAGAATCCCCCGGAAACTCTGAGACCAGCTACACTGCAATACACAACACAAAAACAAGATAGACCCTGTCTTAGCAAGGGAAGAAAGAACAGACTCCCAAAGTTGTCCTCCGACTGCCACAGTCATGCCAAGGCACACACGCACCTGCACCGAAAACACACAGAATTGGCTAATGTTTTAATTGGAGAGATAACTTAGTTGGTAAAACGCATGAGGACCTGAGTTTGACTCCCCAGCATTGGTGTAACTGTAATCCCAGTGTTGGCAGACAGACAGCATAACCCCAGGGGCCCTCCTGCTTGCTAGCCAAATCAGTGTGCTCCCAGTTCAGTGAGAGACTGTCTCAAAAAACAAGGAAGAATACAATCCTAGAAGACACCCATTGCCAACTTCTGGTGTCCACACACGTGTGCATGCACCTCAGCACCCCCAATGACACAGAGACATACATACTTAAGTAAAAGTAAACATAAGATGTGATGGAGGCTGGGCAGGGATGCAGATGAAAACAGACAGACAGACAGACGCTGACGGTGGGGCTGTCTGTTTGTGCCAGTATCCCGGAAGTAGAGTGAAAGTTCCTCAGAAACCAGAACAGCTCTACTTCATGGTGTAGCCAGCCCATTGCTAGGTGCACATGTCCGTAGGAGGGGAAATAGTGTGCTGGAGAGTGCTGCCCCTTCCCCTGAGCCTCTGTTCTCCATAGCTAGGGCAAGGAACCATCCTCAGTGTTGGCAGCCCGGTGCCATCAGCTGATGGCTGGAAAGAGATGTGATACCTGTGTGCCACCAAGACCTAGTCATAGTGGAGAAAAGAAACCTCTGCCCTTCTCAGCAGCATAGATAAGCCTGGAGGTCATTTCACTATGTGGAATGAGCTAGACTGAGACAGAAACCACATGTTCTCACTTCCATGGGGAAGTTGAAGAAGTGGCTGTCATGGGAGGAGAAAATAGAGGAGTGCTTACTAGACACTGGGCTGGGGGAGGGGAGGAGGGGAGAAAGGGAGGATAGTTAACAGGTTCGGGGTTCAGCTGGACCTGAAGAATGGCTTCTAATTTTGGACCACATAGTAGGGTGTATTAGTTATTTCTGGCTGTGGCAAAATCCCCAGCAAAAGCAGTTTACGGAAGGAAGGGTTTATTTTGGCTCGTAATTCCTGGGTACAGTCAGTCAGTCTATCATGGGGAGAGGCGTGGTGGAAAGAACTTGAGGAAGCTGGTCGCACTGCCTCCGCTGTAAGGAAGCAGAGATAGGGGATGTTGGCGCTCAGCTCTCTAGCATGCATTCACCTACTCCAGCAATGGAGAGGTGCTGCCCACACTCACGGTGGCTCTTCCTGTATCAGCTAACCTAGTGCCTCATGGACACACCTGGAGACTTGTTTCCCTGGTGATTCTGAATCTCATCAAATTGGTAATTAAGATTAGCCAAGGCTGGAGAGATGGCTCACCAACTAAAAGCACATACTGTTCTTCCAGAGGGCCTGAGTGAAGTTTCCAGTACTCACAGTGGGCAGGTAGCTTACCTTACCATCAGCGACTCCAGCTCCAGGGGATCCAGTGCCCTCTTCTGTTCTTCAGAGGCACTGTACTCACATGGACAAACACACACACACACACACACACACACACACACACGTAACTGTGGGCTTTTCCACTCTCATCCCAGTTACCAAAATAATGACTCTGAGATTTAATTATATATGAATAAATGCCTAGGCCATAAGCTTGGGTTTGTTCCCCAAGTAGTTTATAACTTAATCTGTTTATTCTATTTCATGAGTGCCACATGACTGGCTACTTCTCAGTTTCATGAATCTGCTGTCTCCTCAGAGTTCGAGGCAAATCTCCTATGCCTAACTCTATCCCAGAGTTCCTTTCTTCCTACGGGAACTCCTACCTCCTGTTTCCTGCCTCAGCTCATTGGCCAATCAGCTTTTTATTGACAGGTGATGCTTCCATACAATACACAAGAGATTCTCTCTCTCCACACACAATCTCTCTCTCTCTCTCTCTCTCTCTCTGTCTGTGTATGATGTATATGCATATGTATATGTCTGCTGGAGAGATGCCATTAAGAACACTGGCTCCTCTTGTAGAGGACCCAGGTTTGATTCCCAGCACTCGAGGATGCTCACAGCTGTCTAAAACTCCAAATCCAGTACCGCTTCTGAGCTCCTGAATGCATGTAGTACACAGACACACTCTCAGGCACACACAGACATGTAGTACACAGACACACTCTCAGGCACACACATACATGTAGTACACGGACACACTCTCAGGCACACACATACACACATAAAATTCAATAAATATTTAAAAACTAAAACTGTGGTGGTGACACATACCTGCAATCCTAGCACCAGAGAGGCAGAGTCATACGAATCTCTGTGAGTTCAAGGGCAGCCTAACCTGCATAGTGTGTTCCAAGACAGCTAGAGCTACATAGTGAGACCCTGTCTCAAATAACAACCAAAAGAAAAAAAGTTTAAAACTAAACTAAAGCCAGAAGTTGTTGTGCATGCCTTTAATCCCAGCACCAGGCAGAGGCAGGTGGATCTCTATGAGTTCCAGACATGTCTGAGCTATATAACAAGTTTCTGGACAGCCACAGCTACACAGAAAAACCCTGTGTAAGAGACAGAGAGAAAGAGAGAGAGAGAGAGAGAGAGAGAGAGAGAGAGAGAGAGAGAGAGAGAGAGA
>JADRCH010000174.1:1675090-1742634 GCA_019843965.1 Rhynchomys soricoides
AGAGAGAGAGAGAGAGAGAGAGAGAGAGAGAGAGAGAGAGAGAGAGAACTTGCCTTGGAAACCTGCCACTCTATCTGATCGCCAGAACCTACATAAAGATGGAAGAAACCAACTTCCCAAACTTGTTCTCTGCCCTCCATACACATCATGCACACACTAAAAACAACAACAACAACAACAACAACAACAATACCAATAATACCTTTTTAATAGATGAATCATTATATGAGGATACTATGGTTGACAGCAATGACATGCATGACTGTTTTCAGTGTTGGCTCTTGAAGCCAGGGTCTTGTGTGTCTCAGGCAAGTGCTCCACCATAAGCTACTGCGCAGCCTCCAAATGTCTACTTTAAAACTTAGTAGAAATCTGGGTGTCCTAGTGAATACCTTTAGTCCCAGAACTCAGCAGAAACAGGTAGATCTCTGTGAGTTCAAGGACGGCCTCCTCGACATAGAGAGTCCCAGGTCGGCCAGAGCTATATAGTGAAATCCTGTCTCAAAACAAAGCTGGATGGTGGTGGCACATGCCTTTAATCCCAGCTGTCAGGAGGCAGAGCCAGGCAGATCTCTGAGTTCAAGGCCAGCCTGGTCTATAAAGCTAGTTCTAAGATAGTCCAGACTACACAGAGAAACCCTGTCTGGAAAAAGAGAACAACAAAAAACAAAACAAATACAAGACAGATACCTTGTGGAGAGGATCTTGAATGTTCCTAGCACAAAGAAGTAACTTCTGTTTGAGAAGTTTCTTGAGTACACTAATCTATCTGATGTTGCCGGCACATAGTGTGTCTATGCATTGAAGGATCCCACTATCCTATACATAGTCATGAACAACCTGTGCCAATTAAATCCTAACATTTAAATCCAGACCTGCAGCCCCAGCTACTTGAGATGCTGAGGTCTACCTAGACTCTAGCGTGAGGCCTGTTTGAGTAACTTAGTTGTGGTTTGAATAAGTATGCCCCCACCCCAGGACTCATGTATTTAAGTGCTTGGCCCATGGAGAGTGGCACTATGAGGAGGTGTGGCCTTGTTGGAGTAGGTGTGGCCTTGTTGGAGGAAGTGTGTCACTGGGGGTGGTCTCCTATGCTCAAGCCCCACCCAGTGTAGAATTCAGTCTCCTCCCGGATGCCTTCAGATCAAGATGTAGATCTCTGGCTCCTCCATCATCAAGTCTGCCTGGACACTGCCATGCTTCTGCCATGATGATAATGGACTAAACCTCTGAAACTATAAGCCCCAATTAAATGTTTGTCTTTATAAGAGTTGCCTTGGTCATGGTGTCTCATCACAGCAATGGAAATCCTAACTAAGACACTAGTGAAGACCAGTATCAAACTTGCTGTACAAATCTGAAGATCTATGTTCCATCCCTGGAACCCACAGTGAAAGGAGAGAACCGACTCCTGAAAGGTGACCTCTGACCTCCACTGATGCTCAGGGCAGGTGGGTATCCACACACAATATAATAACTAATAAAATAATATTTAGTGAAAAGAGGGCTGGGGACATAGCTCAGTGGCAAAGTGCTTTTCTATCGTGTTTGAGGTCCCAGATTCCATCACTACCAGAAAAAGAAATATTGGCATTTTCGGTACAAATGAGGAAAAGAAGCCTGGAGCAGGCAGTTCATCCATAGGAGGCTTCCAGCTCATCCACACATCCTACCAATGCTGAAGGAGGAAAAGCCATGGAATGTCCAACCCTTTAGTGTCTGATCCCAGAAACCCAGGGCCACTATTGGCAAGCCAAGGGGACAAGTGGCTTTCCTCTCTGTACCTCTTGTCTAACACTGGAATGACTACAGGCAACCAATCATGACCTCTGGTGCTCCTGAACTCTGAATTGAGCTGGTTCCTTTAAAGGAGATCCCACTGTAGAGGCCCTTAGAGGGTGTACTGGCTGGTTTTGTGTGTCAACTTGACACAAGCTGGAGTTATCGCAGAGAAAGGAGTTTCAGTTGAGAAAATGCCTCCAAGAGATCCAGCGGTAAGGCATTTTCTCAATTAGTGATCAAGGGTGGAGGGGCCCTTGTGGGTGGTGCCATCCCTAGGCTGGTAGTCCTGGGTCTATCAGAAAGCAGACTGAGCAAGCCAGGGAAGCAAGTCAGTAAGTAACATCCCTCCATGGCTTCTGCATCAGCTCCTGCTTCCTGACCTGCTTGAGTTCCAGTCCTGACTTGCATTAGTGATGAACATCAATGTGGAAGTGTAAGCTCAATAAACCCTTTCCTCCCCAACTTGCTTCTTGGTCATGATGTTTGTGCAGGAATAGAAACCCTAAGACAGAGAGGTCAGGAGTCCCTGTGAAGAAACATTGAAGGGAATGAACTACATTAGCTGCTTTTCTGTCCCTGTGACCAAGAGTCCTGATGCACATAACTTAAAAGAGATTTTGTTTTGATTTCTTCGAGACAGACTTCCTCTGTGTAACAGTTCTGGATGTCCTGAAATATACTTTGTAGATCCAGTTTGCTTTGAACTCATAAAGATCTGCCTGCCTCTGCCTCCCGGGTGCTGGGATTAAAGGTGTGAGCCACCACACCTGGCTTGAGATTCATTTTTGTTCATGGTGTTAGAGAGCTCAGCCCATCCTGTCTAGGTAGGAGGAGCAGAGAGCACTTTGCATGCAGTGGCTCAGGATGCAGGAAAGGAGATTGCTCATGGGACTTTCTCTTTATTCCTCACAGGCCCCAGTCTACCAGACAGTCTCAACCAGGTTGAAGGCAGCTCTCTCCTGGGTTAATTCTCTCAGAAAACATCCTCATAGACACAACCAGAGGTGTACCTCCATCTCCTGGGTGAATCTAAGGCCAGTTGAGTTGACAACAGTCAGCCATTGTTCTGGTGTGGTGGTATAGCTTTTAACCCCAGAACTTGGGGCACAGATACAGGGGGTCCACCATACATTCAAAGCCAGCCTGATTTACCTCATGAGTTCCAGACCAATCAATGTTACACAGACTCTCAAAAAAAAAAAAAAAAAACAAAAAAAAGTTAACTTTCACAAGAATGGTTTTAGACTGGAGGAGGAGCAAGTACAGAGGCCCAGTGCTGAGGACAATTTGCTCATTAAAGAAGACAAGGGGGAAGTGAGCAAGGAGGCCAGTGGCAGGGGATGTATCAGACACACCAGGGTACTGCCTGCTTCCCAATAACCTCCCCCCTGTGACCTTTGGCCCCATCTACCCCTAACTCTAGCTCGGATTTCCGCTTCCCATTGTGTGTGGGAAGGAAGGCAGTGGCCACACCCTTTCCTAGATGGCACCCTGGGAGTGGGTGGCCTCATCCATCCTTCCAGAGCAACTGCTATCCCTGTAGCTCCTTCTCTTTTGCTGTTCACAGCCTTTCTTGGACCTCAGGACTCACCACATAGCGGACTCACCCCAGCCTACAGTGTCCCTCCTGCCCTTTTCGGTCTAACTAGAACTGTGCTGTCCCCTAGGCATCCTGAGGTAGGAGCAGAGAGTGAGTCTTAATCTCTGTTCCCCAAGGACTGGCACAGGGCTGGTCTCTGAGAAGCATCTTGATGGACAGAAGGATGGGCAGACATGGACTCAAGTCCAATCAGACCTAAATATTGGGCACTCTCAGAACAAGAAACCAGGGTCCCTCAGATAGTTGACTGCGCTCACATTCATGGGCAAAGAGCTCCTTGCCTAATGTAGGAATCTAGAACCACTCTGGACCCCCACATTAATCTGCAGGGAACTTGAGAAGCCTTGGGTTTTGTGCGAATAGCAACTTGAAGAGTCTCAGTTCTCAAAGCACAAGCCCCAAGGTTGGATGTGCAGCACACCTCCTGGGTCAAAGCCTGGTCTTGGTCATTGTCAGCTGTATGATGCCGGATGGTGTACTTTAATATCTCTGAGCTTGTTTCTATGGCTGTATGGACTGAGCCTTAGTGTCTGTCTCACAGATTCCTGAGTGCTTATGGGACAACACAACAGAAAGCACTGTCACACAGGAGTCAGAGTTAGGTTGTGTGTGTGTGTGTGTGTGTGTGTGTGTAAGTCATGTATGTGGGAGGATGGCATGAGGGGGTGGGGTGCGTGTGTGTGGGAATATGTGTGATATATGTGTGTGTGGTATATGTGTATGACATATGTGTGTATGTGTGTGGTGTGTGTACTGTATATATGGGTGGTTCGCATGTGTGGTGTATGTTTGAGTGGCATGTGTGTTTATGTGTGGTGTGTGTGGAGTGTGTATGTGTTTGTATATGTGGGGGGTAGTGTGTGTGTGTGTGGTGTGTGTGTGTGTGGTGTGGTATATGTGTGTTGGGGTGTTTGTGTATATGGGTTTGTATATGTGTGGGAGGTCTTTGTGTGTGTGCGTGTGTATATATATATATGGGGGTATATGATATGTATGTATGTGCACGTGTGTGCACATGTGTGCACGTGTGTGTGTGTGTGTATGTGTCCAGGAATCAGACATGCCTGTATCTACTAACTGCATCAAAGCAGCAGACAGGGTGTATCCCAGGCTGCTGTTCTGAGGTTTCTGCAGTGTCCAGAACAAGATGTGGGGAGAACCTTTGGCAGTGTTGCAGTGACAGGCAGCCCTAGCTAAGAGCATGCTTGTTCACTGTGCAGGATGTGTGGACTGTCTGTACACAGGGTCTTTATGAACATCCACACTGCTACCCAGAGGCAGCCTCCACTCTGCCCTCATGCCTGCCTTCTGCAGGTGGATTGTACCACCGAGAGTGAGGGACTCCCTGAGCCCTGGGGATAGCCTTGCACACGCGTGCTCTAATCCAGGGGTGGGGCTGGGAACAGTTGTAGGGGAGCTAGTATCAGTGACCCCAGTGCAAGGAGCAGCCTCTCAGACCCCTGTCCCCACTTCAAGGGCATGGGGACACACAGATGCAAGGGAGAAGCCAGGATTCTGACTCCTGGCTTTGTGCCTCAACGCCCTTCCAAGCCCACCCCCCACCCCCAGTGATGTAATTCTGGAAGCTACCCCAGTCCTATCTCCAATTCCAGGACTCCCTGGCCAGAAACTGACATTGTTCTGAGTGTCGGTGGCAGAATGGATCTTCTAGAGAACATAGTAAAACACCATTTAAGCCACTTTCTCGTTCTGTTCTTTGCCCTAACCCATTGGGCAGGAATCACTACCAAGTCACAAAGCACTTGTTAAGGAACACAAAGGCTGTCCTGATTCTGCCCTTTGGGCCACCTCCAAGTCCAGAGCTGGGCCCAGGGCCAGTTCCCCTTCAGACACTCCAGCACCTGGGCAGATCTTGGGTACTCACCCCCAAAGTCTAAATTCTCATTTTTAATTTGACTATAAAAGGCATGATGCATGGGTACTTGGGAAAATCTGAAAAATGCAGAAAAGTTAAAATAAGGAAGAAAGATCACCACCCACAGCCCCACCCCGGGCTCAGTCATTGTTAGGGCCTGATGTATTTCCGTCTATAGTGTTTTGTTTGACGACTGTTTTAAAAAGCATAACTGAGATCACACTGTATATTAAGGGGGGGGGCAAACAGTGGTATCCTGCTTTTCTGGGCCACCATTTTTATCCCAGGCTCATTTTTGGTCTATTTTACTTCCGGCCTGGCTTCCTTTCCCTGTCTCTGAACCTCATTTTTATTGGCTGCCTAATATTTTATCAAGTGAAGGTGCCATGGTTGACTTAGCCATTCCCTTGTTGATGGACACCTCCATTATTTCCAATTTGGGGGAGTTATAGATAATGAGCCAAGATTGGTATCTTTGTACAGAAAGTGCCCTGTTTTCCACAGTTAGGGCTAGCTCCTTAGCTAGAATGGAATTCCTGGGTTGGTGATTCATGTGTGCCCTGGAACCCTTGGCCCAATAGCCTCCCAGAGGACATGGCCATGCCTGTTCAACCCAGAGGTGGCCAGAGTGTCCACTGATGCTCAGACTGTAAGCGGTGCTGCTCTGCTTCTCTTTCCTCCACAGCTCATTTGCCTCCTCCAGTCTCTCATTTTGGTACATAAGGGGAAACTAAGCCCAGGTCTAGACTCCATGATACTGCAGAGGCCTAAGCAGACAAAACCTACCATCAAGAAGAGACGGGAGGGCATGAGCAGAAGGAAGGCCCAGAAGACACTGGGCCTGAAATGTGGTAGTATGCAAATCAAGGTGGTCTGTGGCTTACCATCTCATTTACAGGCCTCCCCAGGAGAGTGGGCAGGCAGAAGTAACATTGACTTCCTTTAAAACTCGATGGAAACTGAGCAGTAGTAGCACACACCTTTGACTTCAGCACACGGGAGGCAGAGGCAGGTGGATTGCTAGGAGTTCAAGGCCAGCCTGATCTACAGAGTAAGTATCAGGACAGTCAGGGCTACACAGAAAAATCCTGTCTCAAACAAACAAACAAACAAAAATTAAGAGGCTGGAGAGAAGGCCTTTAAGAGTGCTTCTTGTGCCTGGCAGTGGTGGTGCACGCCTTTAATCCCAACATTTGGGAGGCAGAGGCAGGCAGATTTCTGAGTTCGAGGCCAGCCTGGTCTACAGAGTGAGTTCCAGGACAGCAAGGGTTACACCGAGAAACCCTGTCTCGGAAAAAAAAAAAATCTTGTAATAAGCATGGAAAAAAAAAGCCTTTTAGACATGTAAAAACAGCTTAGTCAGGATCCCCACCACACCCAAGGCACACCTGATAACCAGAACTCAGTGATGTCACTCACTCAAGACAACCAGACACGGTTCTTGAATACCATGACACCCATTGGACAGTATTTAAGCAGAGACCAAGAGCAATGCTCTGCTCTGCACATCCGGAGAGATGCCACCTTGATCTGCCCTGTGACTGGGGAGTCTCCCCCAGGATCCTGACCCTCAAGTCAGAGACTTCTGTTAGAGATTGGATCTGATCTTCAGCTAAGATATGTCACAGGTAAGCAGCCTTGGGGAGATAGGTTAAGGACCGTAGTTAGTAATTTAGAGTGTGAACATTTGTGATGAGCCTTGGCATGATAAAATATGAGTTTTGTTATATTAACTGTATCTTCTTGCTTGCAATACTGCTCTTTTACTGGACCTGAGTTCAATTCCCAGCACCCACAAGGCAGCTCACAACGATGGAGTTCCAAGGGAGTGCAGTGCCCTCTTCTGATTTCTATAGGCACTACACCCATGTGATACACAGACATGCCAGTGAAACCCTCTTACACATAAAATAAGAATAAATTGGGGGCTTGGGAGATAGCTCAGGAGTTAAGAGCACTGGCTGCGTTTCCAGAGGACCTGGGTTCAATTTCCCATCACCCAGTGGTCACTTAATCTATCTGTAACTCCAGTTGCAGGGGTCTGACACCTTCACACAGGCAAAACACCAAAAGATCATAAAAGATAATTTTTTAATTAAAAAAAATAAGAGTAAATCTTTTTAAATAAAAAGATGGCTGTGTTCAGTGTGGAGCATTACCTAGCATGCATGAGGCCCTGGGTTTAGTTGTCTGCACTTAAGGCAAACCTTAGGCAGTACTCCAGTTTTCTTTGCTGTTGCTGTCATGAAACACTAAGCCAGGCAGTGGTGGCAGGCAGATCACTGAGTTTGAAGTCTACTAAGTGAATTCCAAAACAGCCAAGGCTACACAGAGAAACTCTGTCTTGAAAAACATAAACAAAACAAAACAAAAAAGAAGGCAGGGCAGGAACTCAAGACAGGAACTTGGAGGCAGGAACCATGAAGAATGGCTATTGCCTGGCAGATAGAGTAATGTTAAGCCAGCTTCCTTATCTAGCCCAGAACCACCTCTGCCTAGGGTATGGTACTGCCCATGGTGGGCTGGACTGCTACCATCACCGCCTTCTTCCTCCTCCTCCTCCTCCCCCTCCTCCTCCTCCTCCTTCTTCTTCTTCTTTTTAATTTTTGAGATAGAGTCTCTCCCTGTCCTGGAACTCACTATGTAGTCCAGGCTGACCTCAAACTCACAGAGATCCAACTGCCTCTTCCTTCCAAGTGCTGGGATTAAAGATGTACTCAATCATGCCCAGCTAGGCTGGATCCTCTTACATCAATTAAAAATCAAGATAGTATCTCACAGGTATGCCCTCATACCAACATGATAAATTGCTCCATTTAGCCTCCTTTTTCAGGTGATTCAAACCAATGTCAAGTTGACACTGTGTACTGGTTGGTTTTGTGTGTCAACTTGACACAAGCTGGAGTTATCACAGAGAAAGGAGCCTCCCTTGAGGAAATGCCTCCATGAGATCCAGCTGTAAGGCATTTTCTTAATTAGTGATCAAGGGTGGAGGGCTCCTTGTGGGTGGTGCCATCCCTGGGCTGGTAGTCCTGGGTTCTACAAGAAAGCAGGCTGAGCAAGCCAGGAGGAGCAAGCAAGCCAGTAAGGAACATCCCTCCATAGCCTCTGCATCAGCTCCTGCTTCCTGACCTGCTTGAGTTCCAGTCCTGACTTCCATTAGTGATGAACAGCAGTGTGGAAGTGTAAGCTGAATAAACCCTTTCCTCCCCAACTTGCTTCTTGGTTATGATGTTTTGAGCAAGAATAGAAACCCTGACTAAGACAAATTGGTACCAGCATAATGGGGTATTCCTGTGACAACCTGACCATGTTTTGGGGAGGACTGTGGAAAAACTTTGAAACTTTGGGCTAGAAGAGCCATTGGGTGTTAAGAACTCTGTGGAATGTTCTTTAGGAGTTTGAAGATAATGTTGAGAACAGTACAAATAGTACAGATGAAGGCCTGGCTTGTGAAATTTCAGAGGGAAGATTAAAGACTCTTATAAGAGCCTTTGCTGATTTGATTGTGAAGATTCTGTGGTTTTGGTTAGCTGGGGCTGAAGAATCAGCTGTGATTAACAAGATACTAGAACTCCTAAAGCGAATCCTTTGCATTACTGGGACTATTGGAGCTGTTTAGCTGGAGCTAAGAAATTATCGGTGATTAAGAAGAGACCAGTGGGGCTAGTGAGATGGCTCAGTGGATAATAGCACTGGATGCTTTTCTAGAGGTCATGAGTTCAATTCCCAGCAACCACATGGTGACTCACAAACATCTACTGGGGTGGGGTGGGGTTGGGTTGGGGGTGATCTGATGCCCTCTTCAGGCAGGCACTCTGCAGCAGAGCATTCATACATTAAATAAATAAAATTTTTAAAAAAGAAGAGACCAGCATCACTGAGGTGAAATCAGGGAAGTTTTTTCTAAGAGCACAAAGAAGCTGTGTTCCAGAGATAGCCAAGGTTGTACCTTGTGCGGTGGCTGGACTTGGTAATGTGTAAGAGTCACCCAGGTGGTACTGGTAAAGGCATGAAGGGGTCATGAAGAGCAGCACTGTGAGAGGCTGTGGAAGGCCATTGGTGAAGGTGCAGCCTCAGTTGCAATTGATGGCCCAGGTCTGAAGGGGTCATGCAAAGAAATTGAGGCCGGGTACCATGAAGAGAGCCTAAGAGAGGCTATTGGTAAAGCCTAGTTGCAGCGGAAGACAGCAGTGTTTTGGAGATGCCAATACCATGAGATGGCCACCAAGAACAGCAGCAGCAGTGAAGTGCAAGCATCTGGAGCCTAGAAGACAAGGTGTGTGCTACAAAGGGCAGAGCTGGAGAAGCGACTCAAGCCCTTGGAGGAGCCCAGAGGATCGTGAGTGGATCCCAGACGTTGGACAGTTAGAGTTTGATTTTGTTTTGATTGTGACTATGGCCTGATATTTTTCTCTCTTGAAGAAAGTATTTTAGTGGAGCCCACAGTTAAGAGACTTGGAATTATAAAAAGACTTTGACTTTTTAAAGAGATTGGATATTTTAAAGGGATTGAAATTTTAATATGTAAGAATTTGTAAAGACTATGGGACTTTTAAAGTTATTTACATCTTGGGGATGAATAAGAAAGTAAAGGTTGAGGCTTAATAGTGATGTATTTGTGTGTCAAGTTGACAAGGGAATGGAAACCCTGACTAAGACAAACTGCTAACCAGTCAGATGGTTTCCTCAAAGCCTGGACTTCCAGCTCCTCCTGGGCCCTAAACCATACTGACTGCAAGAGCTCCGCCACAGCTGCTCAGTTCTCTAGCCATCTTTCCTAAGCACATTAGCTCAGTCTTGGGCCTTAAGATCTGCAGTGATGGCCGGGCAGTGGTGGCGCACGCCTTTAATCCCAGCACTCGGGAGGCAGAGGCAGGAGGATTTCTGAGTTCGAGGCCAGCCTGGTCTACAGAGTGAGTTCCAGGACAGCCAGGGCTACACAGAGAAACCCTGCCTCAAAAAACAAAAACAAAAACAAAAACAAACAAACAAACAAAAAAACAAGATCTGCAATGACAAAGGGAAAATTTGAACTGACAACCCAGCTCCCAGAGGCCACCCTGTTGTTAATCCTAAGGGAAATCTTTGAGATGTGAGAGGCCTAGCAGGTGGACAGACTGCTGTGCCAAAGACAGTGTCTGTGCAGTATCTCCCATGGGGGAAAGGGCCTAGAAGCCGGAACTCACAGACCAGGTTGGAAACTTCCTATTTCTTTGACCTAGGGTTCCCTCTGCTCAGAATGTTCTCACCCTTTCTCTCCCAGCTTGATGTTGAATGAGATGCTTCCTCCTCCAGAAAGTCCTAGTCCTGGCCAGAATCAGAGAGGACACTATCCATCTGGCTCATGAATCCTGATCCAGGAAGGAGGGAAAGCTGAGCCTAGCCAGAAGAAGAGACCAAATCAACAGTGACAAGGATCCTACGGGAGACCCCAGCCTGTGCTGTCCCTCACCCAGTACCACTCTGTGAAGTGAGAAGGGACAGAAGTGAATGGCACCTAAGAGCCGGAATCCTGTTCGTAATTCCCAGCTTTGGGTTGAAGAGATGGCTCAGCGTTTAAGAGCACAGGCTGCTCTTCCCAAGGTCCTGAGTTCAATTCCCAGCAACTACATGGTGGCTCACAGCCATCTGTAATGGGATCCAATGCCCTCTTCTGCTGTGTCTGAAGACAGCTATAATGTACTCATTTTCATAAAATACAAAAATATTTTTAAAAAGAGAAAGAAAGAACATAATTTCCAGCTTCAGGCTAGGCATGTGGCATATACCCTTAACCCCAGAGTCAGAGACAAGAAGAGAGAGCTCTGAGTTTAAGATTAGTCTGCTTTATATTGTGAATTCCATGCCATCCAGAACTACATAGTGAGAACCTGTCTTTAAAAAATTAAAAATTGGGGGCTGGAGAGATGGCTCAGCAATTAAGAGCACTGACTGCTCTTCCAGAGGTCCTCAGTTCAATTCCCAGCAACCACATGGTGGCTCACAACCATCTGTAATGGGATCTGATGCCCTCTTCTGGGGTGTCTGAAGACAGCTACTATATATATATATAATAAAATCTTTAAAAAAGCAAGAGAGAAATAAAAACTTTAAAAAGCAACAGCAAAAGATATCTCTTTTTTTTTGTTGTTTTTTAGTTTTTGGGGGTTTTTTTGTTTTTGTTTTATATAAATAAAAAATTAAAAAATATTACAAATTGGCCAGGCATAGTGACACATGTCTTTATTCTGGGTGCTGGGAAGGCAGAAAGGTAGACTGATCTTTGAGTTCAAGGTGAGCCTGGTCTACAAAGTGAGTTATAGGACAGCCAGGGACATTACATAGAGAAACCATGTCTCAGAAAACCAAAAACAAAATAATAAAAATAAATACATTCCTATTTCTATATGACCTTGTTTAGGCCTTTCTTGATGGTTCTGTACCTCGGTTCCCCAGCATGCGCACGCGCGCGCGCGCGCGCGCGCGCGCACACACACACACACACACACACACACACACACACACACACACACACAGGCTACCATGAGACCCAATAGAGCAGATGAATGAAGAATTGAGGTGCTGTGAATGAGTGGAGAGGGTGCACATGGGACCGCCAAGGCCTGGAGGCTCCCAACCCCTGCCTTCCTGAGCTATGAGGGAGCAGATCACTTTTACTCTCATCTGGCTTCAGTCATCTTCTGCCCTCCAACCTGGGTCCATCCCTCAAAGGGCTCTAGTAGAGAGTCAGGTGGCCCTTGGGGTAGGGCAGCCCCTCCCAGCCCCATGCTTTGATACAGCAGCGTGCATCCACATTTAGGCACACAGAGCCAGCTCCTGAGCCTTTGCCTCCCTGGGAAGAAACAACTCCTCAGAGGCCACCTCCCTAGCTATGGAGGGTGGGTGGTTTCCTGGCCTGAACAATGGGGACGGGATATCCCTGAGCTTCTGGTGTGCAGGGGTGTGAGGACATCTGACAAGGACACCATTGCCATTCCATCAGGGGGCAGAACAAACATGGCCATGAGGCAAGATAGTGGTCAAGAATTAAGGAGCTTGCAATGGGAGCCCCCTTGCACCACGCTGAGTCCCCATCATTATGCTGTCTTCATTGCCCCCAGCGAGAGACTCATCTTTGCCAGGTGAGTCCTTCCGTCTGTCAAATAAAGAATGGGTAAGAACATCCACACCAAACAGCGGTCGAGAAACTGAACGAATTCTTTTTTTTTTTTTTTTTTTTTTCTTTTTTGAGACAGGTTTTCTCTGTGTAGCCCTGGTGGTCCTAAAATTCACTCTGGAGACCAGGCTGACCTCAAACTCACAGAGATCCACCTGCCTCTGCTGGGATTGAAATTGTGGGTCCACATTGCCACCAAATCTTTTCTTTAAAGGGCCCAGTGCCCAGCTGGTGGCCTTGGCGTTAACAAAGTAAAATCTTGCAGTGAAGGTGGTCACATGCTGAGACTCAGTAACCACCTTCATGGGTAAGATTCCCACTATGCCACTTGTAGATATGTGGCCTTGGACAAGTCATTTCTGTGCCTGTGTCTTTTCAACGGTAAAATGAAGCTCACTGTGGTCCCTCTGAGGCTGGTGAGATGGCTCAGCAAGTAAAGGTACTGGGCTGAGCCTGACAACCTGAGACGGAGCTGTGGGACCCACATGGTGTCCTCTGACCTCTACATGTGTGCCATGGAATGTACAAGCACACATGCACATACACAGGCACACACGCACACGTACACATTCACAAATAAAGTTTAATCCCTCTGCAGAGAGATATGTGAAGAGCTGAATCAACATAGACAGAATGCTTCTCTGGAAGAGAAGGTTCTGGGGTGCTCAGAGATCCCACAGCACCTAGCACCCTCAGTCTGGCTTCCTGGACTCTGGACTGCTGTGAACAATCACCATGGAGTTGGAGTATGGTCAGTGTTTACCACCAGGTGATCAGGGCAGGAGGATGGGCTGACACCTCTCTTGTGGAGCTGGGCTAGTCTCACAGGATGAGTTAGTTTTCGTGATACTTAGTTCTGTTCTTGTAAAACTGGATTAGGCACCTTAAGAGCAGGTTCTTATGAATGGTGCCTGCTCCTTGGGTTTCTTCTCTTCCCCATGCCTGCTCTTCCAGTTCTCTGTAAGCACAAGGCAAAGGGGGCCTTCTAGAAGCCAAGCGGATGCCCACACCATGCACTTGGATTTCAAGCCTCAACTGTTGAGAGCCCAATGGTCTTCTTCATGAGTTACCCCACCTCTGTCATTCTGTCATAGCAATGAAAAGTGAACTAAGATTCTTGATAAATTAGAAGAACATACTTTTTTTTTTTTTTTTTTTTTTGAGACAGGGTCTCAGTTTGCAGCCCAGGCTGACCTGGAACTCCCTCTGTAGTCCAGGCTAGCCTCAAACTCACAGAGATCTTCTTGGCTCTCCTTCCTGGAACCAGGATTTCAGGTATGTGCCATGACACACTTGCAGGTGACAGGACCAGAGCAGAACCCTATCACAGACAAACAATTATAGTAAAATGCAGGGTCGGGTTCCCTGCTGGAGGGTGGAGATACATGGGGCATACTCCCTATGAATCAAACTGCATATGTAGCCATGAGGAAGAGCCTTTGTGCTATAGATACTGAAATAATGACAAAGTCAGGATGATCCTAACACTTGAGAGGCTGAGGCAGGAGAGTTGAGTTTGAGGCCAACCTGGGCTACACAGTGAGAGCCTGTCTTAAAATATAAAACAAAGTCAGGAGAGGTAGCCCAAGTTTGGACTCTGGCCTCTCAGATGCACACAATAGAATAATGCAAAAACAATCTAGTAAATATAAATAGATGAAGGCATCCCATTAATAGGGTCCTGTCACCTAAACCGGTAGTGACATCATCACCTTTCCCACAGATGTCCTTTTCCTGCTCCAGGACCTACTATCATTTAATCAGCCAACCTCCATGGTCCCCTCCACATTTGATGCTCCCAATCAGCACTCTGTCTTTTTTTAATTTACATTTGTGTGTGTGCCTACTTGTTTATATGTGTATCGTGTGTGCAGTACCTGAAGAAGCCAGCAGAGGGTACCAGATCTCCTGGAACCAGAGTTAACAGGTAGTTGTGAGCTGCTATGTGGGTTCTGGGCACAAATTCAGATCCTCTACAAGAGCAGTTAGTGTTCTTAACCACTGAGCTATCTCTCCAGCCCAGCATTTGTTATTTTAACCTCTCCCTCCTCCTCTTCCTCCCCCTCCTCCTCTTCCTCCCCCTCCTCCTTTCCCTCCTCCTCCTCTTCTTCCTCCTTCTTCTCTTTTTCCACCTCTTCCTTTTTTTTTTAAGACAGGGTCTCACTATGAAGCCCTGACTTTCCTGGAACTGGCTCTGTAGACCAGGCTAGCCTCTCTAATTCACAGAGATCCACTTGCCTCAGCCTCCCAAGTACTGGGACCAAAGGTCATGCTACCATGACCAGCATCATTTTAACCTTTTCAAAATTATGCTTATTTATATGTGTGCTTGTCAGATCCCCTGGAACTGGAGTTACAGAGGGTAGTGCTACTATGTGGGTGCTGGGAATTGATCATGGATCTTCTGGAAGAGCAGCCATTGAGCCATCTGTCAGGCCTTCCCTCATTTTAACCTTTTAAGCATGTGGCTCAGTTTGTCTCTTTCTAAGGCTCTGTGATCACCTCTGGCCTGGATACTCCATCCTGAACCTCTAATCTCACCCACAGAATCCTTGAGCTGTGTCCAGTGACAGATTCATAGGTTCTGAGAAATGTAATGTGGACATTGACAGCAGTGGGGGATGGAGGGCTGTCTCTACTACACAGACAGCCCCTTCCTCCCACACTTAGCCACCCCCAGTTCCTAGAACAAGGTTCTAAACCTTGTTTCCACTGCTTATCAGCAACTCTCTCACCTGAGCGTGTGACAGGACCACTTTGGAGCTGGTCCAGTATCATCAATGTCACCAGGTTTCCCCTCATTCACATCTGGCAACATGTGGGGCAGTACACAGCTGTGTTCCAGCTGAAGCCTGTGAGTCAGATTCAGACTCATCTTAAACAGCCAGGAACCTGAAGCCCAGAGAGGCAAACAAAGTCCCTACATATACGTAAGCACACTTGCATACAGGTGTCCACCTCTCTAGACTCCTCACTGTGACACTGCAGGCTGTTAAGACCCTGAAAGAGGAGGCTTGGGATGTGGGTCAGTTGTTAGAGTCTTTGTCTAGCATGCACAAAACCCTTGATTCCATTCAGGACCACATGTGGGGATGGTGGCACACATCTGTAATCTTCTATTATTATTAATAATTATATTATTATTATTATTATTATTATTATCCATTATAGTTGTCATCAGACACCCCAGAAGAGGGCATCAGATCCCATTACAGATGGTTGTGAGTCACCATGTGGTTGCTGGGAATTGAACTCAGGACTTCTGGAAGAGCAGCCGGTGCTTTTGTTTGGTTGGTTGGTTGGGTTTTTTTGTTTGTTTGTTTTTGTTTTTTTTTTAAGACAGGGTTTCTCTGTGTAGCCCTGGCTGTCTTGGAACTCACTCTGTAGACCAGGCTGTCCTCGAACTCAGAACAGTCAGTGCTCTTAACCACTGAGACATCTCTTCATTCCCCCACATCTGTAATCTTACCACTAAGGAGGTGGAGGCAGGGGGATCAGAAGTTCAAGGCCATCCTTGTCTTGTACAAACCTGGAACACTCAGAAACTCCCTTAGGCCCATTGCTCTGATTGCCCTGGCTGCCCAAACCTTTCCCCACAGTCCAGTCCCTGTCATGAGCCAGCAACTAACAGGTATTGTGAGCCCTAGAGGAAGCCCCAGGTCATCTGATGTTCCTCAGCTCAGCCACACTGGGGTGACGGCTTGAGGTCTCCCGTGGTGTTCTGGCATAGGATAGATGGCTAGGGAGGTGGTGGGGAGGGGAGGGGCCTCGAACCCCTCCTGCCCCATCTCACTCTACTTCTTTCCTCTCCCTGAGGCCTTAAGGTGAGAGGGCTACAGGTAGCTCCCCCTTCCTTGCTCCATTACCTTGGGACCTGGAGTTGTGGGGGTGGGCATGAGAGACAGAACAACAGAGCTTTGAGGCAGTATCTGTGGCGGGAAGTGAGGAAGATAAGGCCTTCTCACTTTTCCCCACCATTCTGGGAGAAGATAACTGGGGGTGGGGAGTGGGGGTTGTGACAGTCCTGGGTCCTCACGAAGACTAGCAGTGCCAGTGTGGCCATCCACCTGCCCCCAGGTCTCCTACCACCCATCCGTTCCCCAAGACTCCAGGCTGAAACCCAAGGAGCAATTCGGAAGGATGGCGGAGACTAGACGGCAGATAAAGCTTCAGGTTGTGTTGGCCTGTGCCCAGACTCCTATCACCCGAACTGCCCTCTCCCCCATCCACCTTCACTCTCCTAAGCCACCCTAAGGCACAGACTGCCTGTAGCCATTCACCACTACCAGCCCTTTAAAAGTCTCCAGCTGGGCAGTGGTGGCCAACACCTTTAATCCCAGCACTTGGGAGGCAGAGGCAGGCAGATTTCTGAGTTCGAGGCCAGCCTGGTCTACAGAGTGCGTTCCAGGACAGCCGGGGCTACACAGAGAAACCCTGTCTCGAAAAACCAAAAAAAAAAAGTCTCCAGTCCAGATACATACGGTGGCACATGCTATAATCTTGCCATAATCTCTGGAGGAAAACTCAGCAGGACTAAGGAATGGCAGAAGTTTGAGTCTAGCCTAAACCACATAGTATACCCTGTTTCCATGATAGAAAACAAGCAAGTCTGGGGCTCTGGGTTGAATTATCAGGGAGAGAACCAGCTCTACAGAGTTATCCCCTGGACTCCACATGTCTGCCCTCAGGTACACACAAATATATGAGAATGGGGTGTAAAACAGACTGTATGTGAGTGGTGGTGGCACACAACTTTAGTCCCAGCAGGCAGGAGGTACGTGAATCTCTGAGTTTGAGGCCAGCCTGGTCACAGAGTGAGTTTCAGGACAGCCACGGCTACACAGAGAAACCCTGTCTGAAAAAACCAACCGACCAAAAAAACCCAATAGGCTAGACATATAGCTCAGTGGTAGAGCACTTGCCTGGTATGTGCCAGGTCCCTTCCCCATCCGCACATATGAACATAGGTTTGGCTGTAAGTGTTGCCTCCTGAACTAAGTGGCTTTGTATCTGAGGGGGCGGGTCACATGTGGCCCCAGCAAACGGGGCACTTCGGTACTTTGGGACATCCTTGCAGTGTCTTCTGTCCTTGCTTTTTCTGTCTCTCCTTATCCCTCTGGAGCCCAGTGAGGACAGGGCTGGAGTATCTTGCATGGTTCTCATCCTGTGGTGTCCACCCCTTCATCAGGTTTCCTAAGGAAAGGAATGGCTATCTGTGGTCAGAGCTGTCACTGGAGGCCCAAGGCTGCACCTGGGCTGACCACCCACAGGTTGTCAAAGCCAGTGAGTCAGTCTACCAGTTTCTCAACAGAGGGGGGCTTCCTCCCCAGCCTCTCCACTCCCACCCTTCCCCCAGTGGAAGCAGCAGGTGGCTGGGGCACCAAGGATCAAGACACAAATGTACCTCTTCCCTAGACCAGCAGTCCAGAGCTGCCTCATGCTCTGCCCTTTCCCAGGACTGAGCAAATTGACCCCAGGTCTGGACCAAGGTCCACACTGGCCTTTATCACATCTGCTTCAGCACCAAGTCTGATGCTTATGGCAGAGTCATCGTTAGAAGGGAACCTGAGGCCCACAGGAGGATCTTCTCTGAGGTCACAGAGAAGATAAAGAAGAGTAGGTCTCAAGTGTCAGGCCTGGAGGGGGTGGCCCTCAGACCTCCTCATTCCCATTGTCCCCACATTCTTACCTCTCCCCCTTACCTCCACCTCCAGTGACTACACTGCTGAGGACTCTTCTCAGTGTGGCTTTGGCCCAAGATGGATTCTGGATTCATGTCTCTATCCTCCTTCAAAGAGACTCAGCCTCAGTTTACTTATTTCGAGTACTGCTGCTGATAGGCAAGCCCTTGAAACCAGATATGATGCTGTCAACCTGTAACCCTGGAGCTCAGGAAGTAGAATCAGGAAGATCAGAAGTTCAAGGTCACCTTCAGGAACATAGCAAGTTAGAGACCAGCCAGGCATCCTCAAGACCTTGTCTCAAAAACAAAACTCAACTAAAAAAAGAATTGCTCCAAGGAACCTGAGGCAGAGAAGGGATTTCAACCACCCTGGAGAGAGGATGTCCTAGGTCCCCAGAGACTCCACCCACATCCCTTGTCTCCTTCAGGATTGCCTTGGCCCACCCCTCTGAGCAGGATATGGCTTCTGAATGTAGGTGGGGAAGAGGAAGGCGTGGGTGCAGGGTGCACAGGAATCTACATCCTGGGGACCAGGAGATGGTAACTCCAGGTGTTGGTGACCCAGCTTCCGGCTCAGGCCTAGGGGAGCTGCCTCCTGGGATGCAGCATCTGGCCCAGAGCCCAGGGCCCCTCCTAGACTTGGTGCCAGCATTTCCTCTTCCCTTTTGGTTGAGGAGACATCCTGGAGCCAGTGCTCAGGGTCTGGGTCCATAGGCTTGGCTCATCCTAAATTGTAGCTCCTGACTCTCAGAACTTCCAAGTACCTGGCAAATGGGTGAAGCTGGGTGCTGGGGACCAGAGCTTCACAAAGCATTTATATTTAAACATTGCTAATCTCAGAGCAGCAAAGTTCCTCATGTGTTCAAAGCCTTTAAGTCAGGTAGGGGAGTTAGTAATAGGGGAAGGGTGGGGTCTGAGGCCAAATGTCTGAGGCCATCCATCTAATGTCTGAGGCCACCCATCTAATGTCTGAGGCCACCCATCTAGTCTCCAGTCAGCTAGGACTAAATACTGGGGGTCTTCTTTTTGAATCCATAAATCTCTGTTCAATGTTAAAATCTCCAAATCTAGGGGAGATTTTTGTTTGGTTGTTTTTGAAACAGAGTTTCAAGGCTCAAGAGATGGCTTAGCAATTAAAAACACTGGCTGCTCTTCTAGAGAACCCAGGTTCAATTCCCAATACCTACATGGCAGCTTAAACCTGTCTGTAACCCCAGTTCCAGGGTTTCTGATGCCTTCACACAGACATTCATGGAGATGAAACACCAGTGCAAATAAAATAAAAATGAATTATAAAAAAGAAAAAAAGCCACATAGAGCTGAGGATAGCCTTGAACTTCTGATCCTCCTGGTGGCTAATCATAAGGATATGCTAGCACCGCTGGTTCAGGAGACACTGGTGAATCAGGCCCAGGGTCCCATGTATGCTAGGCAAACACTATACAGACAGGGCTATATTCCCCAGGGTGCTTTAAGGAAAGCTGTGGGAGCAAAACACATGTGTTTGCAGGATAGGGCCTGCAGGCTGTCAGTGGACCACGTGATCTCCTCCATGGATGCAGCCATGCTCTTCCAGATGAAGAAAATGAGGCAGAAGAGGAAGCACACACAATGCCCAGAGTGGAAAACAGTGGATCCTACACCCAGACCCGGGCCTCCCCATTCCCTGGCTCATAAAACAGCACAGTTCTTCCTTCCAGAGCCTAGCTAATTAACAATAACATGGCCAACCCAGCCATGGAGGAACCAGGAAGTGCTTCATGAGCTGCTCCTGATCCTAGCATTGTCCATGGTGCAGAAACAAGACTGACCGGAACCTGTGCTTCTAAGGAAGAGGTAAATACATCTTGGCATGCGTCTGCTCTCACTGGCTCAGGAAGAATGCACCAGAAACGGACTAGGACAGTGGGAGGGAAGCTCTTTCCCAGGAACCCTTTGACGCATTTTAATGGTTGGTCACGTGATTTCAGCAGCTTTTCCTCAAGAAAACGGCCGTTTTGTTTATTTGTATTTAACTATTTCCTCTTCTTCCTCTTGCTTAAGTCTCTGAGTCTGAGACATAAAAGAGGGTCTGCAGGTGTCCCTGAGATCCCCGCAGAGGATGGAGGAGGGGATCCCAAAAGAACCCTACTGTACCATGCTGCTCATTGGGTCCCTCCGCACAGCTCTGTGAAGCTAAGCAGTGATCGCCCCCAGTTTTACATGGGAGGAAACTGAGTCAGGAACCAGATGCTGAGGAAGCTGGCTCAGGGACAGGCCAAGTCCTGGGGCCTCCCCTTTGTCAGCCAACAGTTCTCACCCAGGGCTTTGTGGCCGTTCAGTTCCTGGCTCAGAATGGTTTCAGGTTCCTTTCCTGAGCCAGGTGGCCATTCCGGCCCCTCCATACCCCACACTCCCGCTGTCCAGCTGGGCTGGGAGCAGCTGGGCTTCTTCCTGGAATGGCCCAGCCCCAGGGTCTAAGGACTGGCTACAATCCAGCCAGCCTTTACTATCCCTTAACCTCTGGCACAGATTGGGTCTGAGCAGCTCCCAAAGGAGCTAATAACTGGGGTTCCCCAGGTACATCCTGCCCAAGTGGGTCTGTAGGCAAAGCATTCTGGGAATTCAGTGTCCCTTGGGCCCAAGAAGTGATAAATCACCATCTAACTGAATCTTTTGATGAAAAGACCAGCGAGATTAAGATATTTGCCTAAAGTCACACAGTAAAGAGGCACAGAGATAAACTGCGGCAGTTTGGATCTGCTTGTAGAAGAAATACAAGAATACATCTTCACTGTGAAGATTCTCCAAGGGACACCCACAACCTCTTTGCTTTCTGCCCCATCCTCCCTTGACTGATCCCCAACAGTCACATTGTGCCCGTTAGTTTTTGCCAACTTGATATGAGCCTAAGCATGTGGCCTAGCCCACTGTGGTCAGTGTCACCCCTAGGCAACTATAAGAAATGAGCCTGGGAGCAGGTCGGAGCCACTTTCTTCCATGGCTCCTGCCTCTGTTCCTGCTTGGGTTCCTGCCCTGACTTCCCTCTGTGACAGACTGTGATGCAGACAGGCTAAGCCAAATAAACCCTTTCCTCCCCAAGTTGCTTTTGTTCACAATGTTGATCACAGTGACAGAGACAAGCTAAGATACCTCCCTCTGGACTTATCACTGCTCTCTGCCTCCTGGGAGGCTTAGGCTGGTGTCTACCTCCCTCTAATCTAATCTCCATACACTTTCACCTTTCTCCATACACTTTCACTCCATACACTCTCTCTAATCTCCATACACTTTCAACCTTAAATTCCAGCATCTGGGCAGCAGACACAGGCAGCTCTCTGTGATCAGTCTGGTCTATACAGTAGCCAGGGATACACAGTGAGATTCTGTCTCAAAACAAAGTAAGCAAACAAACAAACAAAAAACAAAACAAAACAAACAGACAAAAACAAAAAACTAATGCTGCAGAGAGAAAGAAAAACATAAAGCTAGACATGGGGGGCTGGAGAGATGGCTCAGCGGTTAGGAGGGGCGACTGCTCTTCTGAAGGTCGTGAGTTCAAATCCCAGCAACCACATGATGGCTCACAACCATCCGAGATCTGATGCCCTCTTCTGGGGTGTCTGAAGACAACTACAGCGAGCGAGTGCGGCCGGATCGAGAAGAAAAAGTGTCTGAAAACAGCTAGAGTGTACTTGCATAAAATAAATAAATAAATCTTTAAAAAAAAAAAAAAAAAAGCTAGACATGGTGGTACAGGTCTCAAACCCTGTAATCCCAAGACTTGGGTGGTAAGGCAGAAAGAAGATCTGTAGTTCTAATCTTTTGTTTGTTTAAATTTTGCCTGCATGCATGTCTGTGTGAAGGTATCAGAAGCCCTGGAACTGGAGTTACAGACAGGCGCAAGCTGCCAAGTGAGTGCTGGGAATTGAACCCAGGTCCTCTGAAAGAGCAGTCAGTGCCCTTAACCACTGAGCCATCTCTCCAGCCCAAGTAGTTGAAAACTTTGCCAACACAGCAAGTTCAAAGCAGCCTTGGCTATGTAAAATTCTCTGTCTCTCTCTCACTCTCTCTGCATGTGTATGTATGTGGTTCATCTCTCTCTCTCTCTCTCTCTCTCTCTCTCTCTCTCTCTCCACACATGTGTATGGCTGTGTGGGCACTCATTACCACACATGTGCATTCCTGAGGTGTCAGGAGTCTCCTTCCATTGCTCTGTCCCTTTATTCAATGAAGCAGTGTCTCTCAATCAATCACAGAAATCATTGATTTGTCTAGTCTGGCTAGCCAGCCCACTAGTGAGGATGTGGGTAGCCCTGTCTCTGCCTTCCCGGCACTGGAATTACAAGCAGACAGCCATGCCCACATGGCATTTGTGTGGGTGCTGGTCCATCACCCCAGCCCTGAGACTATGTCTAAAAAAAATTAATTCATCAATTAAAAATTTTAATAAATGGATCAACAACTCCCTGATGTCAGCACACGCCACGCCTTTGCTGCTTTCCTTTCACAGACAGAATCTTCACTCTTAGGGTCTCCCCACTCCAGGAGAAAGCCTCCTGTTGGCTCTGCTTTCCAAACAAGGAAACTGGGGCTCAGTAACTTAGTGGTGAGCTGTGGAGCTGTGAAAGGCAGCCTGGTTTCTTGAGCTAAGGTTTTAAACCCCAATAGATCCAGTAGGTTGTCTCCAGCAGAGGGCAACCGGATAAGGGACAGCAGGCATTTACCATGCAGCTCCTGACACCTGGCTACATCTCTCCATAGGTCTGTGACATTTAGTCATGTAAAGAGAGCGCCCTAAGCCCTGCTATAGGTAGAGGCTTGGTCACATAGCCTCAAGACATCCCCATGCTGATGAGCACCTAGAGACTTAGCCACTCCCCTTCCCAGCCACTATTTCAACATCGCCCCTCCCTGAGGTCATGGGGGTACAGATTCACCCATGCCACTCCACCATAACAATAAATGCCCTAAAAATAAATGCCCTAAAACCCTGGACTGTCTCTATTCATTGAGATCCACCGTGGGGAATGAGGGAACCGGCCTTCATTTAAAAAGCTGTGTCTAATCACCTGCCGAAGGCCTCCCAGCACTCCCAGCCATGGCCGCCAACTCAACCAAGCCAATCCAGCTAGTCGGGGCCCAAGCCAAAGACCGGGTCTCCCAGTGAGACCCAGCTGCACTCCTTCTCCCCCTCAGCCCAGTCGGAGGTCCCACTTCGTTCTCAGCTCTTCTGTGGCATCCAGCCATGTCTGTGTTGCCCAAGAGCCTGGGAACACCTCGGAGCCAGCTGCCTGCATCTCCTGGGACCCACGGCCGCATCCCCCAACCCCGGCTGTGTTTCCGAGGGAGCTTCTCACAGCCCGACACATGCCTGTCAGTCGTGGGGTCCACGCAGCCAAACTTCCTGTGCATCCCTCCTCTCCAAGGGGCGCTGGAGCGCCCGGGGCAGACGCACGGGACCATCACTCCACCACGCCAATGTTACCCAACAGTAAGCTTATGTGGGTTTTTTTGTTTGTTTTTGTCTTTTTAAGGAATTTTATTTTTAGGTCAGGTGTGGTGGTAAATGCCTTCAATCCCAACACTCCGGGGGCAGAAACAGGGGGGTCTCGTCTACAAAGAGGGTTCCAAGACAGCCAGGGATACTTAATGAGACCCTGTCTCAGAAACAAACAGAATTTGTTTTGTTTTGTTTTGTTTTGTTTTTTCAAGACAGGGTTTCTCTGTGTAGCCTTGGCTGTCCTAGAACTCACTCTGTAGACCAGGCTGGCCTCAAACTCAGAAATCTGCCTGCCTCTGCCTCCCAAGTGCTGGGATTAAAGGCGTGCGCCACCACTGCCCGGCACAAAAATAATTTTTAAAAATTATATGCATATATGGGGTCAGAAATGGGTATATGTATGTAAGTACAGGTACCCTCAGAGGCCAGAAGGGGGCGTCAGATCCCCTGGAGCTCAGGTTGTGAGCAATTGAGCAGTTCACTTATGCTCTAGATACTGAACTCACATTCTCTGCAAGAGTAGTATATGTTTTGGTTTTTTAAAATTGTTTTGTTTTGAGACAGAGTCTCACTACATAGCTCAGGCTGACCCAGCCCTAGCAGCACTTCTTTCCAGGTCCAGGGCCCTTGACCTGGGTCTTCAATACTGAAGACAGTAGCAGGAAAGAGCAGAACAGCCACAGTGGATGTTGGGGCGTGCTTGGGCTCAGATGAAGCTTGGCGAGTCTCCAGCCAGCATGTGTCCTTACAGGGCTGTGGTTTAGTTCCTTGTAAAGTCGAACAACAATGACCCCTCCTGGCCTGTGACTGGACCCTGTGAGGGAACGTGGTGTGGGTGGAGTTTCAAACGATGCTTCAGGGCCTGAATGTGTGTAAAGAGGACTTGACTTCCCAGAGAAGGGGGACTCTGAGATGTTTCTGGAAGGCACTGCTGACCACCGCTTAGGGAGGGCAGGGATGGCACTGAGGGATGGGCACTTCCTAAGCTAAGCCAGAAGCTCTTCTGCAGGAGGCCATCAACTTTTCCAAGGACAAGGGTATGACCAGAGCTGACAGGAAGCCAACAGGGGAGGAGGGGCTCCTCAAGGGGCTTCTGGCATGGAAGTGGAGCTGAGGAACTGGAAAGTGAGGTCAGAGACCAGGTGAGTCCTCCATACTTATCTCTGGCCTCCTGGGGAAGAGTTCTCTTCCAAGCCCTCCGTCACCAGCTTGTGGCCAGGCCTGGGCTGTTGATGCCCCCTGTGATGACTCATGTCCGCCTGCCTAGCCCTGGCTGGAGGCGGGGGTGGACCCCAATCCCTACTTGACCTTATCAGGCCTTGCTTGTGTCCAGCTGCCTGGACCTGGGCGGGGCCTTGGCCCTTCCTCCTCCTGTGGCCTTGGTTGAGCAAGGCTTGCATGAGGTCATGAGAGCCCAAGGCAGGGAAGACTAGGGAGTATGGTAGCCTAAGAAGGAACAAAAGCAACAGCCAGTCTGGGGTGTCCTGTGAGACTTGCCTGTTGCCTCCTGGGATAGGGCTGGGCACTGGCTATTTTTAGTTTCCAAGTGAGAAATGGCAAAACCTGGATGTAGCAGCTGCTACACTTTCCCTGCCACAGCCTTGCTCTGGGCACACGGAGGCATGCCCCAGTGTCAGGGCATGTTATAGGGACACACCCATGCCCACGAGCATATGCATAGATGTGGCAGTTAATGGCTGTGTGTAATCATACCTATATCTTTTCCTGCAGATGCCAAAACCACATCCATGTGTGTGAATGCTTGTGTTGATACAACCCAAGCAGGCACACTGATATACAAAGAAACTACACAGTCTGAGGGAGGCAGCCTGGGCTGCGGTCACAGCTATACTTAAAAAATCACATTTTCAGGGTCCCCATTGTGTGTCCAAGTTCTCTGTCCCAGCTTTGGGACTTTAGCCCTTTGCTGGTTTCACAAAGGATACCCTCAACATGGTGTCAGTGTGGTGGTTATAGACAAGCAATGGACATATGGAACGACCCTTGTTGCAGGAGGCCAGAGGTGCCATGTAGCTTGAGGTGGCCAAGGAAGGCTTCTTGGAAGAAGAAGTCCTTGAAGAAGTGAGCAGAGAAGACTTGCCTGGAGGAATGGATGATCTACTGCTTATGAAAATAATGGTGATGGAGAAGGTCAGGTACCTTCCCAGCATGCCCTGGGCTCAGCACTCAGCACCACGTAAATCTGGGTATGGTGGTGCGTGGCTGTAATTCCAGAAGTTGAGAGAGTCTAAAACAAAACAAAGCAAAAACAAAATCCAGACAATGACAACAACAACAATAATAATATAAAAATAAAAAGCAAAGGACTGATATCTTAGGGTTTCTATTCCTACACAAAACATCATGACCAAGAAGCAAGATGGAGAGGAAGGGTTTATTCAGCTTACACTTCCACATTGCTCTTCATCACCAAAGGAAGTCAGGACTGGAACTCAAGCAGGTCAGGAAGCAGGTCAGGAAGCAGGAGCTGATGCAGAGGCCATGGAGGGATGTTACTTACTGGCTTGCTTCCCCTGGCTTACTCAACCTGCTTTCTTATAGAGCCCAAGACTACCAGCCCAGGGATGGCACCACCTACAAGGGCCCCTCCCGCCTTGATCACTAATTGAGAAAATGCCTTACAGCTGGATCTCATGGAGGCATTTCCTCAAGGGAGGCTCCTTTCTCTGTGAAAACTCCAGCTTGTGTCAAGTGGACACACAAAACCAGCCAGTACAACCACGATAATAATAAACAACAGTCATTAATGTCACCAGGTCCCTTGTCAATCTCTTCATCTCACCCTGTGCCACACTCACAAGCTGAGCATTATTACAGTTGCCACAGGCAGACCCAAAAGCTGGGGCCGAGAGAGGGGCTCGGCACCCACTGATAAGTGTTCCCGCTCCTCACCAGCTCACAGGTATCAAAGGTGACATTATTGGCCATGGGGAAAAAAATATCAATTTTTGTTTTTGAGACATACATAGAACTCAGTAGGAGACCAGGCTGTCCTCAGACTCACAGAGACCCACCTGACGCTGCCTCCTGAGTGCTGGGATTAGAGGCATGTGCCACCACACCTGGCTGGAAGAATTACAATTATCTGTTGCTCTGAAGCATATAGGCCTGAAATGTTAGGCTGGAAACAAGAGCAGGAGCTAGGGAGATGGCTCGATGATTAAAATGTTTGTCATACAAGTATAAGCACCTGAACGTGGATTCCTAGGACTTACAAAAAGCCGGCCATGGCAGTGCATGACCATAATTCCAGTACTCCTGTGGAGAAAGAAGAGGGAGAGATGGAAGAGTTTCCCAGAAGCTCTTAGGCCAGCTAGCCTGATGTACTCAGCTATGAAAACAAAGAGACCTGTCACTAACAATGTAGAAAACAAGGAATGGCACCTGAGGTTGTTCTCTGACCTTCGCATGAGCCCCTGTACAACACACACACACACACACACACACACACACACACGCTCACATACAAGAGTTTTTGTTTATTTATTTTCTCATTTTTGTTTTTAAAGCAAGCATTCATCTAGCTCCCAAATCTGCACGTTGAGCTAGGCTCAGCAGATCCCTCTCCTCCTCACATGGCATCAGCTAGGGCCCTGGACAGGCTGGATAACCCATTAGCTCTACAGGACTCACAGCTGGGCTTTACTGCTTCCCATGTGGGTCTCGTCCTGGAGCTGTTGGGCATCAGAGCATGATGACTGGCTTCCCAAGAGCTGGGAAGTGGAACTTATAATTTAGGTTTTTTTAAAAAAGATGTATTTGTGTGTGTGTGTGTGTGTGTGTTGTGAACATGAGTTTGGGTACCCCCAGAGGCCAGAAGAAGGTGTCAGAAGAAGGTATCAGATCCCCTAGAGCTAGAGTTACAGGTGATTGTAAGCTATCCCAATGTGGGTGCTGGAAGCTGATTTCAGGTTCTCTGAAAGATCAGTAGGCATTAAACACAGAGCCACCTCTGTGGCCCCCAAAGCTGCAATTTCTTGGGCCCAGAAAGCCCTCCACTATCATTCTGCCACATTCATTGTGTACCTACCTACAGAGAGAGCCCAGACTCCAGAGAAGGCCATGTGACCCTCATCTATGAGCATCAGGATTAAATAATTGGGGGAGGAATTATTCGAAATCACCACAGTGAGAATGGAGGTGACTCCAAGGCAGTCAACTAACGTCTAGCCCAGAGCCTCACACTCAATTCTGGACCCCAGACTTCCGCCAAGACTAAAACTTGATTCTAGTACAGGCGGCCTTATTTCCTCCACCCTCACCCCTACCCTTTCCATTCATATGTTCTTTTGTGCCATGCACAGAGGGACCATTGTGTGTGGCAACAGAGGCCCCACTGGCCTGGTACCTCAGCTAGAAGGCACAGAGCAAGAGGGGACTCAGACTGGGCAGGGTACCCTGTCAGCCCTTGTTAGAGCTGCCAAGAAAGACCCCAAGGTTCCACTCCCCTATTCTGCATCCTCTGTTTCCGTTCACACACCTCAAGTGGGTAGAGACCACAGCTAAGCCAGATGTGGTACGTCTGTGACCCTAGCTCTTGGGAAGTGGCCAGAGAGGGATTCCTGCCAGTTCCTGTCTGAAGAATTACAGCGGAGGTTGACTTCTGACAACCACAAATATAAGCACACACGTGCACATACATGCACACTCTCACATACACCAAAAAAACAAGCCCCTGTGTACATTCATCAGCTGTGTAGGCAAGCAGAGGAACATGGCCAGCTGGGAAGGACTGGGTGATGGAGTGTGCACATGGTTTCCTTTGTAACCACAAACTGAAGCTTGAACATCGGACATCCACAGCCATAGTTCTGCACACTGGAAGTCCCAAACCCGCTGGGATCAAGTCTGCACCCAAGGACTTCAGATAAAAGTCGGCCTCTTCCTGCTCCTGATGTCACCCAGCTCTAGTCTTTGCCTCTAGTGTGCTTCTCCCCTTCGGTTGGTTTTCAAGTAACCCACTCCTTCCTCTCAGAAGGACTCTACCTGGATTTCTTCTCCTCCCATTACAGAATGACCTCATTATGAGATCCTCCCTCTAATTAGTGAGCAACCTTCCTCCTAATAAGGTCACGTTCTGAGGCACCGGGCAGGTAGGAACCTGGGGGACCCACTACATAGGCTGGAGAGGCACTTTTCATGTGCAAGGAGTGAGAGCCTTTGGGGACTTTTTCCTTTTGCTCTGCTGGGGGTTCCCACTGGTGGCCTTACACACAAGAAGCAAATATTCTCCCCAGACCAACAATCTCCTCATTTACATTTCTTTCCTTTCTTTGTTCAAGACAGGGTCTTACTCTGTAGCCCAGATTGACCTTAAATTCCCAGTAATTCTCCTGCCTCAGCCTACCAAGTGCTAGGATTATAGGCACGAGCTCCTCGTTTGAATTTTTTTGGGGGAGGGGGGGTATGTTTTTTGCTTGTTTGCTTGAGGCTTGGGTGGCTTTGTTTGTTTGTTTCATTTGGTTTTGAGATGGTTCTCACTGTGTAGTTCTGGCTAGTCTGGACCTTACAGAAATCTACCTGCCTTTGCCTCCTGAATGCTGTGGTTATGCCCAGCTTGGTGGTAGGGTTTTGGTTGGTTGGTTGATTGAATGTGACCTCATGTAGGCTGGACTCCCTCAAGCTCCTTATGTAGCTGAAGATAACCTTGAACTCCTGGTCTTCTGTCTCCACCTTCCAAATTCTGGGGTCACAGTCCTGTACAGGGTTGGTTTACAGGCAATTCTGCTAGGCTCTTCCTAGGGACTTAGCAACAGCTTACAACATCACCGGCTTATGTCACCACCTGCCGCCATTATCTGCCTCCAGATGGGGGCTGCATTTATAGCACTGCTCACCACCCCAAGTCGCTTTGTCTTTTTCTCTCCCTGTGTTCCCACGTACTCCCATGCCCCTGCCGGTTTCTCTCGCCCCTCTTTTGTCCTTCTTTCTGTCCTCCGTCCCCCTTCCCTGCCCTCATGGCTCTGCTCCAGTCCGTCTGCCTCTACTTCTGCAGGACCTCACTCCCCGCCCTTCCTCCAGATAAGCCCCCTTTATACCAGATTTGTTACACGGTGTGATTTCTCAGGGGCACCTTGGCATGAGCCAGCCAGGTACAGCCCCCACCCCGGCACCCACTTACCAAATTGTACAAAGTATATTTCATAACGTACAGTATCTTGCTAGCTCTCGTTTGAATTTAAAAAAAAAAAAGTCTTAACTTTTTTATTTATTTACTTTGTGTGTGTGTGTGTGTGTGTGTGAGAGAGAGAGAGAGAGAGAGAGAGAGAGATCTCCAGAAGATGACCCTATAGAAATCTGTTTTTCTCTTTCTACCTGTGGGTCCCAGTGTTAGGTTGTCTGGCTTTCTGGAAAGTTCCTTTTCCAGCTAGCTACGAGGAATGATTACACAGACTGGGCTGCTGTTGTTCAGGGCTCAGAACACTGGCCAGGCCTATGTCTCTGTACGGGCCACATCTGTATGCCTGTCTATGCATTTAGCAGGACATGTCTGCATATCTCTTACTCACCTTGTGGCTGGGGACTTGTTGAGGTCTGGGGTACAAGGGAGAGGGTACCCTGGGCCTCAGGCACCAGGTGCTCTCAAGTGACCCCTGGTTCAGAGTAACTAATTAATCCTCAAGCTGTTTAAAGATTTACAAAGGCAGAACAGTGGCTGGAAGGTTTAACCAGTTGATGGGGGCACAGAGGCGGGTGTGGCAGTTACTCCTCTGCTGGCTGCTCCTGGACCCCATGGCCCAGGAGGGGGGAGTGAGAGATGCAGAGCACACTGCTTCTCCCCAAACCCCTGCTGTTTTAAAAGGAACAAGTTGGGAGGTGGGGGTGGGGTGGACGCCAAAGGGAACCAAGAGGTCTAAACCAGTGTAGAAAATCCTGCTGAGAACAAGAACTCTGGCTTTGGGTCAGACCACAATATGAGGGCTGTGTGGCCTTCAGTAACTCTCTCCTCTTTGAACCTCATCTACAAAATAAAGACACACGGGAAGCTTTGAGAATTTGTTTGTTTGTTTAAAGAGTTATATTTTAAATTTTTTATATTTTTTTTATATTTATTTATTTATTTATTTATTTATTTATTGGTGTTTTCAAGACAGGATTTCTCTGTATGGCCCTGGCTGACCTGGAACTCACTCTGTAGACCAGGCTGGCCTCAAACTCAGAAATCCGCCTCCCAAAGTGCTGGGATTAAAGGCGTGTGCCACCACTGCCCAGCTTATTTATTTATTTACATTGTTTTTTGTTTGTTTGCTTATTTGTTTGAAACAGGATTTCTCTGTGTAGCCCTGGATATTCTAGAATTCATTCTGTAGGCCAGGCTGGCCTCAAACTCAGAGATCTGCCTGCCTCTGCTTCCTGAGTGCTGGGATTAAAGGTGTGCACCACTACTGCCCACCAATTTAGTGTGTGTGTGTGTGTGTGTGTGTGTGTGTGTGTGTGTGTATGTATGTGTGTTGCCTGAATGTATTTCATCATGTGGGTGCAACACCCTTGGAGGCCAGAAGAGGGAGTCAGATCCCCTGGAACTGAGTTTACAGATGTTTGCCATTATGGGTATTGTGAATCCAACAGGGGCCCTCTGGAAAACCAGCCAGGGCTCTTAACTGCTAAGCCCTCTCTCCAGCCCCAAGACTTGGAGAACTAGAAAGACTGGAGACAGTATCTGCAGAGGGGATATCCGGAACTGATACTTGGGTTCTCAATGACAAGCCCAGACCCCCAGTATCTGGCAACCCACTCTCTTCTGAGATTAGCAGTCAAGTTCAGTTCCAAGCCTCAGAGAAGACAAAATGGCTTTTCCCCAGGTTGAAAAACTCTTCCTCGCCTAGGCCAATACATATTCAGGGGGTAGGGCCAGGAGGAGACAGACAGGGTTGTCCTCTTTCCTTAGCTTGGGTTCAGCCAGCCCTAGTTGAGTGTCTAGGAGGTGTTTGGGGGGTTTGAGGGGGACCACAAATGACTTGAGGCCCAGAGAGGGACAAGAATTCCCTAGGCTACACCAGCTGGGGCGACTCCAGCTTCTTTCTGTTTCCCCTGTTCATTATTCAGCAGAGCCCAGACCTGCCCAGGATAGCACCCTCACCCCTTCTCTCTCTCTCTCTCTCTCTCTCTCACACACACACACACACACACACACACACACACACACACACCTCCTGGCAGACTGGACAAGTCCCATTCTTCCAGAGGTAGCACAGGGTTAGTCTGTGAGCCATAGTGAGTCAGGTGTGGGAAAGACCCATGAAGTCATCCAGTAGCCCTGGGCCACCTTTGGGGCTCATGAGACAATCTCTGAATTAGCTGGGGAATCCCGGAAAGGCTAGTGTCTGCTCCTCTGACAGTAAGAGAGACACTTATGTAGATGGGGACTGTCCCAGAGGTTCCAGGCCCTGGCTGAACTCCCTGACCCTAAAAATTGGCTTTAGACAAACAGGCTCAGACTGCCCAATTCCTTTATCCCAGCTGCCCTGCAGAGAGGAGCAAAGAAAATGTTTTAAACACCAGACGGAGGCCCTGGCAGAGCACTTGGGCCTGGCAGGGGCTGGTCATTTGTGTCACTGGCTAGGCAGTCTAACTGAGCTTTTCTGACTGTGACCATCAGATCAAGGTCCAGGCACATCACGTCCCTGGGCCTCAGTTTCCCCTTCTATATGTGATAAGCATGAAAGCAGTCTAGCATGGTGGTTGGGAAGGAGCCAGAAAGCATAGACATCAAGCCCAGGTATGAAAACACCAAGGCTCTGGGGGATGAAAGCTTAGGCAGGGACTGAGGGATCCAAAGTCAGAGAAGGGAGGACAGCCAACAGAGAGAACTGCAGTGTGGCAAGCAGGGGAGCGGGGGGTGGGGGTGGGGCAGAAAGACCCTCTCTGCCCAGCCATCTACCAGTGGGAACCCGTCTCCTAGGACCCTGTGGGGGCTGTGGGAAAGGAGTCAGGAGCAGGCTCTGGAAATAGAGGAAAATGCCTTCAGGCCACTCATTCTCACTCCTTGGGTGAGCCCTGGACCAGTGATCTTGGCAGGCAGAATTGCCAGTCTTTAGGGAGGTGGGAGATCAATTGAGGAGGTGGTTTGGCTCCTGGAGGCCTAGAGTGGTCAGAGAGCTTTTGAATAGGTGGGCAAACTGAGTCCCAGAGGGAGGCCAGAACGTCACTGAAGTGCCCCACCCAGGCAAAGGCACACGATGTCCCTCCCCATTATTCCTCCCAGACCCAAAGAGAAGACAAGAAGACTTAGGTTTTTATTTATTTTTTTTGGGGGGGGGGGGACCTTGAAGGCTTGTCATGCCCTACCCATCCTCAACTTCCCTTTTCCTGTTCCAGGCTCTGATCTCTGACCCACAGTGTTCTGAGTGCCTGGGCTGGAGGGAGCCTGCCACAGGGGAGCCAACAAGGGGGAGTCATGCGCTGACATTCCCAGACAGGCCTGGCACATTCCTGCCAGAGTGTCACTCTGCCCCCCTAGCGCCCCACCCGTGCCCCGCACACAGTGCCCATTGTCTGCCCCAGACACTTTGAGCTGCCGCTACCTCTGCCTCCAGCACCTTCCCACATCCTCTGGTTCCCAGGTGGGGCCCCACAAGTCCGAACATCCATCTTTTGGTTTCTGACCCCAAAGGGCAGCGATGCCATTTATTGGGAATCAAGCAAAGGTCAGAGAAGGAAGGTGGCCTGCAGCAGGCAACACAGACTGCCAGAAACCCTAGACTCCGAAATTCATACCTTCTCCCACCTTCCACCCATCTGGGTACCACCACCACTTGTCAGCTCAGATCTGGCTCCCCTGTACCTCTTGCCTCATTGGCCACTGGTGACCCTGCAGCCCAGCCCACGTGTGCATACCTCTGTTTTACAGACCAGGAGTGTGACTCAGGAAGAGGAGCCCTTGCCAAGGCCACCCAGAAAGGAAGCAGCTGAGATCTAGCCCAGGTCAACAGCGTGAATCCCCAGCCCACGCTCTTTCCACCTCCTGTGGGGAACAGCTCAGTGTAGGGGTGGAAAGCTCTCAGAGCAGTCAGGGGAGAAAGTGGATCCAAGGAAGCCTAGCTGGAAGGTGGGGCAGGTTTGTCAAGCTGGCCAGGACAGGCATGCCTCGTTATCCACCCATGAAACAGATGCCAAGTCTGGCCAGGATGCTGATACAACTCCACTTAGGATCTGTGATGCCTGGGAAGACACAGTATTGACCTGCCTTTAGGGACTGGAGATGGTGTCAGGGGATAAGTGTTCCATAGGTGGGTGGCAAGGCCCTCAGGACAAGCCATCAAGCCCCCTCCCCCTCTAGGCTTGCTCTGCTTCCATGGCTAATTAGGGCTCATCATGACCTAGCCACTCCTTCCAGTGTTCAAGAGAGTGTTTACTCTTGCTGCCTCCCAGGAAATCCTTCCAGCAGAGTCCAACTCTTCTCACTTCCTTTAAGCAGTCTTAGTATTAGATCAGACTACCTTGTAGAAGAGCAAGTCTGCATTTATCAACTCCCCAGAGCCTCCCCACATGCAGGCCCTTCCAGTATCCAATGCAGATGCAGCTCCCAGGAGCACATAGCACCCAGCACCAAGCCCAGCACTGGTGTCCCTCCAGCACCCAAGGCTCCTGTCCCCATCCTGTGCATCCTGTGCTCAGTCCTGTCCACTCCCACCTATGGCAGGTTGATGCCCTGATGTCCGCTCACCCTAGAATAGGAAGCGTGTGCAGCTGAGATTTTTAATTTCTTGCTGGGTGATGTAGGAAGGGACAAGAAGAACCAAGACTGGTGATTTGATTTTTCACTCCACCTGCCTGAACAACTGGTCCTTGTCGCTTCTTCCCCTAGAGATGGCACTAGGAGGGATGATAGCCACCCCTGCCTCATGAGCATCCACTCTGGTTCTCTCACCAGAAGCCCCAGCTTCTGTTGACCTCCATAGAAATGGGGCCCAAGTGAGAGGCCACCAGGGTATACATGCTGCTCCATCCCCACTGGCTCTCTGCACTGGGTGAGATGTCATGTTCTGTACACTACAGACAAGTGTGGTTTAACTTAAGCAGCCAGCAGAGAGCAGTGTCAGCCATTAGGAAGCTACAGTCCTGACAGGCGTAGCCTTTGGTTACAGCACTTGGGAAACAGAGGCAGGCAGGTGGATCTCTGTAAATTTGAGGCCAGCTTGGTCTACAGGGCAAGTTTCAGGACAGCCAGAGATATACAGAGAAACCCTGTCTGGAAAGAAAGACAAGAAAAGGAGAGAGAAAGAGAGAGAGAGAGAGAGAGAGAGAGAGAGAGAGAGAGAGGGTGAGGGTGAGAAGAAGGAAGGAAAAGGAAAGAAGAAAAGGAAACCATAGTTACTTGTGCCAAGAGCAGCTTCCGAGAGGTGGTAGGAGGCAGGTGGGCCCAGGACTGGCCTAGAGACAACATCTGTGCACCATTTGAGCATGGGTGGCATTCAGAGCCATCAAGATCCAGTCATCCTGGGGTTATCCATGATATTGACGGAATCTTTTCTCATTGCTTCAAGCTCTGGAGCCACATGTGTCCTGCCGTCCTGCCTCCTCGCACCAGGAGGAGCCCAAAGCCCTCTCTTTGGATGGACTAGAGAGTAAAAGTGACTTGTACAAGGCCACATAGCTGGTCAGGTGTGAGGACAGGGCCCATGTCTGCCCTGGAGACTGACTCCTGCCCTCCCCTGATCTCTAGGTGGTTCAGGTCTGCTCGGGAAGGTCTGTTTGTCCCCAGAGCATGAATTCTATACCCATACAACCTACTGAGAGGCGGCCAGAATGGAGACTAGCCCTGAAGGCTCCCAGAAAGAAGCATTCCTGGCACTGAGCCTGAGGAGCCCGAAGCAGGGTAAACCCCACCTGAAGTCACTGTCTCCCCAGTGGTGACATCATTAGCACAGCTGGAGGACTGAGCAAGCTGAGGCAAAGCCAACTGGGTGTCTACAAACACATCAGTGGTAAAAAAGAAAAGCAAGCAAGCCACATCACCAGCCCCAGTCAGGGGCTAAGCGGGCCTCGTGCCTTGAGAACTAGAGGCCATCGGGTGGGGAAGGTGTTCTGGGTTGCACAGCAAATCAGAGGCAGGCCCAAAGTAAGAAGCTAGTCTCCCAGCAAGGTGTTCTGCCTTCCAGGCCAGCACCCTGGGACAATGGCCCTCAGAGGTCTACTTTCTCTCACACTCATGGGACTCTGGTGGAGCCTGGAAGTGCCTCACCAGCTTTAAAATGTAGTCACGGGACTGGAGAGATGGCTCAGCAGTTACGAGCACTGTCTGCTCTTCTGGAGGACCCAGGTTTAATTCTAAGCACTCAAATGGTAGCAAACAACTGGCTGTAACTCCAGTTCCTGAGGGTCGGACGCCCCCTTCTGGCCTCCTTGGTCACTGCATGCATGTAGTACACCGCCATACTGACAAAACACCCAAACACATAAAATACCAAAAACAACAACCAAAATCTTTAATAAAATAAAATCATTTCAGACCCTCACCTCTCCAGATGTTCTGTCACTACACTTTTCAAACTTCAGGTTGGTTTTTGTTTGTTTGTTTGCTGGATTTGGTTTTTCAAGACAGGGTTTCTCTGTGTAACCCTGGCTGGCCTGGAACTTGCTATACAGGTGCACACCTCCACACTCAGCTAATTTTAGGCTTTTTTTTTTTTTTTTTTAAGACAAGTACTCAGTCTTAGCAGGCTCTATTTGCTATGTAGACCAGGCTAGCCTCAGACAGAGATCCTCCTGCCGATGCCTCCCAAGTGTTGGGATTAAAGGTGTGTGCCATCATGTTTGACATAGTTTAGATATGCCCCTCCCCCAACCGGGTCACTAGATCTTGTGCAGTCCAGAGCTGGCCTTGAACTCCTGCTTCTCTTGCCTCCACTTGCCAAGTGCTGGGAAACCACACTGAGCTACGATGCTGTATTTACCCCATAGCAAGTGGCAAATGCTACAAAGCTGGGATTCCCCCCTCCCACCAGGATCAGACATTAGCCAGCACAGCTCTGCCACATCAGAGGTAAGAGCAGTGTGCTTGCGCACGCACTCTCTCTCTCTCTCTCTCCCCCTGCAGAGTAGCCACACCTCCGTCCCTCCTGATCCCATCCTCCATCCTTTGTCATCTGCACCCTGTTCCCCTCTCAACCTTCTTCAGCCCATCCTCCACCAGTATCCCCTAAACCAGTAGCCCCTAAATCTTTCTAAACTTAAAAGAGGGGGAGAGATGGAGAGCCAGCTCATCTGCAACTCCAGTTCTAGGGGACCTAGCGCCCTCTTCTGGCCTCCACTGGCACCACCATGCACATGAGGCACAGACATACACGCAGGAAAAACACCAACAATGTGTAAAATTAAAAACAAAACCGCTGAATCCTGCCCAACCTAACCTTCCCAGCCTCAGGTCTCTGTCTGATCTGTGCCTTCTCTGGGACTGCTCCAGGCACTGTGTCTCCTTCCTAACCCTCATCATTCATTTCCTAGGCAAGGAGCCTTCTCTAGGAGACCCTCTGGTCTCATCTCCCCCCATGAAGCAGGCTCTGCCCACTCCAGTACCCACTGGCTATATCTTCCCATGAAGTGCTTTGTGTCTCACTTCCCCCTCAACACAGGGGGTCCTCGCTGTGGAAAGTGACCCGTGTGGACAGAGTTTCTATATATCTCTCAGGACTATATTCCAGCATTCAGTGCAGGCCCAGATGTTCAATAATGCATAGGATGGGTAAACCATGGATTCCACAGGAGGGTACAGAAGGCACAAGCTGTGGTCATTTGTCCCCATGGAAGGCCTGTAATCGTGAGTTAGGAGGGAAGAGCGCGGGACAAAGCCAGCAACTGTCTCTCTCCAACCCACCTGCCAAGCATCTCCAGGACATAGCTTCCCTCCTCCCTCCTTCCATACCCACTTCTAGCCTCTGCCTAGCCCTTCTCACAGCAACCTCTTGCCCCAGGGTTTGTGGGGAGCAATCAAGGGGAATTCCTGGCCCGGAGTCAGAGGAGGCGTCCCAGCAGGCTGGCAGGATACAACAGTAAGCATATGCCAGGAGCTGTTCCAAATTCCAGCTCCCAAAGTCCTGTGCAGAGCCGCCAAGTGGGGCCAAGAGGGATGGGAGCACCCCCAGAGCAGGGGGACACTTGGGACATTGTACAGGGTAAAGAAGACAGGCAAGTGTGGAATGCAGCGGAGGAAGGAAATTACAACCCCAGCCAGAGGCAGGCAAGATGTAGATATTGGCTTGTAATCATACATCAACAACCAGGGAAAGGCCATCCCCAAAAGGCCACCCCCAATAGGGTTGGTTAATAAGAGACCCATGGGAAAACTCCTGGCTGAACCCAGAAAGTTCTGGTTGTCCTTGCCCTCAATGGGACAACCCTACCCTTGGCTGTGTCTGGACCCCACTTACTCAGAGATGTCTACAAGAGGGCTCTAGAATGCTCAGCCATTCTACATGCAGTGGCAAGAAGGGTCCAGGCATAGTAGTGTAAACCTTTAATTCCAGCACTTGGGAGGAACTCTGTAAGTTCTGGTTTACATATCAAGTTTCAGGACAGATAGGACTACATAGTGAGATTCTATCTCAGAACAAAACAAAAATAAACAAAAAAATAAAAAAGGAGAGAAAGAGGCTCAAGAGATGGCTCAGGGGTTAAGAGCAATGGCTGTTTTCCCAGAAGACCCAGGTTTAGTTCCCAGAATCCACATGGTAATCCTGGTCCTAGGATATCTGATGCCTAGGTATGTACAAACTGCACATATACACAGGCAGGCAAGCACTCATATAATAAAAATGAACTGAGAGAGAGAGAGAGAGAGAGAGAGAGAGAGAGAAAAGGAAGGTCGGTCCCAAGGGAGAGAACTCATGGCTGAGTTTGTGAGATTCCCTTCTGGTCTCTGGGCCACGCCCTTGTCCTTGTCACTCCCCTTCCTGGGTCTGGTCCAGGTGTGATAGGTTCAGACATCAGCCCCTGCCCAGCTGTCAGCACCCAAGCTGTCACCAACCCCCACTCTAGTGTGCCTGGCTTGCCACCATCACAGCCACCATCATCCCTCCCCCACTTGCAGTGTAGCTCCAGAACCCCAATGCCTTTGCAGAAATTTTTTTGTATTTAATTTATTTATATTTTATGTGTATGGATGTTTTGCCTGTATGTATGTCTGTGCAGTGTGTGCATAAAGTGCCTGCAGAATCTAGAAGACATAGGATCCCTTGAAACTGGAGTCACAGACAGATGCAAGCAACCATGCGAGTGCTGGGAATTGAACCACGGTCCTGTGGAAGAGCAACCAGTGCTCTTAACCACTGAGCCAACAAGTTCTTCCAACCAGAACATTCCAGAAAGGACCATTGACTGCTGGACCATTTTCCATTCTATCTCTGAGAACTTCAAGACTCAAACACTCAGGGGCTGGAGAGATGGCTCAGTGGTTAAGTGCACTGACTGCTCTTCCAGAGGTCCTGAGTTCAATTCCCAGCAACTACATGGTGGCTCACAACCATCTTTAATGGTCTGAAGCTTGGTTTGCTCCTTTCCTGCCCTTTCAGCTACAATCAAGTCTAGAAACCCCGACAAGGGTTAGAATAACAGAAATCTGGGGACTGGGATTTGGAATGCAAGGCCCTTAGAAGCTGAACCCTCCTAATCCCCTGTGCTTCAGACAGGAGCCCCCTGACCTTCCAGCCATGCAGGCTAGTGTACTGCAGCAAGACAGGACATGTGCTGGTTGGGAACATCAGGCTCAGTACCTTGAGCCTGGGCTGCAAACAAGATGGGACAGGAAAGAGACAGAGCATTTGTGAGCAAAACCAGGGTGCTGGGGGCCTCTCCTCCTCACCTGAAAGGCCAGGAGAGATGCAGGAGAGAAGGAAAGAGCAGATGCCAAAGGGTTGGCGGAGGGTGTGTGGTCACCGGGGGTGGCAGGATCTTTCCCCTGGAATTTTCTCCTGGCAGGAAAGGCCCACCCTCCTAGGAATGGAAAACAATCCCTGGCATCTAGCCCCTGAGGCTGAATGGTTTCTGACAATCCACCATTATTATCCTCCCTGCCTCATCCTAGGCTGATGCTGAGGGAAAACTGAGACAGGCAGGAAAGCAGGGTCTCTGGCTAAATTCAGAATCTGACTCACCCTCTGGAAGACTCCAGCTATCTCTGTCCCTGACTATACAATGTTAAACCTGTGAGAGGAGCTGCTGGAGAGATGGCTCAATGGCTAAGGACACAGGCTGCTCTCCGTAGGACATGGGGTTAATTCCCAGCACCCAGATGAAGGCTCATAACCATCTGTAACTCCAGTTCAAGGAGAGCCAATTCCTTCTTCTGGTTTCTTCAGAAACCAGGCATATCTATGGTGAACAGACATACATACATAAAGGCAAAACACCCACATTCATAAAAATAAGAAAGAGCCAGGCAGTGGTGGCACACGCCTTTAATCCCAGCACTTGGGAGGCAGAGGCAGGTGGATTTCTGAGTTCGAGGTCAGCCTGGTCTACAGAGTGAGTTCCAGGACAGCCAGGGCTACACAGAGAAACCCTGTCTCGAGAAACAACAACAACAACAACAACAACAAAAAAAAAAAAAACAGAAAAAAAAGAAAAAAAATGCTAGGTGATGGTAGTGAAGCCCTTAATCCCAGCACTTGGGAAGCAGAGGCAGGTAGATCTCTGGTTCAAGGCCAGCCTGGTCCACAGAACAAATTCTAACAGCCAGGGAGACATAGAGAAACCCTGGCCAAAAAAAGAAAAAGAAAAAAAGAAAGAAAGAAAAAGAAATAAACAAAGCAAAAACCAAAAAGAAAGGACAATAAATCTTTTTTTAAATAGGAAAGTATTTATTAAAAAACAAACAAATGTCTCGAAAAACCAAAAATAAAAATAAAACAAACAAACAAACAAACAAAACAAACAAATGGTGGGCTACAGAGATGGCTCAGCGGTTAAGAGCACTTACTGATCTTCCAGAGGTCCTGAGTTCAATTCCCAGCAACCACATGGTGGCTCACAATTATCTGTAGTGGGATCTGATGCCCTCTTCTGGGGTGTCCGAAGACAGCTACAATGTACTCATATAAATGAAATAAATCTTTAAAAAACAAAAACAAAAAAAGACAAACCAAACAAAACCAGAGACAGATCAGGTAAGTCCCTGGCAGGGCAGGTGGGAATTAAGACCAGAGAGGGCAGCAGTTTGCCCAAAGTGTGCCCGCATGCTTCTGCTCTTTACAGTTTGTTTTTGCCTAGAGGTTGTTTTTTTGTTTGTTTTGTTAGCTATGTCTCGTCTTTCTTTATTTTGAGGCAGGGTCTCACATAGCCCAGGCTGGACTCGAACTCCGTATGCTATTGATCTGATTTCCCGCTACCTTTCAAGTGTGGCAGTTTGACAGTACTGTACCACAAATACCCAACCCACCGTTCTCTAACTGTTCCTTTGAAGGCTCACCTCAGGCCCCCTCCTCTAGGATGCTCTCATGCCTCACCCTCCCCTGGGTCCCTTTGCCCCTTACACTTTTGCCACTCCTCCCATGGCTCCCTGCTACCCCAGGATGAAGTCCAAGCTCCCTCCTCTGGCTGCTCATGTCTAAGTCCCATGAGGCTGGAGGCTTACTGTCTCTCCCTAGTTACCTCTGCCTATTCCTAGGGTCCCTCTCTCTCCTCCCCCACCAACCGGCTGCCTCCAAGAGGCCTCCTTGTGGCCCTTCTGGAATCTTGCCTGGTGTCTCTCTGGAGCCCTAGGCTCAGTATAGGCACTTCTGTTTTCCCTGGGGGGGGGGGGGGGGGGGGGGGGTGTGCCTGGAGCTATCTGGAGCTCAGCCTGATGGCTCTTGCATTGGACCAAGGTCCAGGGGTTCAGTCACTTGCTCAAGGTCACACAGTAAGTACCAGAGCTGAGAATGGAGTCTTTTAGGGGAAGGGAGGATAGAGGAAACACACCCCACAGCCCTGGGAGTCTCAGGGCATCTAAGCTAGAGATGACTTAGTCTAACCCTCACCAGGGTCCAGAAGCCCATTATTCCGGAGGCAATGATCCACAGCCCCTAATCACACAGACACACTGAGACACGGGCCTGTCCTGAGCCACAGCCCCTGTCTCCCATCCTGCATCCCTTCCCCCAGGATGGGTTTGGAGATCACTCTGCTGCCCAAGCCATTTTCAGTTCGTCTTTTCCTAATTTTGCTTTGAGGAAGTCACTGTGGCGCTTTCCCCTTCTCACGCACTCCCAACAGCTTTTTTCCACTCCCACGTCTCTGGAAGCTTGGAGGATGGTGACCAAAACAGGGACAGAGTGACAATGGAGGCAGATACTAGCAATGGGAGAGAACAGGGCAGAGTGTAGGGAGCAGCCTAAAGAGTGGACATGCTCCTTCCTTGCGTCTTTAAGGAACCAAATAGCAAGGACATAGGCAAAGCCAGCACAAAGGCCCTGAGGTGCAGTTAGCTTGCCATAGCTAAGGACAGGGACAGTATCATGTCAGCTTCCTTAGTGGATTTTTTTCAGGGATTCAAGAACAGATGGCTCTAATTCCAGGAGGTAGTGTGTGGCTGGGACCCTGAGCCAACAGCAGTCAGTGTGGTGACACGGAGACAGGCATCACACAAGGTGAAAGAGCCCAGAGAGCAAAAGCCCACTGATGACTCTGAAGCAGTGGGTATTACAAGCAGGCTTCAGGAAGGGCCACTAAGGGGCCAGCAGGGTAAATCCCTTTCCCAGTGTGGAGGAAGGGAAACATCCATGCAAGGGAACAGCTTGTGCCAAAGTGTAGGGTGTGGGCTACTTGCTTCCCTCCCCAAGTGCGTGAGGCCAGGAGAGACTGGTACTTGACCTCAGCTGTGAGATCGGGGTCCCCTTAGCCTCCCCAGATAACGAAAGTAAATGGGACAGTGTGAGCCATAAGCCAAGTGTGGCCTACCAGGCAGGGGTTTCCCCATCCCCCAACTCATCCTGGTTTGGAAGAAAGCCCTGTGTGAACTGAGATGCGGAGTCTGGATCTGGGCGGGGAGGTGGTGACTCCTCGTTCCCACCCTTGGCTTTCTGCCTGCTGCTAGGCTGTTTATTTTTATTATTGTTGTTGTTATTTTGTGAGTGTGCGTGTGTGTGTTTGAGGTAGGAGGGGCATGCTACAATGCATAAACTTGCAGTAGTTGATTCTCTGCTTGTGGTACAGGATCAGAAGTTCTAGGTCTTCCTCAGCTATAAAAGGAGTTCAAGGCTAGATTAGGCTACATGACTATTTCAAGCAAAGAAAACCCAGCAACAGCACAACAAAAAAAACCTAACTCATCCAGGCTGATGAACTTAAACACATGTAGGGACTTCATTTGACTGTTTCTGGGTACCTACTATGTGCATGCACAAATTGCTCTGAGACAGCCCAGCCTATAGGTGGAGGCCACACCAGACAGGACAAGCAGCGGTACAAGCTGTAGAAGGCACTATGTAGCTTCAGACTGCTGTGACCAGAGTATAGTGTCCATCAAAGAGATGGGAAGGCGGTTCCGTGTTAGAGCTTCCTGACTGCACAGTATTCATTCCACTAAATTTTATTTTGCCAAGTGGAGGGCCTGAGCTAGCCCTGTCTAAGACTGCTGAGTGCTGCCTCTAGTTTTGTGAATCAAATAGAAAGGTCTGGGCTGTAGCTGGGCATGGTGGTACACGCCTGGAATTCCCTAGCACTTGGGAAGCTGACGAAGGAGAATCAGGATTCAAGGTTTGTCTGGGCTATGTAGTGAGACCCAGGCCAGCCCGGGTAACCCCACCTGAAAATGAAAATCGTTGGTGTATAAGAATGAGCAGAGCTGTTCATTATGCCTCACTAGGTGCATCGGCTTGCTTCTCACAGCCTGCTTCTAGAGTCCAGAAGAAAAGAGGCAAGTCACCTTCTGACAAGACTGTTCAGACCTGGAAAGGAGCTAAGGGGCACACCATGAACCCAACACATAGTAGGTACTACATAAATGTTGGCGTTTGAAAAATGTGAACCGTGAAAGGTCTTTCAGCTAGGAGGGCCTTGCTTTAAAGGAAAAGGGTAACCAAATGCTTACAGGGAAGAGACCCCCAAACCTGTGTCTGACTCCCTCCCACTCCCTGCTCTATGCCTCGAACCTCAGTTTCTAGAAAAAACACCTACCCCAACACTCAGGAGGCAAAGGCCAGCCTGGTCTACAGAGCGAGTTCCAGAACAGAGAAACACTGTCTCAGAAAACAAAACAAAACAAAACAAAACAGGGCTGGAGAGATGGCTCAGTGGTTTAGAGCACTGACTGCTCTTCCGGAGGTCCTGGGTTCAATTCCCATCTGTGATGGGATCTGATGCCCTCTTCTGGTGTGTCTGAAGACAGCTACAGCATACTCATAAATAACAAATCTTTAAATAGAAAAGAAAATGAACAAAACCACAAACAAAAACCAGACAAACAAAAAAGAACAGCACCTACCTAAGTGCTCTGCCAACTGAATGGCTGGGCTGCTGGGATTCCCCAGTGCAATACCCAAAGATTGAAGTCAGTGGTGAGCTGGGAACTGGCAGCAGAATGTTTAACATACCTTAGTGGTATTGTTCTGGTATGGAGAAAGGTGGGTGGTGTCAGTGTCAAGTGCATATGGAGTGCACATGGGGACTGCTGCCCCTCTGCTTGGGTTGTCATCTGTGGAATGACAGGATAAACCTGCAGCACAGGTCAGCCACTGTCACCTAGTACCCTGTGTCATGTCTCAGACTGGGTGCAGGCCAGGCAGCCGGCTGGAAGAGCCAACTGGCAAGTGGGTAGTGGCTGCAGGGATGGGGAAGTGGCTGCTTTGGCTATCTTTAGCACCTTCCCTCAGCCTGACTCTGCCAGGCTGAGCAGAACTCAGGAAGGGAGAGGGAATCAGGGCCACTTCTCCATAATCACATGAAGCCAGTGACCTGGAGCCACTCAGGGACCCACTGTGTTATCTGGCTCCCCTATGCCGGTTTTTAGCGGTAAGCACTCCATCACCCCCATTTGTAAAGGAAGCATAGCCCATGGATGAGCTCAGGAAGGGGAAATGACAGAGGAATTCAAGGGACCGTAGTAATACTGGGAACCACACTCCTCTATCCTTCATGGCCTTAGTGGCCCTGCTTGTGGGCAGAGGACACAGTAGTCAGGTGCTTAGCTAGCTTCTGAGGCAGCATCTGCCTTTAGCTTCCCTACACCAAGAAATGCTTAGCCTCTCTCTGCCTCAGATTCCTTCTATGGGCTGTCAGGATCATATATGCTCAAAAGCAGGTCTCGATCTATGAATTGGAATCAACAGCTGTAGGGACTGAAGCCCAGCCAGAGGTGATACACAGGTGCTCACTAGGCAAGCTTTGTCTCCACCATCCCACCCCCAGCAGCCAAACCAGGCTTTACAGTTGCTCCTAGCAGTGATCTTCAGGATGACTGAGCTCAGTCCCAGCAGTGCCCACCCCATAGCTGGTTACTACGGGGTACCCTTTAATCAGGTTGCATAACCCCACCTCAGCTTTGCATCTGTATCACTGTGGGGTAGTGACAAACCCATTTCAAGGAGTGGCCCTAAGGGTTCTGAGGGTGTAAATATCTCAGGCCAGACAGGCAGAAGCAACTATGGGAGTTGGCTAGCATCTGGACCAAGGACCTGGTTCTTATTATGAGGCAAGCAGGTATTCAGTAGAGGGAAGGGTGGGTAGAGGGACCACAAAGCCTCAGGCAAGTAGCTGCTTGCTGAGAGCTGGCATAAGAGGTTTTCCATAGTACTGGGGAAAAGAGGCAGCCTGGGGCCATCGCCACCCCAGCAAGACACCAGGATTCACATCATATAGCACTTTGAGGTGAGTCCAGGTGGCAGAGCTGGCCAGGGACTGCTGTGGTAAAGATACTTGCTGTCATGCCTTTTAAGGCAATGGCAACTCGCCACCACTCCCGTTCCCACTTGCTCAGATTCTCAGCAGGTATTTTTGTTTTTAAAGATTGGAATGAGACTCCTTTTACCACAGGATTCCAGTGAGGCCTGTCTGGGGTTTCTGGTTAGAAGCCTGAAAGGAACATGCCACAGGCACCTACGTTGGAAGAGTAGGGAGAGGCAATGATCCAGCCACCCCAGTGTGGCAACCTGGGGAAATGCTGGAGTCTCCCACCCAGATACAGATGCTATCCTTCACAGAATGAGCACCTACTGTACACCAAGCTCTGCCCAAGGGAACCTACAGGTAACTAGGGAAGGCTGCTTTTTCAGCTCTCCTCCCTCAGTAGCTGGGATCAGAGCCCAAGGTCTGTCCATAGAGCCTCTGCACTTGCTATTTCCTCTGAGGACATTTGGACTCTGCATTTTAAATCTGCCTCTTCACAGAAACAAGTGTGAAAAAGTGAGAAAAGCAGCTTCAGGTCAGCTTCTCACAGTACTCCAGCAATGGTGCTGGTGTACAGTAAGCACCAGCTTCTAAAGACTAATCTGGCCTTGCTGGTATAACCTTGGGGCTGCCATCTTGGGCAGCCTTCAGATGCTGACAATGCCTAGAATAGGCATTTTAATAGGGTACTCTATCTTTTAGTGCCTCCTTCAGGCCTAATAGGTTCCTAAAACAGCCCAAGGCTGGGGTCTGAGATTACTAGCCATGTGCTACACCCACTCCTTGGTGGCCCAGACCTAAAGTACAGCCTAAATTGCCAATCAGCATTAACAGTGCTGAGTAATAGCACTGACCACTTCTGCATGTACCTTCCCATGTAGGGCTCCACTCTTCTCATGAGGGCAGGAAGCACATGGACAGCTCCCAATCAGATGCAGACAATGCTATATACCGTAATGTGGAAGCCTGTACCAATCTATAAACAGCTTTGTGTTACTGGCACTCAAGCCTTAAAACTTTTAAAACCTTAGTTTGAGGCTAGCCTGGTCTACACAAAGAAACCCTGTCTCAAAAAACAAACAAAAAACCCAGTAAAACCTTTAAAACATATGTAATCAAAATCACTGGTCTCACTGGGTTACAGGGCCAACCCCCAAGGCCCATACTGGGCCAACAAGCCCCAACTGTAAACTGTCAGGTGGATCATACCAAACCTTTTATAGACTATCAGGCCTAGGACCTTATCAATACTGCCTAAGGAACCAAGGGACCCTGCCTGGCTGGCATCACCCATGCTCTGTACCGACCTGAACACAGAAGCTATGACAAAGACTATTTAGCCCCAACAATCACCTTTAGGCACTGGAAACCCTGTCATAAGAAATTAGGCTCATCATAGGCTAGCCACTGCTCTTAAAGAAATCTGAGAAAACCAATGTTACTGGAAACATTTTATTTACGAGACCCCACCAGCTGGGCCAAGTGATCCTGGAATCAAGCACCTTCTTCCTTGGCAATGCGATCTTTCTTGAGTGGTCCCTGGAGGAAAAACAGAAGAGCCTCATTATCCCTGCACACAGCCAGCCAAGGATGCAAACAGCCAAGACTATAAACCAGGCAGCCAGGTGCCCCAGCCCAGGTAGGTCCTTACCATGAATGCTTTCTTCTCCTCCATGGTCTGGAAACGACCATGGCCAAACTTGGAGGTGGTGTCAATGAACTTCAGGTCAATCTTCTCCAGAGCCCGACGTTTGGTCTGGACCAGCAAGGACTGTGGGCCAAAAAGAATGGTCAGGGACTGACACCAGTCCATAAACAGCATCAGGTCAAACAGCCACCAACATGGACATGAGCATTACAGGTAAAAGGGTCATGCAAAGTAAAGTAAGAAGTTCCCTCTTTCCCAGACAGGCCATCTTCCCCATAGCTCAGGCCTGTGCTTCCACCCCAGAATGACTGGTCAGAGTCCAGGATCAGTCTCACCTTACGAAGAGTAAGCACTCGCTTCTTGGTTCCCACCACACAGCCTTTGAGCATGATGAAGTCATTGGTCACCTCACCATAATGGACAAAGCCACCCTAGGGAATCATAGAAAGATACTGGTCACTGAGGCCAGTTAGTTGTATCAGAGGCAACCAGGATCAGCAGGGCTGTTCTCAGAAGGAAGGCAACAGGGAATGGTTCCTCAGTCTCACTCGGGCGCTGTGCCCAGCGCACATTCCAGAGCCTCATCACAGAACAGCTGGGCTTGATCATCTCTCACCAACCCCACCTAGTGGACTCACACAGCAAGTTACTATGCAAGGGAATGCATGGCAAGTCCCAGACATATCCTAGGGGTCAGCTGCCAACACTCACCAGTGGGTTGATACTCTTGTCAGACAGGTCATAGTCCGTAGATGCATTGTTCTTGATCAGTTTACCATCCTTGATGAGGTACCCTTGACCAATCTTGTAAATCTGCACGGAACACATGAGCGTCAACAACTGAGAAGGCAGCCCTAAGAACCAGCACCCAAAAGTCAGGTAGAAACACACTGAAATGCCAGCAACTAGCCTGGTACCCAGATCTGCACAAAGTCAGAGCTCTATAGTTGTTGTTTTTTTTTCCAGGTAGTGACCCAGATTAAAAAAAAAAACACTATTTACTGGATAACAGACGGTCTGCTCCCCTCTTCTACAGTTACCAAGCATCTTAAAACTACATGAAACTCAACTGTCTCATGGATGTCAGACCTTCTGCCATCTGCAGGATCCCAGTTAGCCTTACCTTCTTGTTAATCTCTGTCCGGTGATGGTAACCTTTTTGCCCAGCTCGAGCCACAGAGAAGGCTACACGGGCAGGGTGCCAGGCTCCAATACAGGCAACCTTGCGTAGACCTCGATGAGTCTTCCGGGGCAGTTTCTTTGTATGCCAACGACTGGTCACCCCTGGCAAGAACGTGTTAACTCTTTTAATCCAATACCAATCCCGCAGTTCTGTCCCACTTTAAATCAGACTGGATGGGTATTTATTATTTGTATTTGCAGCTGCATGTGTTGCTATATACATTAACTGTGGCCAGAGCTTTTATATTTATTGGACTGAGGCAGTTCTAACCAAACAAGTTCTCTCGGGAGCAGCTTTTGTCCTGCAGAACCCTACCTCCATGGCCACCTGGCATTAACAAGGGTGAAGCCGACTGGCCACCTGGCATTAACAAGGGTGAAGCCGACTGGGTCCTCATAAGTGTCATTCTTTTTTCAGAAGGGATTGGCTCACTCCCTAAAAGCTGGTCAGCATGACCAGCTGACTGCTGTGCTCAGAAGGGAGGCACAGGAATGATTCCACAGCATCACTTGGGTGCTCCATCCACATGGCCTCACATTATCACCCACAGAAACGCTTACCTTTGTACCCTTTGCCTTTGGTCACGCCAATGACGTCAATCATCTCATCCTGCCCAAACACCTGGTTCACAGGAACCTGCTGCTCCAGCCTCTCTCGGGCCCAGTCTAGCTTCTCAGCCACAGTGCCCCCATTCACCTGGATCTCCATCAAGTGCGCCTTCTTCTGGCGCAGAGGAAGCAGACGCATCTAAAAGCAGATAAATTTAGATCAGGTTGGTGGCAGTTTTCTCTTAAGAAAATAAAAGTGGAAAGTAAATCATCCTGAAGCTCAAAGCCAAGACCTTGGTCCTTGCCAATGGTTGGACTGTCGGGATGAGCTACCAAAGGATCCTATCTAACTAGCACTGTTTAGAAAACAATACATGGCCCAAGCTGACACTACGGGTTAGTCAGATACACCCAGCACAGTAAGACTATCCACAGAAGCAAGCCTATTTAAGTGTCACAGTGCCCTCTGCTGGTTGACCGGACACCAGCAATGTCTAATTCCTTCATATCACAGAACACCTGCAAAATGATCCCAACACTGGAAAGCCAACTAAGAACCTCACTCCTAGGTCACTGAAGGTGCTTACCTGAGTGTGGGCAATTATGCGGATGACCTGGCAGTACTTCTTCATGCTGTTGAAGTCCTTCTCCAGCTGTTTCTTGCCTGTATCATCCTGCCATTTCTTACAGTACTTGGTGAAAGCCTTCTTCTTAGATTTGTGCCTTCAGGAGCAGAACACAGTTGGGGGAGAGGCCCGGTGCAGGCCTTCATCACCCTTGCAGGTGAGAGGAAGGCAGACTGACACCATTTGGGGATGGGGCTCATTGCCGGCTTCTAAGGAGCCTTTTCCACCGGCAAGCGGAGCCTGGATGAAGCTCATCGGGCAGAGCCGAGCGGAGCTGAGCAGAGGTCCACAAGTTAATAATTATAGGCCACAAATAAAAAGAACACACAATTCTTTGCTCCAGGGTACCAGAACTTCCCTTTATATGGGGGCACATCTCACAGTAGTGGAAGTCAAGGACCTACAAAGGTGGGGGACTTATCTTGTACAAAGTTTAAAAGGCCAGCATCTAAGCCAAAAAGGGATTATCTCAAAATCAGGTCCAGATTCAGAATGACATGTCTGTTTCCCAGCTGCCCTGCCATTTTTCAGTGTCCAAGAAACATCCAAGAGTTAACAGCCTTTGGCTCAAAACCTTTGATCAATGAGCATTCATTCACTGTAAGACCCAGCTCACTGTGTCCCTTAATTCGTTCTGGCTTCCCAAAGTTCTCAAGCCTCTTACCAGTTCTTATAGAACCGCCTTTTGCACTCATCACTGATGTGCTCAGCAAATACAGTCTTGAAGGTTCGGAGGCCTCGTGGGGTTTCTACATATCCCACAATGCCCACAACCACCATGGGTGGGGTTTCCACAATGGTTACAGCCTCCACAACTTCTTTCTTGTTCACCTCTGTGAAGACAAACAGGCACAGGCATCAGTGGAAGCACAAATACCCCAGCACACAGGCCTCTGCACCAGAATGCTGGGCCTTCCAGGACTGGCCCTCGAGTCCAAAGTTCTAGGTGTGTCACAACACCTAGCCTGCACTTGCTCTGCAGTAAAATTGCTTCTGATCTAAAGCAGGCAGTATGCCAGGTGGTGACTACCTGCATTGAAGTATTAGCAAAATGCCATGTGCCCCATTCCAAAGAGCAGGAACGTTATTTATATCACTAGCCTGGTTTGTCTCCTCATCAATTGTCCAGTCACATAATTGGTAACTGTATCTGGAGTTGCAGAGAACAAAAGGCAAAACAAAAAAAGCGATATCCCTGGAGTTTAATAGATTGTCTACCCTTTCAGGGGTCCTGGGTTTGATTCTCAGGCACCCACATGGAAAGGGCCAACTTTGCAAACAGGACTACACTCTGCCTTAAATTCTGTTAGACCGAGGCATTACTGTTCTTAGGCTCACCCACATAAGCTACCACTTTATGTTAGCCTTTGTTCCAGACTTAACAGCACAAAGCACCCCAGGATGGAGCCCTCTACTGTGCAAATTTACTGTAACCACAGGCAAAACTACACACAGCCCAAAGTGGACAAGCATTGTACATACTAGATCCTGGCCTGTCAACTTCCCGGACGATGTGGGTCATGCCAGCCTTGTACCCTAGGAAAGCTGTGAGATGAACAGGCTTAGAAGGGTCATCCTTAGGGAAGCTCTTCACTTTCCCACGATGCCGGCTGCTTCTCTTCCTGGGCAAGAAGCCCAAGGACCCATGCCTGGGAGCTGAGAATTTCCTGTGGGACTGAGGTAAAGGGAGAGAATCACCAACATTGCTCTCAATCTTCCCATCTCTTACCATTGAGCCCAAAGGAAAATTCTATTTTTTAAAAGTTCTATCAGAAGGTAGACTGATAAAGCCTTCAGCTTAATGCTTTTCTTTTCCATCAACCACAAACAGCTAAGTCATGACACTAAAAAGTCCTAAGCAAGTTATTTTATGGGTGTTTTCAGGAGTCACTGCTAAATGGCAACATGGCGTATCAAGAAGCAGCCTATTACAAGTAGGCCTCTAGAACTCCAAAAGCCAGATCAGAACTTGACAATCAGCACAGAATTTCTGCCCGCCCGTCAAAGGGTTCATCATTTGTGGCTCCTGGGAACTCCAGAGATCTACCTTCTTTCTTCGAAAATTCAAAATGGGGATTGGACCAGATTTGCCAAATGTCTCCGTTTTAGTCGGTGCATTCCTGAAAAGTCCACGACCATCCCTTCTAAATAAATCATGGACCCTAGCCTCGAATTGGCCACAAAATAGCCCATTTCCTTGAGAGTCCCTTAGGATTGCGCTCAACCAGATGGCTCTCGCACAGGCCAGTCCCACACACGTTCTCTAGGGGCCCACTGAGGTCCCTGGATTTACGGATGGTCGCGGCCCGCCCACTGATCCCCGAGAACAGTCTCTCAGTAATGGTGATGCCGGGATGGCGCCGATGGGAGGCGAATACAGACAGGCTCGCGAAAGACTAAGGAAGAAGGCAGCATGAGGATACGCACCATGTCAACGCTCACGCCGCCGATAGAGACCGACAAGGCCCTGGTGCAGGCTATATAAAGCCACTTGATGGCTCCGCCTCCTCGGCGTGCGAACGTGCCGCCGCAGTGGACGTCGGGTCAAAGGGCACGTATTGACCGTCATTTTACTCACGTTTTCCCGCCCACTCGGGATTGACAAATAGTGTCAGTACGGGGAGTGATTGGGTTCAAACTTAACGAAGCGCGTCTGAGACGTTGAGGTTTAGAATGTAATGAATCTACGGCGTTCTGCAGCAGCCAAATCTGATGATAAAGAAGAAAAATGGAAGCATTGTACTTTCTGTCACCTCTAGAATGGAATCACACATTGGTAGTCCCTTCGGTCCACATAGCAACGAAACAACAGAGTTGAAGCGTGCTTAGTCAGTTGATACAACTGATTGCGTTGCTTTCGCGAGCTCTTAAGATAGAAAAACTGAATGGAACTACTTTTTGTCTAACCAGTGATTTTTGATGTGACAACAACTTGCCTTTAATACGCCATGATTTCGGGTACACCTCCCTCAAGTCCTGTCTCTATCTACATTTCAATCTCTAGATGTCATGTCCTGTTCATATTTTGCTCTTAATTTTCAGATTTACAAAAGTGTGTGTTCCCCCGCCCGCCATGTGTACGTATGCGCGCCATGTGCGTGCCTGGCATTTTCGGAAGTCAAAAGAGTGTCAGATACCCCTGGACCATTGTTAATGCTGTGAGCTAAACCCGGTTCCGGTGGGATGGCAACAAGTTTTCTTAACCACTGAACCAACTCTTCAGATCAAGAATTTTAGTGAATTTATTTTTAGCACACTAACATAGCTTTATTAAAAAGAAAAAGAATTTCTAGCCGGGCAGTGGTGGCACACGCCTTTAATCCCAGCACTTGGGAGGCTCAAAACAGCACTGTCTCAAAATAAATAAATAAATAAATAAATAAATAAATAAATAAGAATTTCTAAAAGTGGAGGAGCACTAATTAAGGATAATATCCTTAATAAGTTCTCTTTAGTTTTTTTTTTTTTGTTTTTTTTTTTTGTTGTTTTGTTTTTTCGTTTTTCAAGACAGGGTTTCTCTGTGCAGCCCTGGCTGTCCTGGAACTCATTCTGTAGACCAGGCTGGCCTCGAACTCAGAAATCCACCTGCCTCTGCCTCCTAAGTGCTGGGATTAAAGGCGTGTGCCACCACTGTCCGGCTCTCTTTAGTTTTATATGTATGCATCTTTTTCTCTTTTATGCACCACATATGTGCAGTACTGGAGAGATTGCAGTACCGGGGATCTAGAAGAGGGTGTGAGACCCTTTGGAACTGGAGTTACAGATGGTTGTTGTGCTGGGAACCAATCCTTGGTCCTCTACAAGAGTCATTAACTACTGAGACATCCCTCCAGCCCCAAGAAGAAAATTTTTTTCTTTTCTTTTTTTTAAGATTTATTTATTTTTTATTTATGTGCAAATGCTGTCACTGTCTTTAGACACACCAGAAGAGAGCATTAGATCCCATTACAGATGGTGTGAACTCAGAACCTCTAGGAGAGCAGTCAGCGCTCTTAACCACTGAGCCATCTCTCCAGCCCTTCCGTCCTTCCTTCTTTTTTCTTTTAAATTTATCTACTTTTATTTTATGTGCATTGATGTTTTGCCTGCACATATGTCTGTCTGAGGCTGTCAGAGCTTGGAGTTACAGACAGTTGTAAGCTGCCATGTGTAAGAGGCTGTTGATTTTGGTTTTTTGTTTGTTTGTTTGTTTGTTTGTTTCGAGACAGGGTTTCTCTGTGTAGCCCTGGCTGTCCTGAAACTCACTCTGTAGACCAGGCTGGCCTCGAACCAGAAATCTGCCTGCCTCCTGAGTGCTGGGATTAAAGGCGTGCACCATCACTGCCTGTTGAGGCTGTTGATTTTGAGTTGGCTCTTTATCTGGACCCAACCAATGAGTCATTCATGTTAAATGTATTAAAGATTAGTATATTTGAAGTAAACATGAATTTTGATTGATTACAGTAGCCAAGCTCCATTCAGTTAAAGGAGTTAATGACCCAATAATGCAAACTGATCGTAATTTAGCATGTTTTGTGTTGTAGAAAAACAAAGTAACACCAACTTTGGGGAATCAAGTTTTGACCTTTAATCCTGTTCTCTGTCCACAAATACTTCCTGGCCATGTGGCAGTCCTCAAGTTCTTTGTTTCTGTCCTGTCTTCATGGCTGCCTCCTTTAACAATGCAGAATAAAGACAGGCAAATTGGTGTAACTTTGGTGGGAGAGGCTAGAAAATCAGTAGATCAAAGGTATCCTTGACTAAATGAGACTAGTGGAAGGCTCTTAAACTGATTCTAAAATATGTTTAGAAAAATCAATGCCAGGCAGTGGTGGCACACGCCTTTAATCCCTTGGGAGCACTCGGGAGGCAGAGGCAGGAGGATTTCTGAGTTCGAAGCCAGCCTGGTCTACAGAGTGAATTCCAGGACAGCCAGGGCTATACAGAGAAACCCTGTCTCGAAAAACAAACAAACAAACAAACAAACAAAATCAAGATTTCAAGCTGTGTATAGTGCCACAGGACTTTCATTTCAGCACTTGAGAGGCAGAGTAAGCAGATCTCTGAGAGTTCAAGGCCAACCTGGTCTATGTAGGTAGCTGCAAGCCAGCCAAGGCTACATAGTGAGACCGTGACTCAAATAAATAAAATTTAAGATGGGCAGTGGTGGCGCACGCCTTTAATCCCAGCACTTGGGAGGCAGAGGCAGGCGGATTTCTGAGTTTGAGGCCAGCCTGGTCTACAGAGTGAGTTCCAGGACAGCCAGGGCTGCACAGAGAAACCCTGTCTTGAAAAAGAAACCAAAAAAAAAAAAAATTACAATTAATACCTTTAGAAAATTAGGACTTTTGGGCTAGAAATTTGACTCAGTTTGTACAATATTTGCCTAGTTTGCATGAAACCTATTTTTGATACCAAAGTCCAGGCATTTGGCATACACTTTCCATTCTTTCTTCCTGAGAGAGACAGAATGAAACCTGGTAGATCAGACCTACAGAACAGCCATAAAGAGAAAGCACAGACCTCTAGGTATTGTACCAAAGCAATTTCTTCCCGGTTGAAACATTCTGTCCTGCAAAGGAAGTTCCTAAGACTCAGAAAGTAAGCAATTCACAAGTTTTAGGAGGTTCCTGAAGCTTACTAGATTCACAGGTTATATAAGCTAGGAATTGCTGAGGAGAGACTTTTCTACCTGTAGAGCTGTCTGGGTGCTGTGCAGAGAGCTCCAGGATTGCCAGTGAGCTTTTTGGTGCCGCAGTTAACTGTCCTTGAGCTATCCATGCTCCTGTAGTAACTTCAATAAACTCATTGGCTCATCAAATTGCACTTTGGTGGAATAATTTCTCTCGTCTGTCATCTGTCTCATCTCTGGAGTGGTAGATATTTATTCACACTTCACAGGGGCAACTAGATAGGATGACTACATCCATATCTAGCTGACTGACAAGGGCCCATCACACTGAATGCCTGTGGGAGTGCAGTGGGTGGGTGTTAAGGCACTCAGATGGCTCCTCATACTCTGCTATATTCTTCATGAAGTGGTTTATGTCTTTATTCCCAACACTGGGGAGAACTCTGTGAGTTTCAGGCCAGCCTGGTCTACAGAGCAAGTTCCAGGACAGCCAGTGTTGCATGGTGAGATCCTATTTTCAAAGTAGAAACAAAGGAAAATGAAGACACTCACATTCACTACTTGTGCAACTTTTAAAAATAAAAAATAAATATGAGGGGGCTGGAGAGATGGCTCAGTGATTAAGAGCACTGACTTCTCTTCTAGAGGTCCTGGGTTCAATTCCCAGCAACCACATGGTGGCTCACAGCCATCTGTAATGGGATCCAATGTCCTCTTCTGATATGTCTGAAGACAGCTACAATGAACTCATATAAATAAGATAAATCTTCAAATAAAATAAGTATCCTTGATGTTGGCTTGGTTCCTTGTCTTACCTTGTCATATCTACAGTTTCTATTTACATATTTCTGTAGGCCCACTTCTGACCCCTCTTCAACTATTGTTTATTTGTTTTGTTTGTTTTTGTTTTATTCCTTCTCGCTCCAGCCCTGCTTGCTCTGGCCCAAAGATTTATTATATGTAAGTACACTGTAGCTGTCTTCAGACACACCAGAAGAGGGCATCAGATCTCCTTACAGATGGCTGCTGAGATTTGAACTCAGGACCTCCGGAAGAGCAATCACTGTTCTTAACGGCTAAGCCATCTCTCCAGCTCTGTTTTGTTTGTTTTTGAGACAGGGTTTCTCTGGGTAGCCCTGGCTGGGCTCAAACTCAAGAGATCCACCTTCCTCTGCTGGGATTAAAGGTGTGTGCCACCACTGTCAGCTATGCCTTTTAAACTGCATAGTCATTGTGTAAACCACATGTATGCAGATAGATTGATTGTGGTTAACTGATTTCTGGTGTGACAAGAGTGTTAATATGATTAATTAAGATTGGAATAAAATCATCTTGGCTAGATTACCAAGGTGTAGGCGGGATTATCTAGCATACTCGATGTTGAAACTGCTTCACCTTGTGAATTTATTGCTATTAGATAAATCATGGAAAGAGATGAACGTGTTCATCTACATTGTGGCATAGAACTCAGAACAAGGTACATATGGGCAAGAGGAAAATGTTTGTGCAACATTCATGGATGTAGTGAGTACCAGGGCTGGCTGCTTAGCCCAGGAACCTCCTGGCCACAACCAGCTCTGTGCTTCGGAGAAAATGCTTTGTTAGGTGTGATAACTAATGTCTGTGATCTCAGCACATGGGATTGTCCCAAGTTTGAACTGAGTACAGGCTATATAGTGAATTTAGCAGTTAAGAGCACTTGCTCTTGCAGTGGATCAGAGTTTGGTTCCCAGTACCCACACAGTGACCTATAAAGGTCTGTAGCTCCAGTTCTAGGGGATCCCACACCCTCTTCTGGCTTCCTCAGGCACTTCACTTACACAGTGCACATACAAACATGCAGGCAGACGCTAATACAAAATAAAGATTAAAAAAATGAAAAAAAGTCTTCCAATCTACAAAGTTATAAAGATTTTCTCCTAGAAGTTTTATAGGACATAGTGTAATAGCTGCCTCAAAGATTTCTCATGGGTATGGTAACACAGGCCTGAAACTCCATTCACAGGGATGAAAAAGCATGAGGAATAGAAGTTCAAAACCCACCCCCCTCCACAGGGTGAGTTCCAGAGGCCAGCCTCTACAGGAGACCCTGTCTCAAAAACAAAACAAAACAAAAACAACAAATTAAAAACAAAACCAAAAACCCAGGAGTCTTAAAGGTCAAACTGTGTTGGGATTGGGGGGAAGGCTAGGGTGTATTTATTGAGCACCTACTGTTTGTGAGGCCTTTGAATATAGACAAAACCTGACCAGCAGGAGCCCACAGACAGAGGAGATAATGGAAGAAATAAGTACATAATTAATTGCTGGATTAAGGAAAGAGGTAGGGAGCTGTGGTGGAAGGGAAGGGAATTACACAAGGTTTGTTTGGTTTTTTTCACCAGCTTTTGCCTCCCTTAGCTTCCTCCAGGTGGGGTGTGCATGCATGACGTCATCGGTGGAGCGAGGCGGCAAGGTGGTTCTGGGAGCCCGAGGAGGTTCTGCAGATCTCTTAGAGAGGGTCATTGCTGCAGCCAGCGATTCAGCGACGCGTTCAAATGAGCCATGTACTGTCAAACGGAGCTTTATTTGGGGCAGAGAGAGAAAGGAAAGAGGCAAATAAATACATAACGAAAAGAGTTTTCTGAAGAGCTACAGCTCGGAGGGCTCCCAAAGGCGGGGATGCGTCTGCACTCTCTGTCTACACCCGGACCATGCACTGTTTTGCAAAGAGGTCAACCCGCTGGCAGGGAGCGCGCCCCACATCGGAACCCCAGTAGCACGCGCTTTCGGAGCGCGAGCTTCTGAGAGCGGCACCTGTCGTGCACGAACGCCCCCTAGCGGGAGCCCCGAACTGAGCTAGCCGAGCGCAGGGGAGGGGGCGGGGGCTCCGCGCACGCGCACGGGCCGGCGGCGCGCGCCGAGCGGGGGGCGCCGCGCGGTGCAGCCACGATGGAAGGGGGTGCGTACGGAGCGGGCAAAGCCGGGGGCGCCTTCGACCCCTACACCCTGGTGAGGCAGCCACACACCATCCTGCGCGTCGTGTCTTGGGTAAGGACACAGCAAGGTGGGCTGGGGCGCGGGGCACCAGCGCGACCTCACCTGGCCCCGGCGGCCCTGCGGACACAAGCGGATCCCGTCCCCTGCCGCGAGTTCCTCGGCCCCATCGCTGAGACCGCCAGGCTGTCGCTGCTTTGCACCTAGCAGCTCAGTTCGCGCGCGTCCGTGGGGACGGCTCCCAAGTTCAAGGCCGCTTATTGGGGGGCGCGGATCAGGGCGTGGATCTTTTTCTAGGGCGCACTGCTGCACCTGCCGCGCGCTTTCGGGGCGAGGACGGGGAACTAGATTTCATTGCTCACCCTGTACGCTGCGGAGCTCTGAGTCTGGAGCCTGGATACTTGGGTTCCGCCAAGACCCGCATCTGTTTTGCCGCGTGACCTTGGGCAGGGAACCACCCCAAAAAAGATCAGGGATACGAGGGATTCAGTTCTGAGCTGGGTGGGGAGCGTCACCTCTTAGGTCATACCTCAGTTTCTCGATTTATAGGGGTGGGAGGAGCCTCTTTGAGGCCCCTTTGGGTTCTGACATTTTATGAATCCACAACTCTCTCATCCCCAGCGAACACCTGAGTGGATTCTATATGCTATCTGGAGAAAGGTCCCTTCCACGCAGTGGAGTGCAGGGAGGTCTGTCTGTTCGCAGTCTTTATAGCCCACCTAGTCCGTGCAGGCTGAGTGGGGCTCAGCTCAAACCTGGGGTGTGGGGCAGGGGTCTTTGTAGAGGCCTGTAGGTTCTGGTGCCCTCTGGGGTTGGCTGGCTTCATGGAGGGTCTTGCCTCTGCAGGTCTGGGGTCCATTCCTGGTGTGCTAAGACCAGAAGAGGAGTCTGAATTGGTGACACGGGTCACCTGGGGACCCCTGGGGGCTAATAACCGAAGTCAGCTGTGACCTGGGCTTGCTGAGGTGCCCTTCTTTCCTGGTTTTCAGGGCCATTTCAGGATCTGATGGGCGGAATGACTTGATATTTATTCTGGTTTTAGGAATCGTTTGAATTTCCTCCTTGTGGGGAGCCTTGTTTCTGTTACTCTTTATGGCCATGCAGCCCAGATATATCCATGAGGGTTTGTGACACCGGATTTGTTCATTCTTGTCCCTCCCCAACTTGCAGAAGCCCCTGTAGACCCTAGGTAAAGTGGGAACCTTGGAAGCACCTGCCTGGTCAGGTGGGTTGACCCTGTGCTGCCTCCTCTGACCTCTCTGGGACCCCTGGCTGGGAGGTTGGAAACACAAGCTTTGTGAGGGGGCGTGTGTGTTCCTTCTGCTTGGGTCATTTCTACCGGTGATGGCTTCATTTAGCAAAGCTTTATTGAGTCTGCCAGGCCCGGAGGGAAGGGAAGGCAGCATGACTCAGGCTCAGCCCTGAAGCTCTCGGGGAGCCCACAGTCCTACTAGGGAGGGAGCCAGGACAGGGGTCTCCCTGCTGTGGAATTGATGTGCTTCATGGAGGTGATGTCATGTTGGTTCTAGTGGGACCCAGAGGGCTTACACTTTATGTCCGGGTAAAAGGAGGACATACCCAGCAGGAAGGAGAAAAAGTAACTAGATCTAGCACCCACTCACTGATCTTGGGAAAGGCAGGTTAGCCTTGGAATTCAAGTCTTCCTGTCACCAGAGGACTGGGCTTCTGCTGCAGGGGAGAGGGCAAATCCTGTAGTTTCCAGATTGGAAAGGATTGGATGTAATGGTGATCAAGTTCAGCTCCAGCCCAAAGCCCTTCCTGCCCTTCCAGCCCTGCTCACACACCTGGATCCCAGGTGCTTTGTACTTTTAGCATGTTCTATAGACTAGAGAAAAAATGTTTTTACAATTTAGATAAAAAGCTTTGACCCTGGGACAGTGGTGGCTCATGCCTTTGATCTGAACACTCGGAGACTGAGGCAGGTGGATTTCCCTGTGAGTTCCAGGACAGGCAGGGCTACACAAAGAAACCTTGTCAGAAGGATCAAGAGTTCAAGGCCAGCCTAAATTACATAGCAAGTTGGAGCCAGCCTGGACTACATGAGACTACCTAAAAGGAAGATAAAGAGTTTTTGTGCAGCCGGGCAGTGGTAGCACACACCTTTAATCCCAGCACTTAGGAGGCAGAGGCAGGTGGATTTCTGAGTTCGAGGCCAGCTTGGTGGGATACGTAACACCATTGAAATATACACTTTGGGTGAAGAGGGGACTGGGGGTGTGGCCAGCCGTAGACCACTTGCCTAGCAAGTGTCTCCAACCTTAGCTCTGTTGGGGGTTGGGGATGGGGTGAGAAAGAGGCAGAAGAAATGGTAGATTTCATGTTCATGTTGTGCCTCGTTGTTATTATTCCATCTTTTTGAGTAGTCTGTGCTGTATAGACGTCTTAACACGTTCTGGAGTGGGCCGCCATGTCATCTCTCTGCCCTCACGGTTGTGGGTTTTTTTGTTTCTTTTTTTCATCTACTGTGGGGTCTGGTAGCCTCATGCTTCTCCATGGAGCTAAGGGAGCCTGGGCTCTGGGTCTGAGATGACCGATATGTTCAGGTTTGCTCGAACCTTCCTGGCTTTAGCATCCATAGACCCAGATTCCCAGGCCCCTCTGTCCCAGACAAGCTGGGACCACTGATACCCAGGACATTACTACAGGCATGGGGCTCCAGCACCATGTACACATAGACTTGTGGGTTTGTAGAACTTGTGCCAGGATGATCTTTTGTTGTTGATCTTCTGAAAGACCGCCTTCAGACCCTTACCTCACAAGCTGCGGGGCTCACTCAACCGTGACCCTATGAACCTTGGGTCCCTGGAGCCCATTGACCCCAATGGTGCAGAAGCAGGGCTTCCCAGAATCCACTTGTCCCTTGACTGGAGCTGTCTCAACTCTTGGCTGTTACTCCTTCCCCCAGGCTGGGCAAGGCCAGACTGCACTTGATGGGGAAGGCAAAGTTGGGACTCCGTCCAGGGCAACTGCAAGCTGTTGCTGCCATCTGTTTTCTTATTCCTTTTTTTCCCTCCCCAGTTCTTTTTTTTAAAAAGACAGGGTCTTATATAGCCCAGGCTGGCCCCAAATTAGATATGTAGCTGAGGATGACCTTGAACAGATTCTCCTGCCTCCACCTCTGGTGCTAGGATGATAGGCTGAGCTACTACACCTGGCTTCATTAAGTATCGGTGGTGTAGAACTCAGAGTTTCACACATGCCAGGCAAGCCCGCCAGCAGCTAAGCTACATCCTCAGCCTCCTTTACATTTTTAAAATTTCATTTTATTTTTTTATGTGTATGTGTCTATATGTGTGCATGCTTGTGCAGGGGACTGAGGAGGAAGAGATCATCTGAAACCTTGGAGCTGGAGGCATGAGCCTCCTAACCTGGGTGCTGAGAACTGAGTATGGGTCCTCCGGAAGAGCAGGAAGGGCTCCTAAATAGAGCAGTCTCTCCAACACTTTTTTTCCCCCCAAAATTTATTTATTGTGTGAGTGTTCTGCTGTGTATACATCCACAGGCCAGAAGAGGGCATCAGATCCCACTACAGATGGTTGTGAGCCACCATGTGGTTGCTGGGAATTGAACTCAGGACCCTGGAAGAGCAGTCAGGGCTCATAACCACTGAGCCAACTCACCAGCCCACCTTTTACTTTTTGTTGTTGTTAATTTTTTTTTTTTTTTTACACAGGGTTTTTCTGTGTAGCCCTGGCTGGCCTGGAACTCAGAGACCCATCTGCCTCTGCCTCCTTTGTGCTGGGAGTAAAGGTGCACCCTGCTAATTTTTTTACTTTTTAAAATTTTTATTTATGTATATATGTGTGTTTGTGTTTGTGTGTGCATGTCATGTGACTGTGGGTGCTTGAGGAGCATATCAGAACTCCTGCAGTTGGAGTTATAGACCATCTTATATGAGTAACAGGAACTGAACCCTGTCCCCTGGAAGAGCAGTGAGTGCTCTTAACCACTGAGCCATCTGTCCAGCCTCAGTTTTTAACTTTAGTTTGAGACAGTCTTGATGTATAGCCTAGGATGTCCTTAAACTTATGATCTTCTTGTCTCCCAAGTACTAGGATTATAGATGTGCAGTCCAGTTTTATCCCCAACTTCAGGTGGCAGCTAAAGCCAGGTGGAGGTGCTGGGATGGGTGAGCTAGTCCTCAGCCCCATGACTCAGAAGAATAAAGCTGACCCTGGGGGGAATAGAACAAAGGCCAGGGGGGCTGAGAGGAGAAGCCAGGAGGGGAAGGGAGAGGCAGATTACAGGGTAGTTGGAGAAGCCAAGCTTGGAAGTCAGACCTGAAAAACCTGCTTCCTCTGGGAGAGAAGGTGTACAGGGCACAGGGCAAGCCTTCAGCCCTGCTTGTCTGTGTGACAGAGCAAGGTAGTCTGTAAGCCCCAGTTTTCCCATTCATTAAGTAAGAAAAGGACAATGTCTTAGAATTTATTTATTTTATATGTATGATGTCTTGCCTATATGTATGTTAGACACCACTTGTATGCCTGGTGTCTATGGAACTCAGAAGACAACATCAGATCCTCTGAAACTGGAGTTATAGATGGTTGTGAGCCACTATGTAGGCGCTGGCAATCAAACCTGGGTCCTCTGCAAAAACAACAGGTGCTCAACTATCTCTCCAACCATCTCTCTACCCCATGGTATGCCCATCCTTAAAGAAGCCGTGCCAAAAGTCTGGGAAGATGCCTCTGCCAATTAAGTGCTTGCTATGCAGGCCCAAGGACCTGGTTTTGGATCCCTAGCACCGTTGTAAAAGGCAGGTGTAATGGCATGTGTCTGTAACACCAGCACTGGGTGGGGACATACACAGGCAGGTCCCTGGAGTTCTGCTAGCTTAGCCAAATCAATGACTTGTGGGCTCAGTGAGGGACCCTGCCTCAAAAAATAAGGAGAGCAGTGACAGCTGAGGACACCCTATGCTGACCTCTGACCTCCACATGTAATGTACACTCACAAAACACTGCAGCAGAGGGAGGCTCGTTGGCACACATGTAAGCAGAGTGGAGTGTTGCTGGTCCTTGGCAGGGTTGTCTCACCCCCATGTTTCTGAGGGAACCTTCTTTTCCAGGCATAGACTTTGGCTCATCTCCTCTGTTGAGGAGGCAGGTGCCAGTGAAGTGAATTGGGGGAAGAGGTACTTTGGCTGGTACAGCCCCAGTCTGTCAGCCCAGGCTGGGGCTATGAAGGAGATCCCAACAAACCAGATTTCCCAAGTAACCACAGAGCACATGGACATAGCCTGTGGCCTGGGTCTTCAGTCTCTGTATCACTCCTGAAGTCCCAACCTGGGACCTCATTGCGTAAATTGCACTGTAACCTGGTTTGTCCCATAGCCTTGTTCCCTGAAGCTACTCATTGAGGGCCATTTTCTTTTTCCCACCTTCCATTTGTCAGGCCTGAGGTGGGCAGGCTCAGGGTCCTGTCTCTTAAGCCACCTCTAGGCCCTTCTTCAGCTTGGACTGCACAGCAGCCCTGATAGATTGATTACCTTCCTTCCCTTCTGACAGATCAGTTCCAGAGTGATGACTGCCCACCCCCATGCCATCTCACATACTTCCCTGGTCTGCAGGTCTTCAGTCCTGGTCCCTGTTCCAACTTCTGACTTCACAGCTTGGCTCCCCTTTCTCCATAGTCTCTTTCTTACCTGCCACAGCCATGGCCACCAACCACACACTAGGCTATGTGCATCCTCATCCCATGCCCAGTTCCTCGGCCCTCTTGTCTATCCCCTACCCTGATTTCTGCTATCTTGTACCTGGACCTCTGAGCCACAAATCCTCCCCGTGACCCTTGTCCCTGGACTTTCTTGTCTCTCCACCTTGGGCCCTCAGTAGTTATGTGTCCCTGCTCTGGCATGCCTGACGTAGCTGGGTTAAATCCAGTCCTACTCCCCGGCTGCTGGCTGCACTCTGCCCCTTCTGGGCCAGCTCTATTTGGTGGCCCAGGCTGCTCTTACATGCTCAAGTTCCTGTGTCTGCATCCGGCGTTTCTCTCCTCGATCTTCCTTCCGCCTCCCTCCACCACCAACCCCAGGCTCACCTCTCTGCCCTTGGCCCTTTCCCCTCCCTATTTCTCTGGTCCCTTGTAGGGCTGAGTGTGCTCAGTCTAGAACAGCACCCAGCAGACTCACTCTACCTCACTTCTCCGTCTGGCCAGGCTCATCCATGACCTTCACATTGCCAAATCCCGTGGCTGATTGTTATAAATGGATCTCCACGGAGCCTGTCTGGCAGCGAGGGTCTCTGCCTGCCCTTACAGTACATCCAGATGCATAGGATGTGGACGCTCTGGCCTCTCATTTAACCTATGCTCTGAGTGTGTTCTGGATACCCGCTCCAGGCAGTGAAGGCTTTCACACTAATGAGGGAAATATGACCCAGAATCCAGTGAAAATATGGTAGTGATCATTGAAGAGCCAGCAGAAGGTGTGTACCCTGGCTTAGTGACAGGGAGCAGACACTAGACTTAGCAGGATAAGACCCAGCCAGCCAGAAGGAGCTGATGCCATAGCAGAGCTGAATCAGGCCATAAGCCTTGGGGGCAGGGAATCTCTGCCAGCCCGGCAGCCCTGGGTGATGGCTGGTTTCTTGGGAGGGCTCCACACTGTGGGTATGTGAGGTGGGACTTCTCCTCTGCCTCTTTGTTTTACCAGAACTGTCATCTCCCCTGTGAAGCCTTCCTGGGTTCCTCAGCTTGCTCCCTAACTCCTTATTGCCCATGTACATAGGCAGATAGCTGAGAATTGGCAAAGCTGCAACTTCTTCCACTTTGTCTTCAAAAGGGAGCCAGGGCTAGGAGAAAGGCAGTGTCAGGCTGGGGTGCTGGCATCATCTGACAAGGAGAGAGACAGCAGCTGAGGGGAGAACTCTGTCCTCACTAGCAGAGGGACTCCAGAGCCTCACTGGATGGGCTGGGTACTTAGGTCCAGCTGTGATGGAATCAGACGCTTGGACACTTCTCCAAGTGGTCACTGTGCCTCACTTCCTCCTCCTTCCTTTCTTTTTTTCTTTTCTTTTTTGGTTTTTCGAGACAGGGTTTCTCTGTGTAGCCCTGGCTGTCCTGGAACTCACTCTGTAGGCAGTGAAAAAGGGCAGAGGTGGTGCTGATTGAGGGGCGCTGGCCAGTCAAGGCAGTCCTCTGGGTTCTCCTTCCTGGTGAGGCTTCAGGGCCCCCATGTTTTCATGGCTTCAGGAGGGGGGAGTTTGTAGCATCACAGCACCTAATGAGAACTAGTCTCTGTGCCCCACTCAACCTCCTCCCTCACCCCCATTGAGACCATGTGAGGACAGCCCGTGGGAAGACTACCACTTAATCCCCAGTGGCCAAATCCAAGGCTACAGGGAGAAGAGGCTCAAGCTCTCCAGGCAGATGAGCTTCTGCTGGGAGCTGTCACGCGTCCCTGAGCTGGCTTCTCTGCTTCCCTCACATGATCTTCTAGGCCATGGACTTGTCTGTAGTAGGGCCCTTGGCAGCCTGACTCATCTCAGTATGGTTTCCTGTCAGGACCCTGGAGGCAGGATTGGGACTAAGGAGGGGCCTACTTTAGGCCAGATGCTGACTGGAGCCAGGTCTAGCTCACAGTAGGTTTAGAGAGAAGGCACTCCCAGGGGTGTGTGCAAAGTACTACTGGCCAGGGATGCTGAGAAATTCTTTCCTTGAACTCTGCACTGTCTGTGCCTGTCTGGCTCCTGCTCCCCTCCAGGCTTCTCCTGACCTTCCTGCTGGGTCTAGGGAGACTGAACCCCACAGTTGAGCTATAGGGAACAACTTATGTAACGGTGTTATGGAGGACGCTGATTGGAAGCTGTCCTGGATCTGAGAGTCCTGTCTGGAGGGCTTCCTGGGGCCTCGTGGTTCCTGGGACTGCCTGGATGCAGCAGCACCAGCCTCCTTGGAAAGGTCTGTGGGGAAGATAGGTACCCCGGGCCAAGGGCCAGCCAAGGGCAAAGGCCTCGAGCTTTCAGTGTTTTGGGAAGGTGAGCTTGGTAAGGAGCCAGAGAAGCAGGTAATGAGGGCTATGGTGATTTCACGTCCTGGCTAACTGAGTCAGTTCAGTAGGGGACCAACTAACATGCCTTGACCTTGGTTTATAGAGGGTGGCTGGTGTGACTGCTGCCATTGCCTGAAGATCTGTGGAGGTGGCCTGGATCCAAGGTGGTAGCAGGAAGTGTTACAGAGTTATGTGGGGAAGCTGAAGTAAGAGGCCAGATGGCCAGGTTGGAGGTGAGGTCCAGCCCAGGTCTGGGATCTAGTAGGTAGATGGTACAGTGTGTGTGTGTGTGTGTGTCTGTGTGTGTGTCTGTGTGTGTGTGCGTGTCTTCAGCGAATCTGAGTGAACCTGGCATTTATCTAGAGACCTTTCCAGACTAGTGTGGTGGCACTACACCAGGAGGTCAGGGGGACTGTTGGAAGTTCAAGGCAGACTGGGCTACATAAACAAGTACCAGACTAGCTAAGACCCAAAAAGAAGGAGCTGGAGAAATACGCCCGAGGTTATGGAGGACCAGCCATGTTCAGACCCAGCACTCATGTTAGGTGGCTCACTACAACTGCCGGTAGCTCCAGTTCCAGGGATCTGACGTCATCTTCTGGCCTCCTTGGGCACCTGTACACACATGGCATGCACAGGGCTTCTGGAGTTGCTGAGGCAACAATAGCCTGTGCTGCCCCAAGCTGGCTGGGGAGGGGAGCTTAGAGCCTTGCAGCTGGCCCCGGCCTCCTGGCTCGATCCTCTAAATACACTGACCATTTGGTCCCTTAGGAGATGGGCAGGTTGCTTGGGGCTTCAGTTCCCTGGAACTGAAGTCTGGAATCTGCTCCTTTTGGAAGCAGCTGATTAGGACCTGGAGTGCTGTGGAAAGGCAGGCTAGGGCAGAGGCCCTGCCCCTGCCTCCTGCTGAACCTTTTTGTCCCTTTTGGGTAACATTTGCTTTGTTGGGATGTATGGGTTAAGTATTAATGGCTAAGTCTGTGGGGTACATCAGCTTCCTGGGGCTGCAGGCTGGTACAGGGTTTCATGAGAGACAAACTGTAAACATCCTAACTCATGAGATCAGGGTAGAGAGAGCCACCAAGAAGGAAGTGTCCAGAAGGTTGTTGGGGTCACCACATCCTAGTAGAGAAGGCATTGCCCCAATCCTGTTAGACAAAAAAAGAAGGAAACCATATTCTAAAGGGGGAGCAGCATGTGCAGAATTTTCCAGCATTCTGAGGCTGTGCCATCCCTCCCCTCCTCATGGCTGGCCAGGGTGCAGGGGTGAGGGAGGCTCAGGACTTCGGGGGTGTCTGATTCTCTCGGCACCTCTGAATTTAGCAGCCCATTACCCTGAAATTCTCCTCCAGTGTGATCTTTCCTCTGGCTTGCTTCTGAGTTGGCTGTGGGTCTTCACCAAGCACCATCTGGGATCTGTTTCTAAAGACAGGATGGATAGATTCAGAAGCCGCTGGAAACCATGGCAGAGGCTGTTTATCTGGGCTTTTCCCTTCTTTCTTTCTTTCTTTCTTTCTTTCTTTCTTTCTTTCTTTCTTTC